>JARQOC010000004.1:508731037-509175063 GCA_033576535.1 Allobates femoralis
CAAATGACTTTTGGAGCACAAAATTGACTAAAATAGATGCCTTTATGCGTTTGCAAAGCCCTTGATGTGCCTAAACAGAAGAAACCCTTTGCAAGTGACCCCATTTTGGAAACTAGAACATACAAGAAATTTATCTTGAGGTGTGCTAAGCACCTTGAACCCATAAGTGCTTCATAGAATTTTATAATGTTCAAGGGAATCTGTCAGGTTAAAAATCCATATGTAGTTACTATTTTCCTTTATCTAAGCTCTTTCTATTCAATTATTTCTATTATGCATACTTCCCTCCTATCCCGTGTAAACTTCAAAATAAAAGATTAATTCAATCTGTTAATCACAGTAAGCTCTCTGCAGCTCACTACCTAAGTAATGAATATTACGGTAATGCTTCACTACACAGCCCTGCCTTTCTGTGATATGTTATGCTGTGTGACGTATTGCAGAGCAGAAAGGAGGGGGGAAGAGGTGTGTGCTCTTAGAGATCATCATGGTGTGTATCTGAGTCATGTAAGTAGTGTGTACAGAGTGAGATATTTCTGTGATTATAAGAACATTTGATCATTTGCTCAGCAGATACACACATTATATGTCTGCAGGAAAACCAACTTTCAGCAAAAATCTTGAATTAATATTTAATTAATAGAAATCTTACAGATAGCACACAGTGCAGGACAAATCTCATCCCCCTCCCAGCACAGAGGGGAGGGACAGAACACCATCTTAAATAGGTGTGGATATTTAAATAACATTTATACAGCCAGACTATTCTGCTATGAATATGATAGAGAGAACTTATGCAGGAGCTGCCTGTAAGGTTTGAAAATGTTATAACTTGAAAACTAGAGAGTGTACAATAATGATTTTACATATTTTTAAAAGGTCTGCCCAGGCACTATTCAAGGGTAGTATTAGTATCATACTGGAAAATGACCAGAGTCCCTTTAAGCTATAAAAATAGGAAATAATTAATTTTTCCCACAAAAATGTTACTTTAGCCCCAAATTGTTTATCTTCACAAGGATAACCAGAGATAATGAACCATACAATTTGTTTGGTGTATCTCCTGAATACCCTGAAAGCCAATATGTGATGGACGCATGTCAGGGCTTGAAAGAGAAGGAGCAACACATTGGAGTTCAGATTATGCTGGAATGATTTGCAAGTGCTATGTCACATTGACAGAACCCCTCAGACATCATAAAATCAGACCCCCCCATAAGTCAAGCTATTTTACAAACTAACACTTAATGAATTCATCTAGTAGTATAGTGTGCAAATTTACACAACAGGTGCTTAACAGAATGTAATAAAATTGTAAGGCAAAGCAAAAATAATTCCATTTTCCACTAAAATGTTATTTTAGCTCCAAATATTTCATTTTTGAAAGGGCTAATACAAACAATGTACCTTATAGGCAGTGCACGTTCTCTTGGGTATGCTACAGTGTCTGCAGAATTATTAGGCAAGTTGTATTTTAGAGGATTATTTTTATTATTGATCAACAACTATGTTCTCAATCAACCCAAAAGATTCATAAATATCAAAGCTTAATATTTTTGGAAGTTGGAGTGGTTTTTTTTTGGCTATTTTAGGAGGATATCTGTTTGTGCAGGTAACTATTACTGTGCAGAATTATTAGGGAACTTACCGTAATAAAAACCAAATATATTCCCATCTCACTTGTTTATTTTCACCAGGTAAACTAATATAACTGCACATAATTTAGAATAAACATTTCTGACACGCAAAAACAAAACGTAAAAAAAAATTAGTGTCCAATACAGCCACCTTTCTTTATGATGACACTCAACAGACTTCCATCCATAGATTCTGTCAGTTGCTTGACCTGTTTACGATCAACATTGTGTGCAGCAGCCACCACAGCCTCCCAGACACTGTTCCGAGAGGTGTACAGTTTTCTCTCCCTTTAGATCTCACATTTTAGGAGGGACAACAGGTTCTCTATGGGGTTCAGATCAGAGGAGCAAGGGGGATGTGTCATTATTTTTTCTTTTTTAGACCCTTACTGACCAGCCACGCTGTGGAGTAGTTGGATGCATGTGATGGAGGATTGCCCTGCATGAAAATCGTGTTTTACTTGAATGATACCGACTTCTTCCTGTACCACTGCTTAAAGAAGTTGTCTTCCAGAAACTGGCAGTGGGTCCAGGAGTTGAGCTTCACTCCATCCTCAATTTGAAAAGGTCCCACAAGTTCATCTTTGACGATACCAGCCCATACCAGTGCCCCACCTCCACCTTGCTGGCGTCTGATGTTACCTGAACCGATTTCATTAACAGGCAACTTTATTTCCCCTTAGCTCCACAACATGTTTCAACTGTGCTCTGACAGTCTTCCTCAGGCGGTGGAGCACAGTTGAAACATGTTGTGGAGCTAAGGGGAAATAAAGTTGCCTGTTAATGAAATCGGTTCAGGTGCCTGCTACTTGAGCGCTCCCACAAAGACCGCTTATCATCCTTGTAATATATATCTATCCCCATTATTGGGGGCAAACGGCAGGAGCAGCTAATAGAGGCACGGAGCAAAAAGCAAAAAGGACCTGGCGTTACTAGGTAACCAGTGGATGCGGTGACGTAGTTCCGAATTCGGGTGACCACGTGACCGGAAAGGTCCTATCGGAGCAGCCGGGAACGAGTGAGGAAGGAGGAAGGAACGAACGTTCATTGCATCAATGGGGATACCAAACGGAGGCTTACAAACCGGGTTGTGCAGGCAGCACAACCCTGTCAGGTGAGTGGCCACTGCCCCACGCCAATAATAAGAGTCTGGAGGATCCTACCCATTGCGCCCCATTCTTTTCTCTTGTTTTGCTGGCGTCTGAGTCAGAGTAGAGCTCTCTGCCCTTTATTGATCCAACCACTGGCCCATCCATCTGGCCCAACAAGAGTCACTCTCATTTCATCAGTCCATAAAGCCTTTGAAAAATCAGTCTTAAGGTATTTCTTGGCCCAGTCTTGATGTTTTATCTTATGTTTCTTGTTCAAAGGTGGTCATTTTTTAGCCTTCCTTACCTTGGCAATGTCCCTGAGTATAGCACACCTTGTGCTTTTTGATACTCCAGTAAACTGGTGGCAAATGGCATCTTGGCAGCTTCACGCTTCATTTTACTCAATTCATGGGCAGTTATTTTGTGCCTTTTTTGCCCAACACACTTCTTGCGACCCTGTTGGCTATTTGTCATGAAACGCTTGATTGTTTGGTGATCACGCTTCAAAAGTTTAGCAATTTCAAGACTGTTGCATCCCTCTGCAAGACATCTCACAATTTTGGATGTTTCAGAGCCCGTCAAATCTCTCTTCTGACCCATTTTGCTAAAGGGAAAGGCATTTGCCTAATAATTAAGCACATATATAGGGTGTTGATGTTATTACACCCCACCCCTCCTCATTACAGAAATGCACATCACCTGATTTACTTAATTGGTAGTTGACTCTCAAGCCTATACAGCTAGGAGTAGGAAAACATGTATAAAAAGTATCATGTGATCAAAATACTCATTTGCATAATAATTCTGCACACAGTGTATTATGCCATGTGTTATCATAAAGTACCTTTTAGGCACAGGGCAAACTGCATTTTGGGCATACGTTTTATGCTCAAAAAGTAGAAAGCACTGTGGATTTTTAATCGCAGATATGACAGGATTTTTTTTGGGGGGGTGTTGGAGGAAGAGGAGCATTGTTACGGTTTCAAAGCTTTTGTGCTACTGTAAGAGGGTGTAGAGAGCTATAAATTTCAGTTAAATTATGGTTGTTGGTCACACTTGCAACAATAATATCTGGCCACTAGATGTCAGTAAGACTTGCTATTGTTCTGAGTTTAAGTATTGGAAAACAAAGCTTGAATAATATTATATAGGTTGTGATGTATTTAACAAAAGAACTGTGCAGTAAAAATGCAACTTTGTTGCTCGATAGTTAAAATAGTTTTAGTGCAATGCTCTGCCTCTTAGAAACGAGGCTTGGGTGGTGAGAGCAGTCAATCACCATGGAGAAGGATTAAGCACTAGATGCACATTGTTACAGCTCCTGCCAAAAAAAGAAAAAAAAAGGAAAGGACCTAAGCAGCAAACCTAGTGCCCTGTAGAGTGCAGCATATTCGAGTTCCTGTGAATGGTGAAAACCAAGAAAGTCAATCCCTCCCCTGTTCGGTGGGGAGAGCGGGAAAGTATGTCAGAGGGTTAGCAATGGAAAAGACGGCCATCTTATGAGCAGTGACACTCATAGAGGGTAAAGTTCCCTGTATCACAACCAAGGATTAGATACATTTTTATCAACCTATATTGAATGCTATTTGACCGGCCCAACGAGCCACTTATAGTCAGCCAGGTACTTGGACTAATCTGAATGACTTTTCTTTAACTGAACTGTGTCAGTAAAATATGTACTGGGTTCACATTATCGACAACCGCGAATAGCAGGGTGCAAAGATCCAAAAGGCTACAGCTCAAGGTGAAGTTTTCAAGGCACCCATCTATCTGGATTGGATCTTCTGCAGAGACTGCTGATTAAATAAAATTGCCAACAAACTGATTTCTGTGATTGAGAATGAAATACAGTTGTTTTAAATTTTATAGTTGTTATGTGAACTTGATTTTTAATTGGTCTAGCTGCGCAGCTGAGATAGGTTACACTGCAGTCCCAGAGAGTTAATTGGTTGGAGTAGTATTAAGATTATGAACCAGAAGAGTTGCATTGTGGGCCCAAGGGAAAATACCTGCTCACTGGGAGCAGGGATGTGTAGGAATTCACTTGGTAGGGAAAAAGAAAACCATACATTTAAAGGGGACCTGTCACCCCAAATAAGCTTTCTAACATATTAATACCTGTCCCTGCAGCCTTACAATACATTCTAACACATCCCTGACTCACCTTTTTTACTAATTTAAAAGTACAATAATGTAGTTAGGAAACTTACAAAATTCTTGTCACAGGGGCGTTCCTCCAAGGCATTTTGACCAGTAGGCCAGTCCCCTTGTGCCGCGCTACCCCTGCCTCGCCGTTGTAATACGCCATAATGGGCGTCATTATACAAATACAGAGGGCGGGCACAATTTCAATATTGCAACGGCAACGTCACCGCTGCGACGAGGTCATGTGATGCCGGGACGCGTCACTTCCGGTCGCATGTCTTACAGGCAGACTTCGCGTATGCGCACATTGCATGCTGAAGTCTGCCTGTGTGCGACCGGTAGTGTCGCTTGATCCCGGCGTCACATGACTGCGTCGCAACGGTGACGTTGTGGGCGCGATATTGAAATTGTGCCCGCGCTCTGTATTTGCATAATGATGCCCATTAGGGCGTATTACAGTGGCGAGGCAGGGGTAGCGCAGCACAAGGGGACCCGCCTACCAGTCAAAATGCCTTGGAGGAACGCCCCGTGAAAAAAATTTTGTAAGTTTCCTAAATACATTATTGTACTTGTAGATTAGAAAAAAAGGTGACACAGGGATGTGTTAGAATGTATTGTAAGGCTGCAGGGACAGGTATTAATAGGTTAGAAAGCTTATTTGGGTTGAAAGGTTCCCTTTCATTTTGTATTAGAGTTGCTGGTGTTAAGTTACTATTATACTTCATAAGTTTAAGTTGCTTTTCCCTTTCATAAAAATGGGCAAGTTTGTCATAATTAATCTTGTTATTATTATACCACCAGTTTGGAAGTTTGTCCTTACAAGTCAGAGGCACCACTATAATTAAATGGGTCTGGATTTCCTCCATTGCAAAGGGTCTTAACACTACCAGTAGCATAAAAAAACTGTATTTTTGTTAAATGATGATGGAGTAGGGACTAGTTTTATTTTTGTGGAGTGAGCTGAAATGTTTATTGGGAATATTTTCCAAGACATTTTAGACCACATTTATCCTGAGCTCTACACTGAGTACCAAAATTAGGAGTTTACATGTAAATCGCCAAATGATGTGATTCAGATGAGACCCATGATTCATTCATTTTCCTTACTGCAATCTTTTCGAGCAGAATAAAAAAAATCAACACCAGGTCAAGAATTGCTGTTAATTATTTTTTACACTGTTCACCATGTATTATTAATTTGGCGGTTTTATTCTTTGGGTCAGTGTGATTATATGGTAATAATATCAGATTTGCATCAGGTTTTTGTTTGGCCACTATCACACACTATAACTCGCATTAAAAATGTTTTTTGCATAGCAACATTATGAGAACTCTAAATTTGACATTTTTCTGCCAACAGAGTCATGTAAGGGCTTGTACCATTTTTAGCACATATTATATTTTTATTGCTTTCTATTCAGATTTTTAGGAGGCAGAATGAACAAAAACCAGCAATTCCAGAATTTTTTTTTTAAGCCATTCTCTGTGTGGTAAAAGTAATATATACCGTATATACTCGTGTATAAGCCGACCCGTGTATAAGCCGACCCCCCTACTTTTGCCCCCAAAACCTGGGAAAATCTATTGACTCACGTATAAGCCGAGGGTGGACCCCAGCACAGGTATACAGCCCCCAGCAGTGGTATACAGGCCCCAGCAGTATGATATACAGCAGCCCCCAGTGGTATATACAGCGGCCCCAGTGGTATTGCAGCCCCAGTGGTGTATACAGCAGCCCCTATATACAGCAGCCCCAGTGGTATTGCAGCCCCAGTGGTATTGCAGCCCCTATATACAGCAGCCCCAGTGGTATTGCAGCCCCAGTGGTATTGCAGCCCCTATATACAGCAGCCCCAGTGGTATTGCAGCCCCAGTGGTGTATACAGCAGCCCCTATATACAGCAGCCCCAGTGGTATTGCAGCCCCAGTGGTATTGCAGCCCCTATATACAGCAGCCCCAGTAGTATTGCAGCCCCAGTGGTATTGCAGCCCCTATATACAGCAGCCCCAGTGGTATTGCAGCCCCAGTGGTATTGCAGCCCCTATATACAGCAGCCCCAGTGGTATTGCAGCCCCAGTGGTATTGCAGCCCCTATATACAGCAGCCCCAGTGGTATTGCAGCCCCAGTGGTGTATACAGCAACCCCTATATACAGCAGCCCCAGTGGTATTGCAGCCCCAGTGGTATTGCAGCCCCTATATACAGCAGCCCCAGTGGTATTGCAGCCCCAGTGGTGTATACAGCCCCAGTGGTAGTATATTGCAGCCCCTGCGGTAGTATACAGCAGCCCCCGTAATCCAGGGCCCCCCCAGCCTGACTCCGGTCACCTGTAAAGGAAACTTTACTTATCATACACAGTGCCGCTGTCCGCGCCCGCTCGCTGCTGCCGTACGCGATCCTCCATCTTCATGCCTCTTCTTCCTGTTTCCTGTGCTCGTCGCAGGGAATGACGTCATTGCCTGCGACGAGCACAGAAACAGGAAGAAGACGCATGAAGATGGAGGATTGCGTACGGCAGCTGCGAGCGGGTGCGAGCGGGCGCGGACAGCGGCACTGTGATAAGTATAGTTTCCTTTACAGGTGACCGGAGCGAGGCTGGGGGGCCCTGCATTACGGGGGCTGCTGTATACCGATGTATACATCGGTATGTACCGATGTATACATCGGTTATACAGCACTGACTCGCGTATAAGCCGAGGGGGGTACTTTTCAGCCCAATTTTTGGGCTGAAAAACTCGGCTTATACGCGAGTATATACGGTACTTCAGGTCAGTACAATTGCAGCGATACTACATTTTTGTAACTTTGTTTTGTTTTTCGACTTTTACACAATGAAAACAATTTTTTTGAAAAAAGAATTGATTTTGCATTGCCTTATTCTGAGAGCTCTACCCCTCTTCCATTGATTAAGCTGTGTGGCAGCTTGTTTTTTGCAGAACAAGATGATGTTTTCAGTGATGCCATTTTTAATTACATGCAAGTTTTTGATTGTGTTTTATTACATTTTTTTTAGACTGCATGATGAAAGAGCATATTTTTATGACATATTTCGTATTTACCGTATATACTCGTGTATAAGCCGACCCGTGTATAAGCCGACCCCCCTACTTTTGCCCCCAAAATCTGGGAAAACCTATTGACTCGTGTATAAGCCGAGGGTGGACCCCAGCACAGGCATACAGCCCCCAGGAGTGTGGTATACAGCAGCCTCCCCAGTGGTATATACAGCCCGTGGTAGTATCCAGCAGCCCCAGAAGTATATACAGCCCCAGTGGTAGTATACAGCAGCCCCAGAAGTATATACAGCCCCAGTGGTAGTATACAGCAGCCCCAGAAGTATCCAGCAGCCCCAGTGGTATATACAGCCCCAGTGGTAGTATCCAGCAGCCCCAGAGGTATATAAAGCCCCAGTGGTAGTATACAGCAGCCCCAGAAGTATATACAGCCCCAGTGGTAGTATACAGCAGCCCCAGAAGTATATACAGCCCAAGTGGTAGTATACAGCAGCCCCAGTGGTATATACAGCCCAAGTGGTAGTATCCAGCAGCCCCAGAGATATATACAGCCCCAGTGGTAGTATACAGTAGCCCCAGAGTGGAAGTGCACTGAGATACAGGCTGATTTTCTGCTAAGGGAAAAAAAACCTCTATATATCTGAGTTGCTAGCGAGTGTGACGAGCTTTGTGTGACAGAGCGCAAGTGCGACAGAAGTAAGTGTGTGACTTGTGATTCAGGGAGTTTGGAAGGGAGGATTTACTGAATTGCTGGTTGTATTTAATTAATACTTTGCATTTCTTTTTACTTATCATTTCTGTCTGGTGCAATCCCCATTAGGAAATGAGCTCCATGATTGGCAATGCCATCCAGTGTACATCTTGCCACATGTATGCATTCCTTGACCAGCCGGCCGAGGGTGCATACTGCTGTGTGAGATGTGAGTACGTTGTGCATTTGGAAGCCCAGATACTGGATCTAAATGAACAACTGACAACGCTGAGATCCATAGACAATATGGAAAGGAGTCTGCTGCTCACTGAACAGCTGCTCAATGGGATAGATGTGGGGGAGGATGGTAGTATGGAGTTGCAGGACCGTGAGGTAGCTAGCTGGGTGACAGTTAGAAGGCGGGGTAGAGGGAAGGGTGCCAGGGAGGCTAGCCCTGATCTGGCACACCCCAATAAATTTGCTATGTTGGCAGATGAGGGGGGTGTGAGTTCAGGGATAGCACTGCTGCAGCAGGGCATGACCTCTGAAAGCCAGAGGAGTGTCAGCTCCAGTAAGGGGGAAAACAGGAGAGTAGGGCAGGCCAGACAGGTGCTGGTAGTGGGGGACTCAATTATTAGGGGAATAGATAGGGCAATCTGTCACAAAGACAGGGATCGTCGAACAGTGTGCTGCCTACCTGGCGCTCGAGTCCGGCACATCGCTGATCGGGTTGACAGATTACTGGGAGGGGCTGGTGAGGAGCCAGCAGTCATGGTGCACATTGGCACAAATGACAAAGTTAGAGGTAGGTGGAAGGTCCTTTAAGATGATTTCAGGGAATTAGGCTGCAAGCTTAAGGCAAGGACCTCCAAGGTAGTATTCTCTGAAATACTGCCTGTACCACGTGCCACACCAGAGAGGCAACGGGAGATTAGGGAGATAAATAAGTGGCTCAGGAATTGGTGTAGGAAGGAGGGGTTTGGGTTCCTGGAGAACTGGGCCGACTTCTCTGTTGGCTACAGGTTCTATGCTAGGGACGGGCTGCACCTCAATGGGGAGGGTGCAGCTGTGCTGGGGGAGAAAATGGCTAGAAGGTTGGAGGAGTGTTTAAACTAGGGATTGGGGGGGAGGGTATTCATTGTATAGGAGGGGAAGATAGTGTAAACAGTAACCTGGGCACAAGTAATAAAATTGGGGGTGGCATGGGGGGTGGGGTTAGAACAGTCAAACTAGTAGGAAGGAAGAGAGGTAAAGAGAGATGCATAAAGTGCATGTACACTAATGCCAGAAGTCTCACCAACAAAATGGAGGAATTAGAATTGATTTTATTGGAAAATAATTATGACATGGTGGGGATTTCGGAGACTTGGCTGAACGAGAGCCATGACTGGGCTGTTAATTTACAGGGCTATTGTCTGTTCAGAAATGACCGTACAAATAGGCGAGGAGGAGGTGTATGTTTATACGTAAAATCATCCTTAAAACCCATCCTGCGTGATAATATAGGTGAATCTAATGGAAATATAGAGTCCCTGTGGGTGGAGATAAGGGGAGGGGGAAAAAATAATAAATTACTGATAGGGGTTTGTTATAAGTCCCCAACAATAATGGAAGTGGAGGAGAATATCCTCATAAAGCAAATAGATGAAGCAGCGACTCAGGGAGAAGTCATTATTATGGGGGACTTCAACTACCCTGAAATACATTGGGGATCAGAAACCTGCAGTTCCAGCAAAGGTAATAAGTTTTTGAAAACTATGAGAGACAATTATCTTTCACAACTGGTTCAGGAACCAACAAGAAGGGGGGCACTGCTGGACCTAATATTAACCAACAGGCCAGACCGCATATCAAATATACGGGTTGGAGGTCACTTGGGTAATAGTGATCATAACTTAATAAGCTTTCAAGTATCCTTTACTAAGACGTGTAGTAAAGGGGCCACAAGGACACTAAACTTCAGGAAGGCAAATTTCCAACGGTTGAGAGATGATCTTAGTGCAATAAACTGGGACGATGTCCTGAGACATAAAAGTACACAACACAAATGGGAGATGTTTATTCGCATCCTGAATAGGACATGTGCACAATATATACCCTATGGGAATAAGCATGCTAGAAATAGGAGGAAACCACTATGGCTAAATAAAGCGGTAAGAAGTGCAATATGTAACAAAAAGAAAGCATTTAGGGAATTAAAGCAAGTAGGTAGTGATGAGGCATTAAATAAATACAGAAAATTAAATAACATTTGTAAAAAGCAAATCAAGGCAGCAAAGATTGAGACAGAGAGACTCATTGCCAGAGAAAGTAAAAAGAATCCCAAAATATTTTTTAACTACATAAATAGTAAGAAACTAAAAAATGATGGTGTTGGCCCCTTTAAAAATAGTCTGGGTGAAATGGTGGATGAGGATGAGGAAAAAGCCAATATGCTAAATGACTTTTTTTCAACAGTATTTACACAAGAAAATCCCATGACAGACAATATGATCAGTGATAACAAAAAGTCTCAATTAAATGTCACCTGCTTAACCCAAGAGGAAGTACGGCATCGTCTAAAAATCACTAAAATTGACAAATCCCCGGGCCCGGATGGGATACACCCCAGAGTGCTGCAGGAATTAAGTACTGTCATAGATAGACCATTATTTTTAATATTTAAAGATTCCATAATAACAGGGTTTGTACCACAGGACTGGCGTATAGCAAATGTGGTGCCAATATTCAAAAAGGGGACAAAAACTGATCTTGAAAATTATAGGCCAGTAAGCTTAACCTCTACTGTGGGTAAAATCCTAGAGGGTTTTCTAAGAGATGCTATACTGGAGTATCTGAACAAAAATAACCTCATGACCCATTATCAACATGGTTTTACGAGGGACCGTTCCTGTCAAACTAATCTAATAAGCTTCTATGAAGAAGTAAGTTCTGGACTGGACCAAGGAAATGCAGTGGATGTGGTGTATATGGATTTTTCAAAAGCTTTTGATTCGGTGCCACACAAAAGGTTGATACATAAAATGAGGGCAATGGGGATAGGGGAAAATATGTGTAAGTGGGTTGAGAACTGGCTTAGTGATAGGAAACAAAGGGTGGTTATTAATGGAACACACTCAGAATGGGTCACAGTTAACAGTGGGGTACCACAGGGGTCAGTGTTGGGCCCGCTTCTATTTAATATATTTATTAATGACCTTGTAGGGGGCATACAGAGTGGAATCTCAATATTTGCAGATGACACTAAACTCTGCAGGGTAATCAATACAGAGGAGGACAATTCTATATTACAGGAGGATTTATGTAAACTAGAAGCTTGGGCAGCTAAATGGCAAATGCGCTTTAATGGGGATAAATGTAAAGTCATGCACTTGGGCAGAGGAAACAAAAGGTATAATTATGTGCTTAATTGTAAAACACTGGGCAAAACTGTCACTGAAAAAGACCTGGGTGTATGGATAGATGATAAACTCACATTTAGTGGCCAGTGTCAGGCAGCTGCTGCAAAGGCAAATAAAATAATGGGATGCATTAAAAGAGGCATAGATGCTCATGAGGAGAACATAATTTTACCTCTATACAAGTCACTAGTGCGACCACACTTAGAATACTGTGTACAATTCTGGTCTCCGGTGTATAAGAAAGACATAGCTGAACTAGAGCGGGTCCAGAGAAGAGCGACAAAAGTCATTAGAAGACTAAGGGGTCTGCAATACCAAGACAGGTTATTAAACTTGGGGTTATTTAGCTTGGAAAAACGAAGGCTTAGGGGTGATCTTATAATAATGTATAAATATATGAGGGGGCAGTACAGAGACCTTTCTAATGATCTCTTTACTCTTAGGCCTGAGACGGGGACAAGGGGGCATCCTCTACGTCTGGAGGAAAGAAGGTTTAATCATAATCACAGACGCGGATTCTTTACTGTAAGAGCAGTGAGACTATGGAACTCTCTGCCACATGCTGTTGTAATGAGTGACTCACTACTAACATTTAAGAAGGGCCTGAATGCCTTTCTTGAAAACTATAATATTACCAGTTATATATACTAGATTCTTTGATAGGACGTTGATCCAGGGAGTTAGTCTGATTGCCGTATCTGGAGTCAGGAAGGAATTTTTTCCCCCAATGTGGAGCTTAGTGTTGCCACATGGGGTTTTTTTGCCTTCCTCTGGATCAACATGTTAGGCTATGGGTTGAACTAGATGGACTTAAAGTCTTCCTTCAACCTTAAAAACTATGTTAATATGTTACTATACAGCCCCAGTGGTAGTATCCAGCAGCCCCAGAAGTATATACAGCCCCAGTGGTAGTATACAGCAGCCCCAGAGGTATATACAGCCCCAGTGGTAGTATACAGCAGCCCCAGAGGTATATACAGCCCCAGTGGTAGTATACAGTAGCCCCAGAAGTATATACAGCCCCAGTGGTAGTATACAGCAGCCCCAGAGGTATATACAGCAGCCCCAGTGGTATGGCTTATATTGGCAGCTAGCCTACTTACATACACATACCCATACATACACACATATACACACACACACACATATACACATATATACACACACACATACACACAGCTTCCTACCTTGTCCTCCCGTTCTGTAGTGCCTTCCGGTGTCCTCCGTGCTCCGTTCCCGGTCTGCTGTGCCTTGTGGTTCCTCCTGCTTCGGTTCCATCATCGGTGCTGGGGGCTGCCATCTTCCTTCTTCCCTCCGCCCCCGGCCAGTGATGTCAGACCAGGCCGCGCTGTGATTGGCTAGCACCTGTGACATGTGATCAGGAGGGAGGGCAGAAGGAAGATGGCAGCCCCCAGCACCGATGATGGAACCGAAGCAGGAGGAACCACAAGGCACAGCAGACCGGGAACGGAGCACGGAGGACACCGGAAGGCACTACAGAACGGGGGACAAGGTAAGAAATACTGCGCAGCGCCCCCCCACCCCCCGCGCCCCCTCCCAACATAGGATTACCGTATTGACCCGTGTATAAGCCGATGGGGGGACTTTTCAGCCCTATTTTTGGGCTGAAAAACTCGGCTTATACACGAGTATATACGGTACTTTTTTTTACATTGCTCACTTGATGGTGTTCTATAGTGTGATAGTTTTATAGATCAGGTTGTTCTGAAAACAGTGAAACCATACATGTGTACCTTTTTGTTTTTACATTAAGGCTAGGGTCATATTTGGGACCTTGCATCCATTGAAAGGATGTATTAAAGGATCCTGTTTTTCCCCTTGCCATTTTCTATGCGATTTCTATTTATTTAGTCGGTCCATGGGACTTTAACTTTTTTTAATATGATTGCTTGTGTCTTACATTGCAATACATTACATCAGTAAGTGTCACACTGGCAGATTGCACATTAGACCCTGTTGCAGGATGCGTCTAACAGGCCACCATACCTGGCAGACTAAGAGGTCATAATGTGACCTCCGGCTGTGGTGACAACCCACGACTTGTGATCATGCTTAGGGGTTCTAGAGGGCTGATAGAAAGAGCTTACTCCCTATCACAAATGTCTAAATGGTGTAATCCCCATTGATTGCGGAATCTAGAGGATAGAAGAGGGATAACATCATCAGAACTTGAGCCAATCAGCTCCCGATGATGATGCTGGTAAGAACTAGTGTCCTGCACAATTATCCTGGCACTTGTAGGACTCTGGAAACCTACATCCATAAAGAAACAACAGTGCCAAACAAAGTCAAGTAAGCACTGACATTTATTTATTGACAGCAGTCAGGAAAAGGGATAAAGAGCTTCCCACAATACAGGCACTCCGTAGCATATATCATATCTTTACAAATACAGAAACTGGCTGATAACTCCCTGAACTAGCTTTAGGCTATGTTCACGTGCAGCGCTTTTGGTCATGTATCCGGCAGTAGCCCTTTTTTGCACGCAAAAAAGCGATACTGCATGCTGACGTCGCACTTTTCTCAGCGTGCTTTCCCCGAGGCCATGTTAACATGTGGCCTATGGGGAAAGCGAAAAAAACATTAAGAATTGGCATGTCAATTCTTTTTGCGCTGGCACTTTTGCAGTGATAGCGCCCGCGCAAAAATACACGGCAATACGCCATGTCTGCACGTCTTCCAGCAAAAGCCATAGCTTTTGCTGAAAGGCGTATCCAGCTTTCTTTAGCACTGCTTTTACACAAGCGCTCAAAAGTGCCGCGTATAAGCAGGAATACGCCTGCATTACGCTACGTGTGATCGTAGCCTAACAAGTATTTTGTTTGTTAATTATAAAAATAAATGACTGAAGCATGAAAATCAGGCTATTTTCACATTTTGTGTCACTCCTATTTCCGTATAGATTTTAAATTTGTGAGCAGAGCTTCCACTCCCTGCTTCTGAATTTGTGATTTATGTTCTAATCTGTATTTTCTGATATTGGTTTTACATGTACTATGAAAATTACTACGTGCATGGTACATGGAGGAAGAAGAAAGAAGAATACAATATAGATTGACAACATCATTTATCCTAGGCATATACATAAACCTTTAATAGCAGAGAGTTACTTGTAATACTTTTGTAAATGTCTAAAATTGTCATTGGTCCATAAGTGTCGATTCAAGATAATTTCAGAAGGTAAAAATTGTCCTTTCAAGGCAGATTTAGTCATGCCCTTCCCCAATTATATACTCTAGTTTTTCTCCAGAACCTGATTGTCATTTCATTTTTCAACTATCCTATATTAGTATCAATATAACATTTCAACTGGTGTGTGAAGAAGGTGTGGTACTTGCAAATCACTCTCCCTTAAGCCAAGGGAATGGCTAGAGCATGTTTGCTAATGGCGCCATCTATGCAAGTGATCTTTATGTGCATGTTGGTCTGTATTTTGAACATACCAGACTGTACATCAAATAGCCTGTATTTTGTGTATCCTGCCTTATATGACTGGATGAGCATACCTTACATCCACATTTCCCATCCTATATTGCATAGGATGTTTGATTAGTTTTATTATATCCTGCAGCCACTTCTCCCAATGAGATTGCAGTAGAACTGTACCATTGTGTATTGTATTATGATAAAAGTCATATTGATATGATAGTTGTTATCCCCTTTTTTTTTTATATGCAGGAAGCTGTTTAAACAGTCACTCCACATGGCCCTGCACATTGCATCATCATGTATGGGATCTTGCCATAAGGTAGCCTTTTCGTTCTTTATTGTGTGTTATATTGGGCAATTTTACTGATTTACATAAAATCACTAGTTTGCATCAAGCACAGAGTTTTTTTGGATGCTTTTTAGAACTTGTTGTTATCACTCTGAGTGGTGCCTGGTATACTTGGATAATAGGTGTTTCTCTTGCCTGGACAAGAGGTATTTCTTTCTTTGACTCCTAATATCTAAATGTTGATGGATTGTAAACCTCTTTCAGTGATCCTGAGTATAATGGTATTATTTTCCTCTCAAAAACTGCTGCATTTAGCTGCAGTATACTGAGACTGGTATACATACTAATAAGATTTGAAGGTAACACTTGTTTTGTTGGGAGAATTACACCCAAGAAGTGGGATTATGAACCCACAGCCTGACTGGATAATCTTTATCATCATTTTTGTGATACCATACAGAAATTTGATGGTGTCAAAGTCACAATTATGTGTGGACAGGAACAGAAGACATGAACCTTCTATTTAGGCTGTCTTCACAAGACCCACTTGAAATTGTCTGCGTATGTCTGCACCTGAGATTATTGTCTTTCAGCCACATCTATTCGTAACCAAAGATAATCCTAAAATAAATTGAGCATTTCATTTATCCATCTATTTTTGCACATTTGCATGTCTGTTATCCCCTTCTTTTGTTGGAAGTGATTCACCATTTTTACAAAAGTTCTACTGGCTTATGCCTACCATTGTGTAAATCATACCCCTAAAGAACCTCATTCGAGCAAGGAGAAACACATTGAGTCATGGACTAATTTGATAACTGGTTGTCACCAACTTATACTTATCTCATCTTTTTTGGTGGTGTTATCACTATACTAAATCTAATATATACTTACCTTAAATTGTCTGTCATCCACTTCTATCTGGATGTCCTGGAGTAGCATAATCCACTGTGCCGACCAGAAGTACACTGATCGCCTTATTGGAACATCCAAGTGATGAATGTCACAATATGTCACCCGCTGGTGGTACCAGCCCCTTGCGCAGTACCACCAGTTGGATACCTCCAGGCCCCTCTGCCGGGACACGCACGTCGGGGTACCCGATCAGACCCGCCGCTGCCACCAGAAACCCCCGCCAGGACTCCCCACCATCGCCGGGACCTGCAGCCACCACTAAAACACCACCACTGTCGCCACCAGGAACCCCTCACCACCCCTGGGACACACCCCGATTCCGCCTCGCCCGACATCGCCGCATTGCTGGCTGCACCCTCTTCTGTGTAGCCACAGCCGGCAGGAAAGACCGCGGCTTGCGGCCTGTGCTGGAGATATCATTCAACATAGTCCACAAGCCGCACTGCAGCGATGTACACGCAAGCACACATGTAAACACACATATTCTCATACACACATATGCATGTGCATACATGCATGCACACACAGTATTATGTCCCCACACACACAAACATGCACATACACATGCAAGCACTCACACACGCCCGTGCATACACACACAGATATATGCACATACACACATATGTGCACATACATACACATGCATACACAAACACACATACACACAGTATAATGTCGCCACATATGTACATACACACACATACATGCAAGCATGCACATACATAGACACAACCACACACACACATGCAAGCATGCACATACACATACATATGCACACACACATGCATGCACACACAAACACACACCTGTGCATACACACCCACATACACACAAACATGCATACATGCATGCACACACAGTATAATGTCCCCACACATGCACATACACACAAGCATGCACATACACACAAGCACAATCATACACTTGCAAGCATGCACACACACCTGTGCATACACATATGCAGATACACATACGTGCACATACATAGATGTGCAAATACACGCAAACATGCATATACACACAGTGTAATGTCCCCACACACAGATGCACACATGCACATACACACGTACACATGCACATACATGCAATCATGCATATGCAGACAAATACATACACACAGTATAATGTTCTCACACACACAGAGACATACACACAAATATGCACATACACACATATATACATACACATGCAAGCACACACGTACACGAACATACACACAAATACGCACATACACATGCACATACACTCATATTCGCATGCACATACATACACATGCACATACACACAAACACGCATACATGCAAAGTATAATGTCCCTACACACGCAGATATCCACACACTAACACACACATACACGCTTACACACACATGCAAACACACATACACATACATATGCACACACGCATATGCAAAAACACACATACACACATGTGCATATACACGCATGTACACACATGCACATTCACACACACCCACATACATGTGCATACACACACATACAGATACACACATGCACATACACACATACTCATGCACATACACATTCATACACGCACATACATTACAGACCAAAAGTTTGGACACACCTTCTTATTCAAAGAGTTTTCTTTATTTTCTATTTTTTATGACTATGAAAATTGTAGATTGACACTGAAGGCATCAAAACTATGAATTAACACATGTGGAACTATATACTTAACAAAAAAGTGTGAAACAACTGAAAATATGACTTATATTTTTCGTTCTTCAAAGTAGACACCTTTGGCGCTAATTACTGCTTTGCACACTCTTGGCATTCTCTTGATGAGCTTCAAGAGGTAGTCACCGGAAATGGTCTTCCAACAGTCTTGAAGGAGTTCTCAGAGATGCTTAGCACTTGTTGGCCCTTTTGCCTTCACTCTTCGGTCCAGCTCACCCCAAACCATCTCGATTGGGTTCAGGTCTGGTGACTGTGGAGGTCAGGTCATCTGGCATAGCACCCCATAACTGTCCTTCTTGGTCAAATAGCCTTACACAGCCTGGATGTGTGTTTGGGGTCATTGTCCTGTTGAAAAATTAATGATGGTCCAACTAAACGCAAACCGGCTGGAATAGCATGCCGCTGCAAGATGCTGTGGTAGCCAAGCTGGTTCAGTATGCCTTCAATTTTGAATAAATCCCCAACAGTGTCACCAGCAAAGCACCCCCACACTAGAGATGAGCGGTGTTCGATTCAAAATGTTCCCCAATCTCAAATTCAAGCTGTTCAAGTCATTCGACGAATGCGAACGATTAGCTTCAAATTCAGCAGTTCGAGTTTATGTTCGATAACGGTTCGTTCACCAAAAGCGTAATTGGATTTTCACAGTAATACTGTTAATGAATGTTAATATCCAGTTCCAGTGTATAGTGTGCGGGGGGGGGGGGCGGGGAGGGGGGGGTTTTAGATCAGTGCTGCAGAAATAATGCCGATCTCCATATTTTTCACCTAACTGCATATACAGTGGGGCGGTGCAGGTTGTTAACCAATTACACACACACAGCAAAGTGCATTTTTTGCGCACAAGCAAGGGCATGTGTCATTGGCTGTGTATGTCACATGCCCTTGCCCTATAAGACCCAGCCATTTTCCCCATCGCCACAATTTCCTCAGTGCTGCTGTTGTGTGTCAGTCAGGCACCGCTACTGCTTCTGTGGGCGCTATAAAGTTGTAGTTAGATAGATTGTGAGCGAATATCAAGTTAGATAGACAGATAGGTTTAGGGAGTAGGGACTAGTTAGAATCTCAGCCCTTTTGAGGGCTACTTCATAGAAGAAGGGACTAGTTATAATATCAGCCTTTTGAGGGCTAGGTTAGAGCAGTTCCTATTAGTTTTTGCCAGGCAGGTGTGTGCCAGTAATGTGTAAGTGTTTTTCACAGCATCTGGCCACATCTAGTCCAGGCAATCCTTTAGGGCAGGTAGTGTAGCACTGCTGTGAAGAAAGCTACACCGCCTGTCTATCCAGTAGCCAATTTGTTACTGCAGCTAGTCCAGGCAATTTTTTTGGGCTAGTAGCAGTGTCTGGTAGTCAGCGGTGTAGCCTAACTGTAAAGTAAGCTACACCGCCTGTCTATCCAGTAGCCATTTTTTTACTGCAGCTAGTCCAGGCAATTTTTTGGGCTAGTAGCAGTGTCTGGTAGACAGTGGTGTAGCCCACTTGTGAACCAAGCTACACCACCTGTCTAGTTCAGACTAACTCACTAGCTTGAGTACGTCATGTATGAACCGTAACACGGACATGAAGCACAAGTCTCAGTGGGAAGCTCACTGTGCTACAATGTGGGCTAGCGGGGCGGGCCAGCCAACGTCTGCCCCATCAAGTGCATCCGCGTGCTCTTCATCCTCTGTGACTATGGGGAGTTCGACAGCTGTCACACATGCTTTTGAAGGATTGGGAAAACAACGTGTGTTACAGTCCGCGCTGCCAAGTCATCACAAATTACCAGGAATCCAATTTGGATAGCAAAAGATCTTCTTTATTTCCTTTCCTACGCATTTCGATGCCCCTCCTGGCACCTTCCTCAGAATCGCCCTGAGGAAGGTGCCAGGAGGGGCATCGAAATGAGTAGGAAAGGAAATAAAGAAGATCTTTTGCTATCCAAATTGGATTCCTGGTAATTTGTGATGACTTGGCAGCACAGACTGTAACACACCTTGTTTTCCCAATCCTTTGATGGTCGTTCCACGTGTGAGTGGTCAGTAGAGGTCCTGCAGCAGCCAAATATAATCCTTTGCCTTCAAGCCAGTTGTGGGTCACACAACTGGGCTAGGTGAGTGAACCTTGTTTTACCACCCACATTTTGAAGGTCTTTAGTGATAAGACACAATTGCGCCTCTTGTTCCCCTACCTCTTGTCTATTTGACACATGCTTTTGGACACAGACCTTCCACTTCTTTACCCACAACAGGCAGTGTGATTGCCAGGTCGTCACTTGTTTTTGAAGTGGAAAATGCTGCTGATGTTGAGCACTCTCAGACATCAGGAGCACCACCTTTGGATGAAGACAACATTATATCTCTGCCTGCACCTTCCTCACTGACCAGCAGTTTGCCGGGGACACCCTACTCAACCTCATCTCAGCATAGCAGCCAGCTCTCCGTCTCTCAGATGTAGACAAGTAAAAGACCATTTCCTCCTAGCCATGACAAAGCTAAGCGGTTGAATTTAACCATCTGCAAGCTGTTGGCTACAGAAATGCTGCCTTTTTGCCTGGTGGACACAGAGGATTTTAGAGACCTTATGTCCATCGCAGTGCCCCAGTACCAGATGCCCAGTCGCCACTACTTCTCCAAGAAAGGTGTGCCTGTGCTACACCAGCATGTCGCAGACTACATCACCACTTCCTTGAGAAACTCTGTGTGTGACAGGGTGCATTTCACCACAGACACTTAGACCAGTAAGCATGGACAGGGGCGTTACATGTCGCTGACTGAGCACTGGGTAACTATGGTGAGAGCTGGAGAAGGGTCTGCTGTACGAGTCTTGCCATCCCCACGAGTTGTGTATCAATCCTCGGTACGTAGCAGTGTATTCACTGCTTTTGCCTCCTCAACCTCATCTCAGTCCTCCACCTGCACCCAAAGCTTGTCTGGTAATGTCACCCGCGTTGTAACTGCGCACAAGGAATCCAGCACACCTCCTTACTATGCTGGCAGCAGGGCTCAACACAATCAGGCGGTGTTTACCTTAAACTGTCTGGGAAATGTGAGTAACTCAGCTGAGGAGTTGTGGTCAGATATGAAGACTAAATTTCAGCAATGGTTGTCTCCACTCAACCTGCAGCCAGGGAAGGCCATGTGCGACAATGCTGCAAACCTGGGTTCGGCCCTTCACCGGGGCAATGTGACGCACGTGCCTTGTATAGCTCACTTGTTGAACCTGGTTATCCAGCCATTTTCAACACACTATCGCACCCTAGATGGGCTTCTGCACAGGGCACGGTCGTTGTGTGCTCACTTCCGGCGTTCGCATCCCGCAACACAATGACTTGCAATGCTCCAGAAGTCTTTCGGCCTGCCATTTCACCAGCTGAAATGCGATGTGCCGACACACTGGAATTCCACTCTGCACATGTTGCAGCGACTGTGGCAGCACCTCTGAGCCCTGGTGCAATACGTTATGATGTATAGCCTGGGCCAACGAGATCCAGAGGTGGGGCAGATCAGGCTGCTGGAGTGGTCTCAGATCAAGGACCTATGCACCCTTCTGCACAGTTTTGAAATGGCAACGAAGATGTTTAGCGCTGACGATGCCATTATCAGCATGACTATTCAGGTCATCTACATGCTGGATCACACTCTAAACAGTATTCGGAGTTAGGTGGTGGGACAAGAGGAGGTGGAGGAAGTACAGGAGGAGTCCAATGCGAGAAGGAATAACAAGATACCCAAGGTCCTCATGGTCAGCAGCACCAAGATGGCAGGCATGGGAGGGTGGGGGAAAGGGATTAACAAGGGCGCATGGTAGCAGCCAAACTGTTGAGGAAGGTTCAGGAGCCCTGAAAGAAATGGAGGACGAACTAGCGATGGGCATGGAAGACTCAGCAGATAAGGGAGACCTTGATCACATTTCTGTTGTGCAAGGTTGGGGGGAGAGGGCAGAGGAAGGAAGCATGATTCTCACCTCGCCGCCACCAACACAACAAGGACTTGGTCCTCCTGGATGCGCAAGACACATGAGCGCCTTCTTGTTGCACTACCTGCAATATGACCCTCGGCTTGTCCGAATTAGAAGTAATGCCAACTACTGGGTTGCCACACTCTTAGATCCCCGGTAAAAGACAAAATTTGGCAAAATAATTCCTGCCATAGAAAGGGCCGCACACATGCAGGAGTATCAGCAGAAGCTGTTACAAAATCTTAGATCGGCTTTTCCACAAAACACCAGTGGTACACAGAGTGAATCTCACAGTTCTAACTTGCCAACTGTTGGACTGTCAAGTCATCACTCACACCGTACCAGTATCACCATACTATTTTGTGGCATGATTTCACAAATTTTTTAGACCATCGTTTGCAAGGCCAGAAGACACTAGAAGTCTGACACATAGTCAACCCCTGGAGAGGATGGTACAGGAGTTTCTCCAAGTGAACATCGATGCCATTACTGGGGAACTGAAGCCTTGCTCATTTTGGGCTTCCAAGCTGGAAAAATGGCCTGAGCTCGCCACTCACGCCTTGGAGATCCTGTTGTGCCCCGCAGACAGCGTGATCTCTGAATGTGTCTTCAGCGCTGCTGGTGGTGTGCTGACAAATAAGTGCACGTGACTGTCCAGCCAGAATGTGGACAGACTAACTGTCACGATGACCTAGTCAGGACCTGCAGCTCTCTGGCGCCCCCTTAGCCTTCTGGCCAAATCCGGTATTGCCAGAGGATAAGAAAGGAGCCCAGCTGCCCAAATTTATGTTGTCTACTGCGGCACGTGATGTGACAGGATGTATATATACCATCAGCTCCTGCCAGGAACGTATATATACCTCGATCCAGTCACCCTCAGGCCCACAATATCACATAAATACCAAACTTAAGCTGCCACCACCGATCTTTCAAGGTAGACCGGGTACCTGTACGATAGCGTAACAACGAGCAGTGAGGTCGTAGGACAAGGAGATCGAGACTAGTAAATTATAATATTTTACTCCAAAATAGGCAGTGCTTACAAAAGATTTACAGAATATTACATAAGAGACAATATACATGTATACATAAAACAGTTATAAAAATAAAAGGAATAAAAGAGAACTTGCCAGACCTAGTCACGCATAGGTACACGTAGTTCTGTGGGGGGCCTCTCCCAGAAAGGTAGGATTCCGTCAGACAGCTGGTATGATGTTAGCTATGTCGGCCCAGGATGGAATGACCCGAACAGGGCTTCCCCAGTTTTATTAAAGACAGGGGAATCTGTGCCCCCACCGCTTAGAGGACCATCCCAGCGGGGAGGGATCACTCTGAGACCTCCTCTCTCAACCGGCTTAATAAATCCCCATCCTTCATATCTGGGGATGGGGTGGGCTCACAGACATGATACATAACTCATAATTAATGTCATTTAATTCTGAGACTATTGATACCAAATATGACCTTCTTGTGATGTTTAGAATGGCAGAAATCCATTGCCAGGTTCCTGAACGTTGCATAACTGTACAAAAAATATCATTAAATGCGCAACATGGTGAATCATCTAAAAATATGAATTATGTGTTTGTGGTGTGAACGGCGTAAATTCGACATTGAAAACTGTAGGTTTTAACAAAGGATCTTTAGCAGAGACAGGACTGGGTCAAACCTGTGTACATCTCTACTCCCCTCAGCCCCAGGTATTTATTAGGGGTTGGAAATGGCTTAGGCTGGGGGGTTGCATGAATTGGATCTATGTAACCTACGCAAAAACTCATAAAGGGAGGAGAGATGGGGGAGCTAGATTTGGCTGACTCTTCAATCATCTTGAAAATCATGAGCGATATTCATATTCATGATACTAACGTTCATCAAGAAGAACAAGTCACGGATCTGCAAGGACTTTTCTACCCCTGTGTCATCCTTGGGAGACTAAAGGCTTGTGAATTTTTGATTGTGCTTCATGACAGTAACCATTTAAAGTTTGCAACTGCGGGGCAATTGATGGCACTTAAGTGGTGTCTGTGCCCAAATTTTTGGAAAAAATGGAGACTCTTGTTGGAGTCCACTAAATGTGTTTGACATGATTTTAGAAGGGCATGACATGCCTATATCTGTGTCTCCTCCTCCTTTTACTCATCCAGCTCTTTTCATTTCCAATTTTTATATGTAATTGTCACTTTTCCATGTGTCTTCTGAGTAGTTTGTCACCTTTTGGACACATTAGAAGGTGTTTTCTATGTGTTTTCTATGTGTTTGTATGTGTTTGTGCTTGCCTGCCATTGTTTACAATGGTGTTCGATGGTGCTCAACGAACATTCGACGAACACACCCTAAATTTTGACGAATTGAATCGAATTCGAACACTAGGGTGATGGCTCATCTCTACCCCACACCATTATGATGGGAACCAGGCATGTAGAGTCAATCCGTTCACCTTTTCTGCGTCGCACAAAGACACGGTGGTTGGAACCAAAGATCTCAAATTTGGACTCATCAGAACAAAGCACAAATTTCCACTGGCCTAATGTCCATTCCTTGTGTTCTTTAGCCCAAACAAGTCTCTTCTGCTTGTTGCCTGTCCTTACCAGTGGTTTCCTAGCAGCTATTTTGCCATTTTACCATGAAGGCCTGCTGCACAAAGTCTCCTCTTAACAGTTGTTGTAGAGATGTATCTGCTGCTTGAACTCTGTGTGGCATCGACCTGGTCTTTAATCTGAGCTAATGTTAACCTGCAATTTCTGAAGCTGGTGACTCAGATGAACTTATCCTCTGCAGCAGAGATAACTCTTGGTCTTTCTTTTCTGGGGCGGTCTTCATGTGAGCCAGTTTCTTTGTAGTGCTTGATGGTTTTTGCAACTGCCCTTGGGGACACTTTCAAAGTTTTCCCAATTTTTCGGACTGACTGACCTTCATTTCTTAAAGTAATGATGGCCACTAATTTTTCTTTACTCAACTGCTTTTTTCTTGCCATACTGCAAATTCTAAGTCTATTCAGTAGGACTATCAGCTGTGTATCCACCAGACTTCTGCACAACACAACTGATGGTCCCAACTCCATTTATAAGGCAAGAAATCCCACTTATTAAACCTGACAGGGCACACCTGTGAAGTGAAAACCATTTCTGGTGACTATGTCTTGAAGCTCATCAAGAGAATGCCAAAAGTGTGCAAAGCAGTAATCAAAGCAAAAAGTGGCTACTTTGAAGAACCTAGAATATAAGACATTTTCAGTTGTTTCACACTTTTTTGTTAAGTATATAATTCCACATGTGTTAATTCATAGTTGTGATGCCTTCAGTGTGAATCTACAATTTTTATAGTCATGAAAATAAAGAAAACTCTTTCAATGAGAAAGTGTGTCCAAACTTTTGGTCTGTACTGTACATGCGCATACACACATGCACAAACATAGAGAAATACTTACACACATATGCATACATGCACACATATGCATACATACACATGCAGATACATACACGTGCATACATGCATACACACATGTGCATACATACCTGTATACATGCACACATATGCATACACACACTTGCACACATACTCACACATGCATGCACATACATACGCGGACACCATCTTTGGACACTCAGGTATACAAAGATGGCTGCCACATGACGCATCACACCGCTCCACTGCAAAACTACAGGATTACATTAGAGGGGAACTTGGTGAGAGCTAATAAAATGGATAATGAGGTGTCTCTGTCTATTTTGTATGTAATAGAGGATTTCTCTATTTGTGGGTGTGTTTTTCTTCTTTGCTGAAAGTATTGTTAATGGCTGTCATACTGATGGCTGACATTAGCAATATGGCTTGATATCAGCTGCCAATAAAGCTAACATCAACCTCTTTATTACCCAATGTGCTACCTCTACATGGCAGCTGGAAGAGCGGGGTAACTGCCAGTTTTGGCGTCTCTCATGGAGGTGCCAATTCTGGGGCAGCTGCTGGCTGCATTTTTCAACTGGGGGACCCAGAACGCTTGGACTTAACCACACTGAGAATTCCAGACCCGAGCTGCCTGGGTTACTTTGGCTGGCAACAGAAAGTACGGCAAAGCCCACACCAATTTATTTTTGCATATTAATCTAAATAACAAAAAAAAAATAGAGCTTCCTTGTATTTTTCATTGCCAACGAAGGCAGTGGAGAGTTGGAAGCCAGTAGCTGCTTGGTTTACCTGTGCTGGCAAGAGAAATTACAGTGAAGCCCTAAACAATTTATACTAGGAAATGAAATAGGTTGCCAGATTGAAGTTTTGTTATTAAACCCCTCCCCCCACAGAAACAGGTTTTTAACTAAAAATACATTTATTTACATACATTGGGAGAGACCACTATGGGAGATGGGGAGAAGAGACACAGGGGAGAAGGCCGCAGCATCACATGTCACTGCCCTACTGATGCAATAGCCCAAATCTAGTATATCATATTCTTTAAATCCTCACATGGCTGTGTTTTTCTACTGTCTTCACTCCCTACCCAATGAGTAGTGTAGTAGTGTAGTTCACATGATATAGGGTTAGCTTGAGGGTGAGCAGGGTCAGCCATCATGTGAGTGGGGGCACCATTCACATTTTCTTACTTTAGGATGCCAACACCGACTATGAAGTAGGGCTATTGTGTAGACATCAGTATAGGGAAAGTTACCCTAATTTTTGTTTTTTTTTGTCTGTAGCATTTTATGTATCACTTTGTGTATATTTTATTGTTGGTGACACCTTTTAAGAATTCATAATAGATCTTGATTTTAGGAGTTGCTTTTTTAGTTTCTGTGACATCTAATATTTCATTATGTCTTTCTTGAAATTATTATTGGTTGCACTTAGGAAAAGTAATTGAAATGAAACAAAACAAAGATAAATGGAAATGTATTCATGTTTCACTCGATAAATTATTGCTTTTTTTTAAATGTATAAGCATCATGATGTCAATCCATCCAGATACAGATATATTATTGATGTAACCACAGAGGCCCAAGATGTAAGAAGTTGGAAATCCTCTTCCAAATTAGTAAGCAAGCTCTGTCACCCTGTAATGGGTCCAAACACTATTCTTGTTCAGTGGTCCTTTTATGTCTTTGTTCATCATCACTGAATCAATCAGAAAGCAACATTATCTATCCGCCTTTATTAAAGAATACATACGGTACTTTAATTCAGCCTGAATATTGTAACATATACAACAAAAATATAAAAAGCCATGCTTTCAAAGCAAATATGTGATTTCTAATTAAATATATTGAATTTCTAAAATCAAAGTATCTAACCTCACATACGGTAGTAGGTTTTGCATATTCTGCAGTTGATGCAGAAACTAGTGCTTGCCCTGGATACACACTGTAAAGTTTTACAAATATCAAACATTTCTTTCTGTTAGTGCACTAGCAAAATATTGCTTTCCCAGTGAAAGTTCTAACTTTGAAGTAGTTTGGAATGCTACAGCTTCAAAACACCATCATTCCCAAATGTGCTTCCTTTCAAGTAAAATAATGTCTCTGTTTTATTGGATGTGCGATACAATGCATGGAATAATACAGCAACAAAAAATAAATTTTTATTCTTTTAATATATTTAAAAAATATTTTGTGTCATAACGTTTTTATGTCCATAAATGAAATAAATATATGTAATGGATTTATTTTATTTATTGAGTTTACTGTTTAGGGTAAGAAGAAAGGTATCCAATGGTAAATTATAAAATTATATATAATTTTACTAGTATGCAAACTATGTTCTTTCATCACATGTTGCCATAGAAGCTTTTAGTTGACATCTCAAAATGCAGTAATAGCAGTTTGCCAAGAAATCATAGATGCTCATATGTAAACTAAAACAATAACTCACATTTAGTTCAAGCTCTGTCAAATGTATTGCTTTTATTAAAGCTGATGTCCACTGTGATCACCAAATTGTCTTAAGGTGTCATTTTTGAATTTTTTGGAGTGCATGGAAGGTTTGAACACCTCTATCTATTGAAATCCTTAAAGCAGTTGCTTCAGAAACACACCTAGATCATGAAAACACTATACAGTGTATACTGTACCCTAATTTTCAGTTAAAGTGTTACATTTTGCTCCAGTTGTGATCCTTCAGATCTACAATATTTATACTAGAAAATTTGTGCAGATCATGCAAAGAAATGTACAATTCTAAATTTGCTAAGTCTATTAAGAATGTAGTAGAAAAGTAAAATAAGTGGGCAAAAAAATGGTGCTAAAATAGACAATAAATTAACTTTTATATGATCAACAAAATCAGCTTACTTTAATTTTTTCCTCTCCTTTAAATTGATCAAGAGTAGTGAGGAACAAGCATTTTCAGCACTGCTCGTTACATAATCGAGCAACAGGGTGCTAGGGCATGCTCTGTAGTCAATTGAGTATACCAAATGCTTGAGTGCTATCCTTAAGTCCTTGCCCGACATATTGTACAGGTGTTTATCAATCACTAAACACACAGGGATTTACTGCTAATCATGGTAATGCCGTAGCCATGTTGGCTACTGGCATTATTGTTATTGCCCAGCCACACTGCATTTTCAGGTCTTATACAGGATCCTAGAGCAAAATGCTAGGCACATTGAAGTTCAGAGAGAGTTGATATAGAGCTTAGATTAGAGCTGGCATATGGGCAGAGTTAGTGCCTAAAGGGTGTTTTCAGCCTGGTTTAGTTAAATAAATAAATACATAATTAAAAAAAACAGCATAGGGTTTTCCCTATTTATGATAGCCAGCCAAGGTACAGCAAAAACTGTGGTCTGGTATTACCAGGCTTGTAAGGCCCATGGTTTTTGTCTGAAAATAGCTTCCCACAGCTGCCACAGAAATTGTGCATCCATTAGTTGTGAACATTTTGTTGCTCTTTTTGATTGCCATGATGAAGTGACAATTGAGGTAATGATTAATAGGATTGATGTCAGCTGTGAATTGTCAGCTGACATCAAGACATGGGTTAGTAATGAACAGGGATATATCAGACATCCTCATTACTAACCCAGTAGGTGTAAAATTTAAAAAAACACACACAGGAATAAAGGAATAAAGATTCCCCCAACTTTCTCTCATTGACCAAATTATTAAATAATAACATAAAAATCTAATGTCCTCCAAATCCGTACTCCAAGCTTTGGAGCCTTGTGCAGAGAATGAGCCCTTCCTAGGTCCCTTCCAGTCAGTGACAGGCCCAGAATTTCTAATGTGCAGTGATGTTAGTATTTCAATAAAGTCACTGCGCATGAGCATATGCTCAAAAATACATAAATACTTTATAAATACATGAGACTATACTATTTTTTGTCTGTGTGCTTTAACGTTACACCTACTGGGTTAGTAAATCTGATATACCCTTCTCCATTACTAACCTCTGGGCTTGATGCAAGCTGAAACTACACAGCTGACATCAACCTCAATAAATTATTACCTCAATAGCCAATGTATCAAGACAATTGAGAAGTGCCAGGGCAAATTGCCAGAACTGTCACATCTAATGCATTGTACCAATTCTGGGGTGACTGCTGGCTTGTACAGTTACACTGGAAAGGGCCAAATATTCATATGTCTTCCCAGCCTAGTAATAACAGCAGGAAACTGTCTGCTTTACCTTGGCTGGTTACCAAAAATGGGGGGACCCCTGGGATTTGTTTTAGATTATTAAATTTTTTACTTCCCAGCAGTAAACCTGGGATTCATATATGAGTCCAAGTGTCTGCCATGATGTTAATTTAATTTCACTGCATTTCAATGCTATTTCCATCCATTTCAGTGATTTCCCAGCCCACCAGCCCTCTTAATGGGGACTGCTAAAAAATAATTGAGTTCCACATTGACTTCCATTATACTCTTTAATAGAGTCAGAGTGCTGGAACTGCTCAGTTTGAGTAACGAGTGCTGTATTGCCTGCTCATCACTAATCAAGATAAATTTTCTAGTTTTGAAAAAAGAAAAAAGGTGCACTCACCCACGTAGATATTGCACTAAGTCATTTTATTGCGATGGGGACATTTTTACATGGTGCAGGGAGGGAGGGAAAGAGACGGATAATGAGTCCTGTGGAAGCAGCACTTTGGTGTAAAACGACTCGTTGTCCATCTCTTTCCCTCCTCCCTGCACCATGTAAAAATTGAGTGCACCTTTTTTCTTTTTTCAAAATGTATTCAAAGGTCTCTTGCGGTAGCACCCTCGAAATAACCACTTTTAATATTGTGCCATTAAACAAAGTTTTTATGCATTTAGCGCTTCTTTAGGTTTGGTGCCCAGCTTTTTCCTACCTGATTTCTCTGATACATTTTCTAGTTATATAGTCTGCCTTTTTGAAATGTATACCAATGTGTAAAGTATTTAAATATAACGTACAAAAATGTATTTTTGGTAAATAAAAAAAAAGTTGTAATAGTGCAAATTATTAACTCAAAGCATAACATTTTGTTACTTATAAAATCCTGTTTCTCCAATAACTTATCTAACTTTTTGGAAGTTTTGGTTAGGATAATGTAAATCTAAAAATTCGGAAAAGGTGAAACATAGATATGAACAACCTACAAAACGTGCTTTTGTCATAATAACAGTATAGTAATGGCTAAGGATACATCCTGAAAACATTTAGACCACCATCTATCTATAGGAAGACATCAATGTAATACAGGAGTTAAAAAAGATTCATAGTTACCACAAGTGTGGCATTTCCAGACTAAAAACTTCTAAAGGCATATCCACACAAACATATATACACAGTTACAGTTTAAACCACAAGCTTATATACTCTCACTCTCTCTCTCTCTCTCTCTATATATATATATCTACTTATATAATCGGGAGTTGGGATTTCGGGCACTGTAGCCCAATCCCAGACTCCTTAGCGGCGCAGCGTCATCACGAGCCGCAGCCGCTCTACAGTTAAAAAAAAAAAAAATCCTCACGAACCGCAGCCGCTCTACAGTTAAAAAAAAAAAAAATCCTCACCTCTCCCCGAGCCCCCGGAGTCTCCCGCCATCTTCCGCCGTGTTCCGCTAGGCTCCCGGTGGCTCTGCAGGCTCCCGGTGCCTGCAGTGGTCTTCTATCTACTGCAGTCAAGGACCTGTGGTGATGTCAGAGTCACGTGACACCAGCTTACTCCAGGCAAATTGCGGGTCACGTGACTCTGACATCACCACAGGTCCTTGACTGCAGTAGATAGAAGACCACTGCAGGCACCGGGAGCCTGCAGAGCCACCGGGAGCAGCCGCACCTCTCCTCACCCCTCCTCCATCCGCACCTCACCTCACCCCTCCTCCAGCCTGACCTCTCCTCACCCCTCCTCCAGCCTGACCTCTCCTCACCCCTCCATCCAGCCTGACCTCTCCTCACCCCTCTTCCAGCCTGACCTCTCCTCACCCCTCCATCCAGCCGGACCTCTCCTCACACCTCCATCCAGCCTGACCTCTCCTCACACCTCCATCCATCCTGACCTCTCCTCACACCTCCTCCAGCCTGACCTCTCCTCACCCCTCCTCCAGCCTGACCTCTCCTCACCCCTCCTCCAGCCTGACCTCTCCTCACCCCTCCATCCAGCCTGACCTCTCCTCACCCCTCTTCCAGCCTGACCTCTCCTCACCCCTCCATCCAGCCTCACCTCTCCTCACACCTCCATCCAGCCTCACCTCTCCTCACACCTCCATCCAGCCTGACCTCTCCTCACACCCTCCTCCAGCCTGACCTCTCCTCACCCCTCCTCCAGCCTGACCTCTCCTCACCCCTCCTCCAGCCTGACCTCTCCTCACCCCTCCATCCAGCCTGACCTCTCCTCACCCCTCCATCCAGCCTGACCTCTCCTCACCTCTCCATCCAGCCTGACCTCACCCCTCCATCCAGCCTGACCTCTCCTCACCCCTCCATCCAGCCTGACCTTTCCTCACTCCTCCTTTAGCCTGATCTCTCCTCACCCCTCCTCCAGCCTGACCTCTCCTCACCCCTCCTCCAGCCGCACCTCTCCTCACCCCTCCTCCATCCGCACCTCTCCTCACCCCTCCTCCAGCCGCACCTCACCCCTCCTCCAGCCTGACCTCTCCTCACCCCTCCTCCAGCCGCACCTCTCCTCACCCCTCCTCCAGCCGCACCTCTCCTCACCCCTCCTCCAGCCTGACCTCACCCCTCCTCCAGCCTGACCTCTCCTCACCCCTCCTCCAGCCTGACCTCTCCTCATCCCTCCTCCAGCCACACCTCTCCTCACCCCTCCTCCAGCCTGACCTCTCCTCACCCCTCCTACAGCCTGACCTCTCCTCACCCCTCCATCCAGCCTGACCTCTCCTCACCCCTCCATCCAGCCTGACCTCTCCTCACCCCTCCATCCAGCCTGACCTCTCCTCACCCCTCCATCCAGCCTGACCTCTCCTCACCCCTCCATCCAGCCTGACCTCACCCCTCCATCCAGCCTGACCTCTTCTCACCCCTCATCCAGCCTGACCTCTCCTCACCCCTCCATCCAGCCTGACCTTTCCTCACTCCTCCTTTAGCCTGATCTCTCCTCACCCCTCCTCCAGCCTGACCTCTCCTCACCCCTCCTCCAGCCGCACCTCTCCTCACCCCTCCTCCATCCGCACCTCTCCTCACCCCTCCTCCAGCCGCACCTCACCCCTCCTCCAGCCTGACCTCTCCTCACTTCTCCTCCAGCCTCACCTCTCCTCACCCCTCCTCCAGCCGCACCTCTCCTCACCCCTCCTCCAGCCTGACCTCACCCCTCCTCCAGTCTGACCTCTCCTCACCCCTCCTCCAGCCTGACCTCTCCTCATCCCTCCTCCAGCCTCACCTCTCCTCACCCCTCCTCCAGCCGCACCTCTCCTCACCCCTCCTCCAGCCACACCTCTCTCCTCACCCCTCCTCCAGCCTGACCTCTCCTCACCCCTCCTCCAGCCTGACCTCTCCTCACCCCTCCTCCAGCCTGACCTCTCCTCACCCCTCCTCCAGCATGACCTCTCCTCGCCCCTCCTCCAGCCTGACCTCACCCCTCCTCCAGCCTGACCTCTCCTCACCCCTCCTCCAGCCTGAACTCTCCTCACCCCTCCTCCAGCCTGAACTCTCCTCACCCCTCCTCCAGCCGCACCTCTCCTCACCCCTCCTCCAGCCGCACCTCTCCTCACCCCTCCTCCAGCCGCACCTCTCATCACCCCTCCTCCAGCCGCACCTCTCTTCACCCCTCCTCCAGCCTCACCTCTCTTCACCCCTCCTCCAGCCTCACCTCTCCTCACCCCTCCTCCAGCCTCACCTCTCCTTACCCCTCCTCCCAGCCTCACCTCTCCTCACCCCTCCTCCAGCCTGACCTCTCCTCACCCCTCCTCCAGAATCACCTCTCCTCATCCCTCCTCCAGCCTGATCTCTCCTCACCCCTCCTCCAGCCGCACCTCTCCTCACCCCTCCTCCAGCTGCACCTCTCCTCACCCCCAGCCTCTGCTCTCCTCACCCCCCAGCCTCTGCTCTCCTCACCCCTCCAGCCTCACGCCACATCATACTCTGCTATCCACAGAGCCACCTGTATACTCTGCTACCCACACAGCTGCCTGTATACTCGCCTCTATGCTCTGCCACCCACACAGCCGCCTCTATGCTCTGCCACCCACACAGCCGCCTCTATGCTCTGCCACCCACACAGCCGCCTCTATGCTCTGCCACCCACACAGCCGCCTCTATGCTCTGCCACCCACACAGCCGCCTCTATGCTCTGCCACCCACACAGCCGCCTCTATGCTCTGCGACCCACACAGCCGCCTCTATGCTCTGCGACCCACACAGCCTCCTCGATGCTCTGCTACCCACACAGCCGCCTCTATGTTCTGCCACCCACACAGCCGCCTCTATGCTCTGCGACCCACACAGCCGCCTCTATGCTCTGCGACCCACACAGCCGCCTCTATACACACAATTCATTTCACCGCGCTCCCGATGCAATTGCATCGGGCCTTTTTACTAGTATATATATATATAAGACATACATGCATGTTTTTCTCACTGTCTGACATGAAATCAGAATTATTATTATTATTATTATTAATAATTTATATAGCGCCATTATATTCCATGGCGCTTTACATGTTAAAAAGGGCAGACTAGGTCAAGTAACATAGTAACAATATAAGTAACAATAAATGTTGACAATTCAGTTGTACAGAAACAAGAGGGGAGAAATCCTGTCCACAAAGGCTCACAGTCTGCGAGGGGCGGGTGGGGATACAGTAGGAGGGGGAGAATAAACCTTTCCTGTTTTAAGTCAATTAGGATTACCATAATTATGTTTATCAAATACCAGAATAATGAAAGAAAAAATGTTTTAAGGCATGTTTATTGCTTTCTAGAAAATCACAAATTTCCATACATTTTATTAGTATTTGGCACCATTGCCCTTCAATTGTATATATTATATATTGGGGCTTCTCACAATAGTTGTAAGAATTTGGGTCATATTTGTAGGTTGCCTTGCTCTCACCTGCCTTTTCAGCTTTGTCCATAAATTTTTAATAGTATTCAGATCAAGGATTTTTGATGGCCACTTCAAAACATTGACTTTTTTATCCTTAACCTGATAACGACAGCCTTACGTCTACAGACGTCGGAAAAAAAGGGTACTTATGTCCAGCCGACGTCTGTAGACGTAAGGCAGGAAAAAGCCCTGTAGCGCCGCCCCTGTAGCTAAAATCTCTAGGGTGTCAGTGTACCGATTGTAGCTGAGACCCTAGAGATTAGTAATTAGCTGGTGTTTTACCAGCACCTGTAATGTGATGACCGGTAAGCACCGTTTACCGGTCATTACATTATAAAAAGTGAAAGTGCCAGTTAAAAGTACTTTCACTTTAATCCGACATGAAAACACATGTCGGATTAAAGTGAAACAGCAACCCCTTAGCCCATCAAGACCCCCTGTGCCTGAGATCACCCCCCCACCCCCCATCCCTCCCCCAGACCATCTCAAAATGGCAGCGCATGTAAAAACGTGCTGCCTCCCCTGCAGCTCCATGCGATCTGACATGTCACAAGTCAGATCGCATGGGTAATGCATCCCCCCTGTGCCCCCAACAATGTCTGCAGCCTCCGACCCCCTCCAGCCCCCCCATCTCCAGCTCCTCCAGCCCCCTCCTCGCTCCTCCAGCCCCGCTTCTCCAACCCTATCCTCGCTCCTCCAGCTTCCCTCCTCCGCTCCGCCAGCTTCCCTCCTCCGCTCCTCCAGCTTCCCTCCACTCCTCCAGCTTTCCTCCGCTCCTCCAGCCCCGCTCCTCTGCTACCCACAGCCCCCCATCTCCAGATCCTCCAGCCCCCTCCTTGTCCCTCCAGCTCCGCTCCTCCAAACCTCTCCTCCGCTCCTCCAGCTTCCCTCCTCCGCTCCTCCAGCTTCACTACGCTCCTCCAGCTTCCCTCCGCTCCTCCAGCTTCCCTCCGCTCCTCCAGCCCCACTCCTCTGCTACCCACAGCCCCCCATCTCCAGCTCCTCCAGCCCCCTCCTTGTCCCTCCAGCTCTGCTCCTCCAACCCTTTCCTCCGCTCCTCCAGCTTCCCTCCTTGTCCGATCCTCCAACCCTCTCCTCCATCTCCCCTCCTCGCTCCTCCGGCCCCGCTCCTCCTCTCCCCACAGCCCCCCTCTTCCGCTCCCCACAGCCCCCCTCCTCCGCTCCTCACAGCCCCCTCCTCTACTCCCCCATCCCCTCTCTCTCAACCGCTCCTCGATCCTGGGGTCCCACTCCTGGATCCTGGCACCACCCTTCTGTCTCCTCTTCTGTGCGTGCCGCTGTTTGCAGCGGCGCGCACTCTCAGGGGAATGATAGGTCATGAACTTACAGAGTTCATGACCTATCATTCCCATGGGGTCACACAGGGGTTAACTGATCTTCATGGTGATCTGCTTTAGAGATCATGAAGATCAGTTAACCGCTGTGTGGCCCCTGGATTGTGATGGGTCATGAACTTAGAGTTCAAGACATATCATTCCCCTGGGGTCACACAGGGGTTAACTGATCTTCATGATCTCTAAAGCAGATTACCATGAAGATCAGTTAACCCTTGTGTGACCTCAGGTGAATGATAAGTCATGAATTCTGTAATTTCATGACCCATAACAATCCAGGAGTAACACAGAGGTTAACTGTGTTCTTCATGGTAATAGACTTTAGGGTATGTCGCCTTGCAATAATCGCTATCAAAATTCCTCCCAATTGCGGCATGTAATTGGGGAATTTGGTGGCAAAATGTTGCCTCGCCACGGTCGCCTGATCTCTGTGCACTGGTCTGAAATCAGTCGACCGTGGTGAGGCGACATATCGCTGCCAAATTCCCCAATTACATGCTGCAATTGGGAGGGATTTTGACAGCGATTATTGCATGGCAACATATCGCCATCAATATTTCTCGCCGTGGTTGCGGCGTGTAAAGGTACCCTTAGAGATTATTATGAAGATCAGTTAATCTCTGTGTGATCCCAGGATCGTGATAGGTCATGAACTTACAGAGTTCATGACCTATCATTCCCCTGGGAGAGTGCCTTCTTATAGCATATGAGGGATGCCCCCATATGCTATAACACTGAGAAACGTCGCAGGACCGCCCACTGGACTACGTCGGACATTACCGCCCACTGGACTACGTCAGACGCCACAGAAAAATAAAGATGGGGTCCAAATTGTGTTTGTGTTTTTTTTCTAATAAAAAAATCTTTCTCTGTGTTGTGCCTTCTTTACAATTTACTAGAGATTCCTAATGGCCCGGTCTAATATTGGCCAGACATTATGAATCTCGGGTTTAATGCTAGCTGCCAAAAAGCTGGCATTAACCCCTTATTACCCAGTCTGCCACTGCTACACGGCAGCTAGAAGAGCTGGATACAGTGCCAGAAAATGGCACTTCTATGAATGCGCCATTTTCTGGGGCGGCTGCGGGCTGCAATTCGCAGCGGGGGGGGGCCCCAGAAAGCTTGGGCATCCCTACGCTGAGGATTCCAGTCCCCAGCTGCCTAGTTGTACCTGGCTGGCCCAAAAATGTGACGAAGCCCACGCCAATTTTTTTTTTAATCATTTCAAGAAATAATTTAAAAAAAGAAAGGGCTTCCCCATATTTTTGGTTTCCAGCCAGGTAAAACTAGGCAGAAGGGGTTGGTAGCAGCCCGTAGCTGTCTGCTGTACCTGGCTAGACCCAAAATATGGCGAAGCCCCACGTCGTTTTTTTAAAAAAATGTAATAAAGAAATACTAAAACATAAATGCAGGAGAGGAGACGACCAGGACACGGTGTCTCTGTATCTTGTGCACATGCTCTAAAAGTGAGAAATTGTGTGAAAAAAAGAAAATGTTCAATATCACGTTATCAAATTCTGTGAAGTAGCTGTAGGTTCCAAATGCTCAATATACCCCTAGATATAATCCTTGAGGCGTCTAGTTTCCAAAATGGGGTCACTTGTGCGGGAGCTCCAATGTTTAGGCACATAGGGGCTCCCCATATGCGACATGGTGTCCGCTAACTATTGGAGCTAATTTTCCATTCAAATTGTTAGCGGACACCATGTCGCATATGGAGAGCCCCTGTGTGCCTAAACATTGGAGCTCACCCACAAGTGACCCCATTTTGGAACCTAGACCCCCCAAGGAGCTTATCTAGATGCATAGTGAGCACTTTCAACCCCCAGGTGCTTCACAAATTAGTCCATAAAAAGGAAAAAAAGATTTTTGTGAAAAAAAGTACTTTTTCATTTTTACGGATCAGTTTGTGAAGCAATTGGGGGTTGAAAGTGCTCACTATGCATCTAGATACGTTTCTTGGGGCGTCTAGTTTACAAAATGGGGTCACTTGTGGGGGAGCCCCAATGTTTAGGCACAAAGGGGCTCTCCATACGTGACATGGTGTCCACTATCAATTGAAATTGTAAGTGGATACCATGTCATGTACGGCGAGTCCCTGTGTGCCCAAACATTGGAGCTCCCCACAAGTGACCCAATTTTGGAAACTAGACCCCCCAAAGAACTTATTTAGATGTATAGAGAGCACTTTGAACCCCCAGGTGCTTCACAAATTGATCCGTAAAAATGAAAAAAGAAATTATTATTTCTTTTCCATAAAAATTTTCATTTTCATTTTTACGGATTCATTTGTGAAGCATCTGGGGGATTAAAGTGCTCACCACCCATCTAGATAAGTTGCTTGGGGGGGTCTAGTTTCCAAAATGGGGTCACTTGTGGGGGAGCTACAATGTTTAGGCACACAGGGGCTCTCCATATGCGACATGGTGTCTACTAACAACTGGAGCTAATTTTCCATTCAAATTGTTAGCGGACACTATGTCGCATATGGAGAGCCCCTGTGTGCCTAAACATTGGAGCTTCCCCACAAGTGATCCCATTTTGGAAACTAGACCCCCCAAGGAACATATCTAGATGTACAGAGAGCACTTTGAACCCCCAGGTACTTCAAAAATTGATCCGTAAAAATGAAAAAGTACTTTCTTTTCCAGAAAAATTTTCATTTTTCATTTTTACGAATTCATTTGTGAAGCAACTGGAGGTTCAAAGTGCTCATCACCCATCTAGCTAACTTCCATGGGGGGTCTTGTTTCCAAAATGGGGTCACTTGTGGGTGAGCTACAATGTTTAGGCACACAGGGGTTCTGCATACGTGACATGGTGTCCGCTAACAATTGGAGCTAATTTTTCATTCAAATTGTTAGCGGACACCATGTTGCGTATGGAGAGCCCCTGTGTGCCTAAACATTGGAGCTCCCCCATAAGTGACCAGATTTTGGAAACTAGACCCCCAAGGAACATATCTAGATGTACAGAGAGCACTTTGAACCCTCTGGTGCTTTACAAATTGATCCGTAAAAATTAAAAAGTACTTGTTTTTACAAAAAATTTCTTTTGTCCTCAATTTTTTCATTTTCACATGAGCAACAGGATAAAATGCATCCTAAAATTTGTTGGGCAATTTCTCCTAAGTACACTGATACCTCATATGTAGTCATAAACCACTGTTTGGGCACATGGCAGGGCTCAAAAGGGAAGGAGCGCCATTTAACTTTTTGAATAGTAAATTAGCTCCAAAAGTCAAATTGCGTTCCTTCCCTTCTGAGCCCTGCCATGCGCCCAAACAGTGGTTTATGACCACATATGAGACATCGGAGTACTCAGGAGAAATTGCCCAACAAATTTACGGATGCATTTTATCCTGTTGCCCATGTGAAAATGAAAGAATTGAGGCTAATAGAACATTTTTGTTGGAAAAATTAAAATGTCCATTTTTTGTTTCCACTTCGCTTTAGTTCCTGTGAAGCACCTGAAGGGTTAATAATCTTCTTGAATGTAGTTTTGAGTAGCTTGAGGGGTGCAGTTTTTGGAATGGTGTCACTTTTGGGTGTTTTCTGTCATGTGCACCCCTCAAAGGGACTTCAAATGTGATGTGGTCACTAAAAAAATGGTTTTAAATTTTGCTGGAATAATGAGAATTGCTGATGAACTTTGACCCTTATAACTTCCTAACCAAAAATTTTTTCAAAATTGTGCTGATTGAAGTAGACATGGGGAAATGTTATTTTACTATTTGGTCAATAACCTCGGTTTACAGAATAAAAAAAATTAGAAAATTGTGAAAATTCAACATTTTTGCACATTTTTTTATATTTTCACAAATAAACGCAAATGATCGCCTAAATTACCACTATCATGAGCCCAATATGTCACAAAAACAATCTCAGAATCGCTAGGATTGTTGAAGCGTTTCAGAGTTATTACCATAAAGGACACTGGTCAGAATTACAAAAACGGTCTGGTCATTAAGGTGGAAATTGGCTTCGTCACTAAGGGTTAAGCCACTTTGTTTTGGTTTGCAAGTATGTTTTGGATCAATGTCCAGTTAGAAGACTCATTTCCGTCCAAGCTTTAACTTCCTGGCTGATGTTGAGATGTTGCTTTAGTATTCCACATAATGTTCTTTCCTCATGATACCATCTATTTTGTGAAGTGTACCAGTCCCTCCTGCAGCAAAAAAACCCCACAACATGATGCTGCCACCCTGATGTTCTTCAGTTGGGATGGTGTTGTTAGGCTTCCAAGCTTTTCCTTTTTTACTCCAAATGTAACAATGATCAAACAGTTCAATTTGAGTTTCGTCAGATCACAGGACATGTCTCCATAAATGTATATCTTTGTTCCTATGTGCCTTTGCAAAAATTATTCTTGTTTTTTTATGTTTCTTTTGGGGTAATGGCTTCTTTCTGTCAGAGTGCCCTTTCAGTCCATGTTGATACAGTACTTGTTTCACTGTGCAAAATGACACAATCTTACCAGCTTCCATCATCATCTTCACAAGGTCTTTTGCTTTTGTTCTTGGGTCGATATACAAAAGTCAGACCAATGGATATTAATTTCTGGGACACAGAGCATGTCTCCTTCCTGAACGGTATGATGGCTGGACATTCCCATCTTGTTTGTACTTGCGTAAAATTATTTGTACAGATGAACAAGGCATCTTCAGGTATCTAGACTCTTCCAGATACCCTGGTGCAGTAGCATCGGAGTAATAGAAGGGGTTAATGTCAGCTGAGTATTAACAGCTGTCATTAAGTCCTAGATTGATAATGTTCAGGCTTCTTTGAGACCCGTTCATCATCTATCACAGAAGTAAACAGTTAAACACAGACACAGAAGTCCTTTATTTGAAATAAGACAAAGAGACACCCCTCATTTTCCCTTTTATTAACCCCAAACATACCCTCCAATCATTCAATAGTGAGTAGTGGTACTGGGCACTGCAGTAATCTGTGTTACTGTGTCAGGCCTTGCTTATGCACAGGTGCTGTCACTCCAGGATGGCGGTGCACGCTTAACAAGATAAGTGCAACTTTCAAAAGAAAAAAAAAAGACCTGACCGGAAGAAGCGGTATACCACCGCGAAACAGTGCCCGTCGTCATTACTCCACACTCCCTCCCCTCACTATGCCATGCTGTGCCTGTAATTTGGTGGATTAAAAATTGAAGATCCTACTCTGGTGAGCGCCGCTCATTTTTTCTTTTGAAAGTTACCCTCCAACCATAATTGAAAGAGTTGTCCAGTGAAGCATATTCTGCTCTACAACATGATGTGAGAGAAGACATTAGTGTCCACTCACCACAGGAGCACTCTTAGACTGAGCTGTTCACGACCCACACAGATACTCACTTCATCCATCCTACACCTAAGCTACATTTACCTCCTCCTGTGATACCTAAGTCCCGACTCCTCCATTCGCTTCACTCACAGAACACTGCATGCAATGACAGGGAGAAGTGGTGTTTGCAGAGTAGCTTAACAAAAATAGCCCCAATCACCTCCCACAGCTATGACCTAAAAAGGCAGAGGGGGCTGCCCAAGTCACAAAAGGAGGCAGCTACAGTGCAGGATATTGGGTTGGACACTGACTACTCTATCCTACGTACAGGGGCTGCTGTAATTTAGTTGTGTAACTGTTGTTACATACCAGCAAATGGTGGGCCCAAGTGGCTCCAAAAAACATTAACCCGTTTATGACCAATGACATACTGGGTACACCATAAGTCACCTCCTTTCCTTTAATGTGATCTCACACATTGAGCTTGCATCATTCACTGCATATATCAGCTGATCTCATCAGTCGACATGTGCAGCTAACAGATGCAGGTGGATCAGTGATCCACCCAAGTGCTGTTAAACTCTTCGGTTGCACTGTCAGTGTTTGACAGAGCGATCTAAAGCACCGCAGAGGGGATCATGCTGTTCCTGCGGTCATGGAGTGTTGCCATGAGAGCCAGGGGCCAGATGAGAACCCCTGATGCTATCATCGAAATAGAGAAAGTATTTTAGCTCATGTGTCTTAAGTCTTTCTCCAGTTCCTATGGTTTAATTTTCACGCTTGGATATGCCCTACCCCGGGCAGCAGTAGAGCTAATGTTGAAGATAGAAATACAGCGGCTGCAGGCAATAAGAGTATAAAAAAATGTCCAGTTTATTCCATTAATATATTTGATTAAATATTTTTTACTCCACCAATCCATGATTAAGGCTTCCTTGGCTTAAGCGCGTAGGATTGCATTCCAGTGTTGTGCTCTGGGGTTACAACATAATGCACTTTATTTCATACAAGCTGTAGTACCCGACTACGCCCGGGTTAATAAATAACTGATGTTAGCTATAGCAAAATAGAATTTGAATATGTCATATTAATGACCTGTAAGAAAATAGAAGCTGAGCTGTGATTGATTGCTATAGGCAGCCTAATAAATCTCCAGCCAACAGTAAACTCTCCCCCTGGCCGGGCGGTATATGTTACCTCACACATACACATAATAGACAGCTCATGTGACTGACATCTGCCTTAATTCCCTATATGGCACATGTGTTGCACATTGGCTGTTTTTAATCAGATGTTTATGTTTGGACATTAAAGATAGCACACGTATGAGGCGAGTTGTGTGAGGTGATTTGTGCACATCTGTGTCTGTCTGTGTGGTGTGTGTGTCCCTGGGGTGTGTGTATGTGTGTGTCCCTGTGGGGTGAGTGCATGTGTCCCTATAGGGTGTGTATGTGTGTGTGTCCCTGTGGGGGTCTGTGTGGTGTGTGTCTCTGTTGTATGTGTCTCTTTGTGGTGTGTGTGTCCTTGTGGGGTGAGTGCATGTGTCCCTACAGGGTGTGTATGTGTGTGTGTCCCCGTGGGGGGGGTCTGTGTGGTGTGTGTGTATCTGTGTTGTGTGTGTCTCTTTGTAGTGTGTGTGTGTCCCTGAGGGGTGAGTGCATGTGTCCCTATAGGGTGTGTATGTGGGTGTGTTCCTGTGGGGGGGTGTCTGTGTGGGGTGTGTGTGTCTCTGTGTTGTGTGTGTCTCTTTGTGGTGTGTGTGTGTCCCTGTGGGGTGAGTGCATGTGTCCCTATAGGGTGGCTGTGTGTGTGTGTCCCTTTGGGGGGGTCTGTGTGTCTGTGTTGTGTGTGTCTCTTTGTGGTGTGTGTGTGTCCCTGTGGGGTGAGTGCATGTGTCACTATAGGGTGTGTGTGTGTCCCCGTGGGGTGTGTCTCTGTGTTGTGTGTGTCTCTTTGTGGTGTGTGTGTTTGTTCGGGTGCGTGGTAAGTATCCAATGTTGGGGCTGCACCATAGCGACTATACACTTGCTGTTACTCTTTGTGTGCGTGTGATGTGTATACATGTCCCCGTGCGTGGTGAATATCTCATGTTGGGGCCCCACCTTAGTGACTATATGCTGGTATGTGCTGTTAGTCTTTGGCGCTATCATTAAGCCCCTCTCATCTGTCAACTGGTAACTGTCACTTTTTCCCCATTATGTAGATATAGGGGCAAAATTGTTTGGTGAATTGGAATGCGCGGGGCTAAAATTTCGCCTCACAACATAGCCTATGAGGCTCCCGGGGTCCAGACGTGTGACTCTGCAAAATTTTGCGGGTGTAGCTGCGACGGTGTAGATGCCAATCCCGGATATACACACATACACACACACATACATACACACATTCAGCTTTATATATTAGATAGCTGCAGTACCCGTCGACGCCCGGGTTAATAAATAACTGCTGTTAGCTATAACAACATTGAATTTGAATATGTCGTATTAATGACCTGTAGGAAAATAGAAGCTGAGCTGTGATTGATTGCTATAGGCAGCCTAATAAATCTCCAGCCAACAGTAAACCCTCCCCTGGCCGGGTAGTATATGTTACCTCACACATACACATAATAGACGGCTCATGTGACTAACATCTGCCTTAATTCCCTATATGGCACATGTGTTGCACATTGGCTGTTTTTAATCAGATGTTTATGTTTGGAAAATAAAGATAGCACACGTATGAGGCGAGTTGTATGAGGTGATTTGTGCACATCTGTGTTTGTCTGTGTGGTGTGTGTGTCCCTGGGGTGTAGATGTGTGTGTCCCTGTGGGGGGGGGGTCTGTATGGTGTGTGTCTCTGTTGTATGTGTCTCTTTGTGGTGTGTGTGTCCCTGTGGGGTGTGTGCATGTGCCCCTATAGGGGTGTGTATGTGTGTGTCCCTGTGTGCGGGGGGTCTGTGTGGTGTGTGTCTCTGTTGTGTGTGTCTCTTTGTGGTGTGTGTGTGTCCCTGTGGGGTGAGTGCATGTGTCCCTATAGGGAGTGTATGTGTGTGTGTCCCTGTGGGGGGGGGGTCTGTGTGGTGTGTGTGTATCTGTGTTGTGTGTGTCTCTTTGTGGTGTGGTGTGTCCCTGTGGGGTGAGTGCATGTGTCCCTATAGGGTGGCTATGTGTGTGTGTCCCTGTGGGGGGGTCTGTGTGGTGTGTGTGTCTGTGTTATGTGTGTCTCTTTCTGTGTGTGTGTGTCCCTGTGGGGTGAGTGCATGTGTCGCTATAGAGTGTGTGTGTGTCCCATTGGGGGAGGTGTGTGTCTCTGTGTTGTGTGTGTCTCTTTGTGGTGTGTGTGTGTTTGTTCGGGTGCGTGGTGAGTATCCAATGTTGGTGCTGCACTTTAGCGACTATACACTTGCTGTTACTCTTTGTGTGCATGTGGTGTGTATACATGTCCCCATGTGTGGTGAATATCTCATGTTGGGGCCCCATCTTAGTGACTATATGCTGGTATGTGCTGTTAGTCTTTGGTGCTATCATTAAGCCCCTCTCATTCACAACTGTCAACTGGTAACTGTCACTTTTTCCCTATTATATAGATAGGGGAAAAATTGTTTGGTGAATTGGAATGCGCGGGGTTAAAATTTCACCTCACAATATAGCCTATGACGCTCCTGGGGTCCAGACGTGTGACTGTGCAAAATTTTGTCTCTATAGCTGACAGCTGTCGATTTTCCTCCAACACTTTTCCATTCACATTTTCCCCATTATGTAGATAGGGACAAAATTATTTGGTGAACTGGAACGCGCAGGGTTAAAATTTCGCCTCACAACATAGCCTATAACGCTCCCGGGGTCCAGACGTGTGACTGTGCAAATTTTTGTAGCTGTAGTTGCGACGGTGTAGATGCCAATCCCAGATATACACACATACACACACACATACATACACACATTCAGCTTTATATATTAGACTAGTTGTAGTACCCGGCTACGCCCGGGTTAATAAATAACTGCTGTTAGCTATAACAAAATAGAATTTGAATATGTCATATTAATGACCTGTAGGAAAATAGAAGCTGAGCTGTGATTGATTGCTATACGCAGCCTAATAAATCTCCAGCCAACAGTAAACCCTCCCCCTGGCCGGGTAGTATATGTTACCTCACACATACACATAATAGACAGCTCATGTGACTGACATCTGCCTTAATTCCCTATATGGCACATGAGTTGCACATTGGCTGTTTTTAATCAGATGTTTATGTTTGGAAAATAAAGATAGCACACTTATGAGGCGAGTTGTGTGAGGTGATTTGTGCACATCTGTGTCTGTCTGTGTGGTGTGTGTGTCCCTGGGGTGTGTATGTGTGCGTCCCTGGGATGGGGTCTGTGTGGTGTGTGTCTCTGTTGTGTGTGTCTCTTTGTGGTGTGTGTGTCCCTGTGGGGTAAGTGCATGTGCTCCTATAGGGTGTGTATGTGTGTGTGCCCCTGTGTGGGGGTCTGTGGTGTGTGTGTGTGTATCTGTGTTGTGTGTGTCTCTTTGTGGTGTGTGTGTGTGTCTCTGTGGGGTAAGTGCATGTGGCCCTATAGGGTGTGTATGTGTGTGTGTGTCCCTGTGGGGGGGTGTCTGTGTGGGGTGTGTGTGTCTCCGTGTTGTGTGTGTCCCTTTGTGGTGTGTGTGTGTCCCTGAGGGGTGAGTGCATGTGTCCCTATAGGATGTGTATGTGCGTGTGTCCCTGTGGGGGGTCTGTGTGGTGTGTGTGTGTGTTCTCTTTGTGGTGTGTGTGTCCCTGTGGGGTGAGTGCATGTGTCCCTATAGGGTGGCTATGCGTGTGTGTCCCTGTGGGGGGGGGTCTGTGTGGTGTGTGTGTGTCTCTTTGTGGTGTGTGTGTGCCCCTGTGTGGTGAGTGCATGTGTCGCTATAGAGTGTGTGTGTGTCCCCTTGGGGGTGTGTGTGTGTGTGTCTTTGTGGTGTGTGTTTGTTCGGGTGCATGGTGAGTATCCAATGTTGGGGCTGCACCTTAGCGACTATACACTTGCTGTTACTCTTTGTGTGCGTGTGGTGTGTATACATGTCACTGTGTGTGGTGAATATCTCATGTTGGGGCCCCACCTTAGTGACTATATGCTGGTATGTGCTGTTAGTCTTTGGTGCTATCATTAAGTACCTCTCATTCACAACTGTCAACTGGTAACTGTCACTTTTTCCCCATTATGTAGATAGGGGCAAAATTGTTTGGTGAATTGGAATGCGCGGGGTTAAAATTTCTCCTCACAACATAGCCTATGACGCTCCCGGGTCCAGACGTGTGACTGTGCAAAATTTTGTCTCTATAGCTGACAGCTGTCGATTTTCCTCCCACACGTTTCCTTTCCCTTTTTTCCCATTATATGGATAGGGGCAAAATTGTTTGGTGAACTGGAACGCGCAGGGTTAAAATTTTGCCTCACAACATAGCCTATGACGCTCCCGGGGTCCAGACGTGTGACTCTGCAAAATTTTGCGGCTGTAGCTGCGACAGTGTAGATGCCAATCCCGGATATACACACATACACACACACATACACACATACACACATTCAGCTTTATATATTAGATTGATGGAATAAACTGGACGTTTTATTATACTTCTACTAAATGCAGCTGCTGGATTTCTTTCTTCAATGATGCTGTCATGACTCATTGTGGGTGACCACAGAGCATCGGCATTTACAGAAAGTGATTATTTCTGTTGTTCAGAGGGATTCTAAAGCATTACTCTGAACAGCAGGAGTGATCCAACACTGCAGTGCCGAGGTGGTCAAATCATCCCCCTTTTGCCACTAGAAATAAATCCCCCAAAATATACATATTTCATATTGGAGCATTCAGAAATGCTTGAGCTTTCAAAATATAAAATGTATTTATCTGATTAGGAAACAGAACAAAAAAAGAAAGAAATGTCAAAATATTTTTTTTGGGACTCTGCAACATTGCAATAAAATGCAATATAGACAATTAAAACATTGCATCTACCCTAAAATGATGTAATTGAAAATACCAACTCAAGATGCAAAAAATAAGCCCTCACATAGAGCCAGATCCTGAAAAATGAGAAAGCTACGGAAAATGGCTCCAAAAGCACTTTTTTTTTAACTCTGAATTTTTCTTCAGCACTTATGTATAAGTAAGTAAATCTATTATATAATCACGAATGGGTTTTTTGCCCCTTTTGAGACCGCTCTCGCTGCGAGTCAGCGTGGTCATGTGGATACGAACGAAGCATTGGCCGCGCAGCGGCCATTGCGAGCAGCTCTAAGGCGACTCGCTATGCCCGCGCAGCGGGCATGGCGAGTCGCCTTAGCAGCGCGAAGCATTGGCCGCGAAGCGGCCATTGCGAGTCAGAGACTCGCTCTGCTAGAATCCCGATGCATTGTGCATCGGGCACCCATCTAGTCTATTATATAATCACGAATGGGTTTTTTGCCCCTTCTGAGTCCACTCACGCTGCGAGTCAGCGTGGTCATGTGGATACGCCCGAAGCATTGGCCGCGCAGTGGCCATTGCGAGCAGTTCTAAGGCGACTCGCTATGCCCGCGCAGCGGGCATGGCGAGTCGCCTTAGCAGCGCGAAGCATTGGCCGCGAAGCGGCCATTGCGAGTCAGAGACTCGCTCTGCTAGAATCCCGATGCATGTGCATCGGGCACCCAGCTAGTAAGTATATAAGTAAACATGTTTGGTATCATCAAACTTGTATCAACCGGAGGCATCATACCGACATGTTAGTTTTACCATATAGTGAACATGGTAAATAAAAATCCCCAAAAACCTTTGTGAAATGTGACTTTTTTTTTGCAATTTTACATCACTTAAAACTTTTTCTCATTTTTTTAGTACACTTTATGGTAAAATGAATGATGTCATTCAAAAGTGCAACTCATCTCGCTAAAAACAAGCCATCATATGTCTATACTGATGGAAAAATAAAAACATTTGGCTTTGAGAAAAAAGTACAAAACAGGGAAAAGGCAAGGTCATAAAGGGGTTTATATGTATATATAAAAAAAATAATGTATTTAATTTTGTATCAACTTTTTTTTATATAATCAAAAATGAAAAAAAAATTAGTTGCACCTCCCTATTAAGGGCAAAAATAGTTCTGATCAACTAACGTGTAGTTAAAAGTCAATCACTGTCAACTCGATCATAAGCACCCAAGTCAGGATCGCGCTGTTCCCCACCATCATTGGTTGCCCCGATGCATTGCTACGACAGCCCAGGGTCAGCTGATAACCCCGGAAGCTGTCACGAATCACTTCCTAGGAAATGAAAGAGATGTCAGCGCTCAGAATACAACCGAAACAATGCTCGCAGCTATTTACCTTTAGGCTTTATAAATCCAGTAAAGGGTTCCAATTATCCACAACGCGTTTCTGCGCTTAGTGCGCCTTTCTCAAGTAATCACTTGAGAAAGGCGCACTAAGCGCAGAAACGCGTTGTGGATAATTGGAACCCTTTACTGGATTAATAAAGCCTAAAGGTAAATAGCTGCGAGCATTGATTCGGTTGTATTCTGAGCGCTGACATCTCTTTCATTTCCTTGCACACGTCTCACGCCTTCCCTCTGGGGAAGCGCGAGTCTGAGCGGCTCTGCTCCCGGACCTCGCTCACTAACATGCACCACTCCCATCCCTGAGGCTCGCTGTTCATTGGCCCGCTCGACCCAGGAAACTAACACAGCCTGCGTGCCGGCCTCCAGCTCCGAAGGCCTCTTCAATTCGCTCCTCATTCGCCAGCCAGCCACCCTCTGACCCGCACGAACCAGGATCGCAGCACTCCTCTCCACCAGACTCGTCCGGCCTGGAGGCTGCACCTGACTCTTCCCTACCTGTCAGCCTGTTGTGCGACTAGGCACAACCTAATCAGGTGAGCATATTGCAATTGCAACCGGCCCCGTTGTACATTGTTCTAGCAGTGTGGCGCAAATTGTTTTATCTTTTACGAATCACTTCCTAACAGTGATGCCTTAGCTCTGTCACCAAAAGTAAGTGAATATTTGTGCTATGCAGAGAGATGCTGCATAGCAGAAGTGATAGCACTATGTAGTGCTTAGGCGCCCTAAAGGGCTATGTTAAATCTAGTAAAAGTAAAAAAAATATTTAAAAAATGTTAACAAAAATACTTGCAAAAGTTCAAATGACCCCCTTTTTCTCCATTGAAAATAAAACTATATAAAAAAAATATGCATGTTTGGTATCACCGCGTTCAGAAATGTACAATCAATTAATCTCATCTGTAAGCTGCATAATGGAAAAAACTTTCAAAACTACCGTATATACTCGTGTATAAGCCGACCCGTGTATAAGCCGACCCCCCTACTTTTGCCCCCAAAAACTGGGAAAACTTATTGACTGGCGTATAAGCCGAGGGTGGACTCCAGCACAGGTATACAACCCCCAGCAGTGAAGTATACAGCAGCCTCCCCAGTGGTAGTATACAGCAGCAGCCCCAGTGGTAGTATACAGCAGCCCCAGAGGTATATGCAGCCCCAGAGGTATATGCAGCCCCAGAAGTATATGCAGCCCCATATGCAGCCCCAGAGGTATATGCAGCCCCAGAGGTATATGCAGCCCCAGAGGTATATGCAGCCCCATATGCAGCCCCAGAGGTATATGCAGCCCCAGATGTATATGCAGCCCCAGGGGTATATGCAGCCCCAGGGGTATATGCAGCCCCAGAGGTATATGCAGCCCCATAGGTATATGCAGCCCCAGAGGTATATGCAGCCCCAGAGGTATATGCAGCCCCAGAGGTATATGCAGCCCCATATCCAGCCCCAGAGGTATATGCAGCCCCATATGCAGCCCCAGAGGTATATGCAGCCCCAGATGTATATGCAGCCCCAGATGTATATGCAGCCCCAGGGGTATATGCAGCCCCAGGGGTATATGCAGCCCCATATGCAGCCCCAGGGGTATATGCAGCCCCAGAGGTATATGCAGCCCCATATGCAGCCCCAGAGGTATATGCAGCCCCAGAGGTATATACAGCAGCCCCAGTGGTAGTATACAGCAGCCCTTAGGTAGTATACAGCAGCCCCAGTGCTGTATACAGCAGCAGCCCCAGGGCTGTATACAGCAGCAGCCCCAGGGCTGTATACAGCAGCAGCCCCAGGGCTGTATACAGCCGCAGCCCCAGGGCTGTATACAGCCGCAGCCCCAGGGCTGTATACAGCCGCAGCCCCGGAGGTATACAGGCCCCCCCATCAAGCTCCAGGGCCCCCCCTTGCGCGGCAGCCTGTAAAGTAAAATCATACTTGCCAGTGTCCTGTCGCGCCGTCCGCAGCTGCCGACACGCGATCCCGGGCTTCAATCCGCGTCTTCCGGCTTCCGACTTCCTGTGGTCGCGGGCAATGACGTCATTGCCCGCGACTACAGGAAATGCGGAAGACGCGGAATGAAGCCGGGGATCGCGTGTCGGCAGCTGCGGACGGCGCGACAGGACACTGGCAAGTATGATTTTACTTTACAGGCTGCCGCGCAAGGGGGGGGGGCCCTGGAGCTTGATGGGGGGGCCTGTATACCTCCGGGGCTGCTGCTGTATATATACATATATGATGTATATATATGTATATATACTGTATACTCGCGTATAAGCCGAGGGGGGACTTTTCAGCCCAAATTTTGGGCTGAAAAACTCGGCTTATATGCGAGTATATACGGTAGTTTTTTTTCGTCGCTACAACCTTGCATTAAAGTGCAATAACAGGTGATCAAATCAGCACACCTACCCAAAAATGGTATCATTGGAAACATACGCTCAAGCTGCAAAAAAAATCATCACACAGCCCTATATCCCAAAAAATGAATGCGCTATGGCAATGGAAAATGGTGCTCAAGGTGCAATTAGTTTTGCTTAAAAACTCCTTAGATAACAGAGGAAGTATTAATGTTTGCTATCTACGGACTCGAACCGACCTGAGGCATCATACTAACATGTCACATTTACCATATAGTGAACATGATGAATATAATACCCCCAAAATATGTGTAATTGCACTTTTTCCAGTACACTATATAATAAATTATTTCATTCAAAAGTACAACTCATCCTGCAAACAAACAAGCCTTCATATGTCTATAATGACAGAAAAATAAAATTATAGGACTTGGAGGAAGTGGAGGGAAGAACAAAAAATGGAAGATCGCCTGTGGGTGAAAGAGTTAATCCGCATTTTAAGTCTTCTGCTTATTATATATTGGTGCACAGGGGCTTGATTGTACTTTGAGTCTTCTCCTCCCTGTCATTGATTCTCCAGTCTCTCCACCTGCATCGAGTCTCTAAATGACCTGCCTCTTCTGTTTGAAATCTCTGCAGTGGCCTAAAATTTAAACAGTGCTAGCAATCATGATTGAAGGTGAGGATCCGGTTTACAGTTCAGCCACTGTGAACTAATATCTAATTCCAGTAGATTTCAAATGATAACTAAGGCTGCCTTCAGACTTGCAGATGCATCTGCAGCGTTTTGCAGATGCATCTGCAAGCATCTGCATTCAGACCGCGGCCCCTATGTTTAAAATGGAGCGCACGGCGGTCTGCAGATGCTTGCAGACCGCCGTGCGCTCTCATTGCCCGCCATTAGTGATCTGTGCGCATGCGGATGCCTGCGCACAAATCACACACTCTCGCCCGCACCCAGGACGCAACATCTCACGTCCCGGGTGCGGCGAGAGTGTGTGATTTTGTGCGCAGGCATCCGCTTGCGCACAGATCACTAATGGCGGGCAATGAGAGCGCACGGTGGTCTGCAAGCATCTGCAGACCGCCGTGCGCTCCAATTAAAAACATAGGGGCCGCGGTCTGCATGCAGATGCTTGCAGATGCATCTGCAAAACGCTGCAGATGCATCTGCAAGTCTGAAGGCAGCCTGAAGGAGTTTTTCTTTGAGCAAAGGTAATTTTAAAGTTCATTTTAATTAACATATCTTGCAATAATAATAGGTTCAACAACTGGATGTGTTAAAAAATATTCCTATGTTGAGAAAATCTTATATACACAGTGCCTTGTGAAAGTATTTGGCCTCCTTGAACTTTTCAACCTTTTGCCACATTTCAGGCTTCAAATATAAAGATATTACCGTATATACTCGCGTATAAGCCGAGTTTTTCAGCCCAAAAAGTGGGCTGAAAAGTCCCCCCCTCGGCTTATACGCGAGTCACTGTATACTGTATACACTGTATACACTGTATACAGTGTATACAGTATACAGGCCCGCCCCCATCAGTATACAGGCCCCCCTGCCTTGTGCACAATCCTGTAAAGGACAGCGCAGCGGGACAGTGATAAGTATACTAATCTCTTCCTTTACAGGATTGTGCACAAGGCGGGGGGGCCTGTATACTGATGGGGGGGCTGTACACTACCTCTGGGGCTGCTGTATACTACCACTGGGGCTGTATATACCACTGGGGCTGCGTGTATACTACCACTGGGGCTGTATATACCTCTGGGGCTGCTGTATACTTATGGGGGGCTATATACTACCTCTGGGGCTGCTGTATACTACCACTGGGGCTGTATATACCACTGGGTCTGCTGTATACTACCACTGAGGCTGTATATACCTCTGGGGCTGCTGTATACTGATGGGGGGGCTGTATACTACCTCTGGGGCTGCTGTATACTACCACTGGGGCTGTATATACCACTGGGGCTGCTGTATACTACCACTGGGGCTGTATATACCTCTGGGCTGCTGTATACTAACTACTGGGGCTGCTGCTGTATATACCATTGGGGCTGCTGCTGTATATACCACTGGGGCTGCTGCTGTATACTACCATTGGGGCTGCTGTATATACCTCTGGGGCTGCTGTATACTAACTACTGGGGCTGCTGCTGTGTATACCACTGGGGCTGCAGCTGTATATACCACTGGGGCTGCTGCTGTATACTACCACTGGGGCTGCTGTATATACCTCTGGGGGGCTGCTGTATACTAACTACTGGTGGCTGCTGCTGTATATACCACTGGGGCTGCTGCTGTATATACTACTGGAGCTGCTGCTGTATACTACCACTGGGGCTGCTGTATATACCTCTGGGGCTGCTGTATACTAACTACTGGGGCTGCTGCTGTATATACCACTGGGGCTGCTGCTGTATATACCACTGGGGCTGCTGCTGTATATACCACTGGGGCTGCTGCTGTATACTACCACTGGGGCTGCTGTATATACCTCTGGGGCTGCTGTATACCACACTGCTGGGGGCTGTATACCTGTGCTGGGGTCCACCCTTGGCTTATACACGAGTCAATAGGTTTTCCCAGGTTTTGGGGGCAAAAGTAGGGGGGTCGGCTTATACACGGGTCGGCTTATACACGAGTATATACGGTAATTCTAATTTTTTTGTGAAGAATCAACAAGTGAGACACAATCGTGAAGTGGAATGAAATTTATTGGATATTTTAAACTTTTTTAACAAATAAAAAACAGAGAAGTGGGGCGCGCAATATTATTCGTCCCCCTTGAGTTAATACTTTGTAGCGCCACCTTTTGCTGCGATTACAGCTGCAAGTCTCTTGGGGTATGTCTCTATCAGTATTGCACATCGAGAGACTGAAATTCTTGCCCATTCTTCCTTGCAAAACAACTGGAGCTCAGTGAGGTTGGATGGAGAGCTTTTGTGAACAGCAGTTTTCAGCTCTTTCCACAGACTCTTGATTGGATTCAGATCTGGACTTTGACTTGGCCATTCTAACACCTGGATATGTTTATTTTTGAACAATTCCATTGTAGATTTTGCTTTATATTTGCGATCATTGACTTGATAAATCTCCGACCCAGTCTCAGGTCCTTTGCAGACTCCAACAGGTTTTCTTCCAGAATGGTCCTGTATTTGGCTCTGTCCCTTTTCCCATCAATTTTAACCATCTTCCCTGTCCCTGCTGAAAAAAAGCAGGCCCAAACCATGATGCTGCCACCACCATGTTTGATAGTGGGGATGGTGTTTTGAGGGTGATGAGCTGTGTTGCTTTTACACCAAACATATCGTTTAAACAAGACATAGAAAGAGCACATTTATAAGATTATCTCAGCACTGGGATAAAAAAAATTAAACTCATCAATTTGTGGAAATTATTCCAAGAGCTATTGATAAAAATTTACTTTGTGGGAAAAGCTCTATAAAGAGCAACAACAAAGTGTATTTCTTCACTAAAAGTATCATTTTAATTGGTATTAGGGTACCTTTACACGCCGCAATCTCGCCTGGTGATATAAGTTGATTTAACATGCGCGTGCACATTTTTCATGCTTGCCTCAGATCGCCGATGGCGCTATTACACGCCGCAATCTCGCCCTGAAAGAAAGGCGATGTGTCGCACCGGAAATTGCCTCACCACAGCGTAACAATCCGCTTGACTTCCGTCACCGCTTCACACGCCGCAATCCAAAAGGTAATGTGGGCATACATGTTCAGCACGGCGAGGACATAGGCGTGCCGCAGTGCATTACACTGCGTCCCAAACACGCTCATTGGACAATGCAACAGCGTTATGATTGGCCAGCCTGCTCTGGAAGGCTGGCTAATACATGACGCCATTGTCTATCGGATTTTGTCATTAATACACGCTCGTGTTGTCGATAGTGCCTACTGCAGCACACTTTCGAGGCGCAAAAGCATCACACAGGAGCGGTGTTGTGCAGGACAGTGGCTTACACTACACAATGGCTATGTGTGCATCTGTAGCTGATGGAGGTAAGATACAAACCACACTATGCACATATTACCTGCATTGTTCCACGCCATGGCAGAGCTGCCATGGCTGAACTATGTGTGTGTACACATGTTTGCGTGCGTGTACTGGAGTGTACCTACATCCCTCACAAACACCATTGCATTCTCCATGTGTGTGGACACGTTCCCATGTGGCCAAACACATCATAATAGACATGTACACACAGCCACACCATACAGTGTGGGCCAAAGGGCTGGACCTGTGTGCTGGACATTAGCAGACAATGCTGCACAGACCGATCAATCACAATTCACGTATCACATACCCCTGTGCACAGCATAAAGCTATGTGCAACTGCCCTGGATTCAAAAGTAACGACAGACACAGGTAGGTAGTTTTTTTTTGTTTAGTTGGACTTTTTTGTGCACAAAGAAACGTTTTTTCCCAACACACAGCTGAAGGACCACTAAAGGCGTCACCATTTGGATGACAAAAGAGTGTATTCTACACCTTCATGTTGCAGTGTGACCAACATGCAGATGCACATTGGTGACACATCCACATGGTGGCTTAGGCCACACTATGTGCCATGGCACAATACCACATGATGGTTGTGTAGTGTTTGGAGTCAGATGATTGGTATGTGTGTGTTTGGCATTGCACATACTCACCACTCAGCCTGGCAATCCGGGCACGAATATCCACAATCCGCCCTGGGGACTTGTGCTTCAGATCAGTAAGTTTTATTTTGATCTGCTTGCTGGTCCTCTGTGCCCCCAGTTTCTGAAGCAGGGCCCACTGGATCCTCCTCAGTGTACTGCGTTTGCGCAGCCGTGGGTGACGGTGACGCTGGTGACACCAATAGTCATGGCGGTCACACAGGTCTATCAGAACAATTAGCTCTGTCAGACCCCATGTGGCTGCGCGCTGTGCGGCGGCCATGACTGTTGTCCTATGTGCAGGGGAGGAGCAGGCACCTGGCAGGCAGGGAGGAAGGAGCAGAAATCTCATGACGTCACCACGCCAAACGTTTAGGGCGCTAACAAGGTACACCCCTGCGGAGTGAGAGAAGGATAATGTACCCATCTGCGTCACCTAATTCTCACCGCATAGGGGGATTGTAGTTCATGGCCCATGCCACCCATGTATGATGTGTACGGCAACATCTCACATAGCATGTGGCACTAGACTCGACACAGCGCTGATGAATACACGCGGATGACATAGCTTGCCTGCATCTATGCCGCCAATTCATGAAGTGTGTTTGTGTACTGTTGTGTAGGTGAAGATGTATGTGGTGCTGAACGGACAGCCGTTCAAATATGGCACCCTGTCAACTGACATCCAATGGGAACACAGTACCCACCACCAATCATCGCAGACAGGGCGCAGACTACAGCATGCTGTGGCACGCCTACGGGAGATCAATAGGCGACTCAGATTCCATCATTATCGCCCTATCACACGCCCAAACCTGGAAATCTCGCCTTCATGATCGCTTCTGATTTCAGAGCAGTGCTCAGTAATCAGGCGACAAGCGAGACGTGATTTATCGCTGCCAAATTCCCCAATCACACGCTGCAACCGTGGGGCGATTTCACGGCGACCGATTCGGGGCGACGTGTCGCCTTTAAGATTTCTTCACGAGATTGCGGCGTGTAAAAGGTACCCTTACAGTCATGTCTTTACATTACAAGATCTTGTTGACAGGTTACCTTTAAAATATTAATTCTACTTATCAGTGTATTAAAGAAAAAGACTACACCTTTAGTTTATTTTAATTTAATCTCTAACAAAGCTCTAAATTTACCTGCTTATGCTGCTTTTAAATAGGTAAGATCTGTACCTCAAAATATTTGAATAATTGACACAGGCCAGCTCATCTTGGAAAATGTCCTTGGACAGGGTTCTGAGCCAGCATTGAAAAGAAATCCCAACTAATTCTCAAGCTAAAGAATATTCCAAATCCCTCCATAAGATCTAATAAATAGTGATGAGTGAGCACTAAAATGCTCGGGTGCTCGGTGCTATGGTTGAGCATCTCAAGATACTCGTGTACTCGGCCAGAGCACCGAACCCAATGTAAGTCAATGAGTGACAGGCTCCGCCCACAGACTTCCGGTTATAAAACGAGTATTTCTGGGAAAGGGCGGGAGGGGGGGGCTTTTTAAATCGCCGTAACATATAACACCTTGCTGTGGCCCCCAGAGGGATCCTAACAATGAATCTGCTCCCTGTGTGGTGCCAACTCACTGTGTGCACTGAAGGGAGCTGTGTATGTGTGTCAGATTGCTAATTATTAGCGAGCAGTCCAAGCATCTCGCCGGTACTCAGTGCTCGCCGAGCATCCCGAGTACTGGGATACTCGTGCAAGTAACGAGTAGCGCAGGCATACACGCTCATCCCTACTAATAAAGTAATTAGGGAAGGACTCAAATCCCTTGTAGTAGTGTGTTGTCCAGGTATAAAGATACCTTTTTAACTATGTCACCTCTCTGGACACCTCCAGTACAATAGATGAAGACTAGTATAGCAATTACCAAGAGTCACATCATGACTACCTTGGTTCTTTGAGATACTGAAGAACCCCCCCGACGTGCGCCACCATGAACAGTGAAACACCAGAGACACAATAACAACCATGAGCCTCAACGCTCAGAAATGAGGGAAGGAACACTTGCTGCACTCACCTGCAGCTGTACCCTGATTTCCATAGAGTCCCTATATGGGTTATTTCACCTTATCACTGAGCAGGATACCTAGTCTTTCACTAGCCCTGATATTACCCTCACTATTGAGATGACCAGCGAGAACAATAGTCCTACCACTGCACTAAAAAACACCTAAGGAAGGAACACACACAGGGCAAAACACTAAAGGGTATGACGTTCACTTCATGGCTGCAGTCAGATGCCTGGACTGTAGCCTACACCGGCTGGACTTTAAAATGGTGAGGGCACCTGTAGTAGCAACCTTCCTCCTTCGTTTGTAACAGAGTGTGGAATCTCTTTAACCAGAACCATCTGGTACATAGGCCTATTTAAGGGTGAAGGTTGTGGTCACCAAAAGCACATGAAGAAGAGTTATTCATTGTTGCTAGTAGTATAACTGACATTAACCTTTGCAGCACCAAAGAGTCTAATCAAGGAAATGACACACAGATTCAAATCATGTGGCAATTCTCAGAGGTGCAAGAGACCATCGTGACAGTGCCACCCTTTAACCCCTTCAGGACCCAGCCTATTTTGACCCTAAAGACCTTGGCATTTTTTGCCCTTCTGACCAGTGTCCCTTTATCAGGTTATAACTCTGGAACACTTCAACCGATCATAGCAATTCTGAGAATGTTTTTTCTTGACATATTGGGCTTCATGCTAGTATTAAATTTAGGTTGATAATTTTTGCGTTTACTTGTGAAAAAAAATCAAAAATATGGCAAAAATGTTGAAAATTTAGCAATTTTCAAATTTTGAATTTTTTTTCTGCTAAACAGAGACTTATGCGACACAAAATAGTTATTAAATAATATTTCCCACATGTCTAATTCACATCAGCACAATTTTGGAAAAAAAATAATTTTGTTAGGAAGTTATAAGGTTTCAATGTTCATGAACAATTTTTCATTTTTCAACCAAAATTTACAAAACCATTTTTTTTAGTGACCAAATCACATTTGAAGTCCCTTTGACAGGTGTACATGACAGAAAACACCGAAAAGTGACACCATTCCAAAAACTGCACCCCTCAAGCTACTCAAAACTACTTTCAAGAAGATTATTAATCCTTCAGGTACTTCACAGGAACTAAAGCAAAGTGGAAACAAAAAAAATTGATATTTTAATTTTTTTATCAAAAATGTTCTTTTAGCCTCAATTCTTTCATTTTCACATGGGCAACAGGATAAAATGGATCTTAAAATGTGAATTTTGGAGCTAATTTTACATTCAAAAAGTGAAATGGCGCTCTTTCCCTTCTGAGCCCTGTCGTACGCTCAAACAGTGGTTTATGACCGCATATGAGGTATCGATGTACTCAAGACAAATTGCCCAACAAATTTTAGGATGAATTTTATCCTGTTGCCTGCATGTGAAAACGAAAAAATTTAGACTAAAAGAAATTTTTTGTGAAAAAAAGTACTTTTTCATTTTTACAGATCAATTTGTAAAGCACCTGGAGGTTCGAAATGCTCACTACCCATCTAGATAAGTTTCCTGGGGGTTCTAGTTTCCAAAATGGGGTCAATTGTAGGGGAGCTCCAATGTTTAGGCACACAGGGGCTCTCCAAATGCAACATGGTGTCCACTAACAATTTGAGCTGATTTCCATTCATATTGTTAGTGGACACCATGTCGCGTTTGGAAAGCCCCTGTGTGCATTAATTAAATTCTCAATCAAAATTTGACTAGTTATTATAGGAGGTACCAATTACTTATATTTATCAAACTAGAGAATACCAACTTATTAATATTAAAAATATCTTTTTATTTGTATCAAAGATTAAAATAACAGGACCAGGAAGATTAGACAAACATTTACACATATATATACAATACTGGGGCTCAGCACATGTAATTTTACAGATGATTAAACCATAAAATAGAAGGTCATAGGCTTTTTGCCCAACAGGATTACACTTAAGTCGTTCTTAGGGTATACCTTTATACATAGATAGATGTTTATACTCTAATGCCTCGCATCGAGGATATCAAAAGAGAGACAACTTAATGAGAGGAAAAAGAAGAATAAATTCCAAACCCATATATGGATATCAGGCAGGGTTTTGAAACATCATATACTAGCTACCTTCCATTAGGTTACTGAGTTCCCAATATGGGTATAGATTAAACCACCAACGCTTGACGTGTTTCGCCTTCTCAAATGTCAGAAGGCTCATCAGAAGACTTTGGGGTTACAGAATTAATGCTCCGTCTTATGACTATACATGCCAAACAAATAAATTCTCCAATGGGCAAGTGTACCCAGAATGGTCAATAACATATAGAATGACTCAGCAATTGTTCCAAGGTATCTGTTGTATGGTCATAGATAAGGCATCCAAACTAAGGACATGATAGGGCATAGATAGACTTTGGTAGATGTGTCATATTAAACAAGTGTCATCATCATATCATCTGGTACAGCATGGATAAGTAAGCATGAACCGGGATGGGTCTTTAAAGCTACTATGTGGCCATCCTGTGTCTCTGAATGGCATTGGATTGTCTGCTTCGGATAGGAGTACTTGGCATTCTATTTCATATTTACTAGCGGAGGGTAATATAAAGTTTTTATTGCCCAGTAATGTTAGTGCTCTTCTCAGATATGCTCATAATGAGTCTATCTGGACAACTAGAAACATCTATCAAACCTTTAATGAGGATATCACTTTTGATAACCATAATTTTTTAAATAAGTGGTCTAAAGACACGAAGTTGACTCCTCAAACTTTCAGTGAGTATTTTTCCTAAATTTTTCTATGTTTATATTCTAATAAGCCATGTGTTTCCCTGTTAGAAATTCAGTATAAAGTGTATACAAAATGGTATCAATCCCCTAGCAAATTGCATTCGATGGACCCGAAGCTTAACAGTCTTTTTTGGAGAGCATGTGGAGAGGTTGACACAAACATATTTTTTGATTTTGCCCCAAATTGCAACCATTCTGGCTGGAAGTCCAATATTTAATTAATCTTGTTTTGAATACTAATGTAATTTTGGATATGAATTTAGCCTTACTTCTGTTGGGTTTGCAAGACTTTCCAAGACCTAAGAGGTTTTTAATTTTACATATTTTGCTGTTAGCAAAGACTTTGATAGCTTCCCATTGGAAAAAGATAGATCCTCCTTGGGTGGAGGTTCTAATGGATAGACTTTCTGTCCATAATACATACGAATATTTGTTTGCTCTCAGATGTTCTAACCAGGGGAAATATGTGGAAAAGTGGTCAGCATGTTATGAAAGATATGCTTCTTCACTGTCTTTAGACTTAGATAGTCATTTGTAGTATTTTCAAGGTATTGATTTTGTTCTGGATAGTTTCATTCTTTTACTTACTGTAATATTTAGTTGATTTAATTTGTGGTTCTTAATTGCCATGTCATCTAATATATAATTGTCTAATGTTGTCTGTCTGTCACGGAAATCACACGACAGACAGAGGCCGCTCATTGGTGCCCGCCGGAGGTGCCATCCTGCCCTGCTCGCCACCATCCTGCCCCGCTTGCTCCATCCTGCCTCGCTCGCTCCATCCTGCCCCACTCGCCACCATCCTGCCCCCCGCTACCATCCTGCCCTCCGCCACCATCTTGCCCCCCACACCACCATCCTGCTCCCTCCATCCTGCCCTGCTCCCTCCATCCTGCCCTGCTCCCTCCATCCTGACCCATTCGCTCCATCCTGCCCCGCTCGCTCCATCCTGCCCCCCGCCACCATCCTGCTCCCCCTCGCCACCATCCTGCTCCTCCGGCTCCATCCTGCCCCACTTGCTCCATCCTGCCCCGCTCACTCCATCCTGCCCCACTTGCTCCATCCTGCCCTGCTCGCCACCATCCTGCCCGGCTCGCTCCATCCTGCCCTGCTCGCTCCATCCAGCAGTTAGCGGTCATGTGACCGATCAGCTGATCGGTTTCCCAGGCAACGACAGGTCCTAAAGGCCTGTAGGAACTAGAAGACGGAGGTGGAGCGAGCCAGCGGAGAGGTGCCTATCCTCACTGAGGATTTTTTTACTTTTACTGTGGAGAAGCGGGGGGCCTCGGGGAGCGGAGTATCACAAATACCATAGTGCTGCTGTACATGTACTGTAATGTACCGCAATATACCATAGCGCTGCTATACATGTACTGTAATGTACCGCCATATACTATAGTGCTGCTATACATGTGCTGTAATGTACCGCCATATACCATAGCGCTGCTATACATGTACTGTAATGCACCGCCATATACCATAGCGCTGCTATACATGTACTGTAATGTACCGCCATATACCATAACGCTGCTATACATGTACTGTAATGTACCGCCATATACTATAGTGCTGATATACATGTACTGTAATATTCCGCCATATACTATAGTGCTGCTATACAGGTACTGTAATGTACCACCATATACCATAGCGCTGCTATACGTGTACTGTAATGTACCGCCATATACTATAGTGCTGCTATACATGTACTGTAATGTACCGCCATATACTATAGTGCTGCTATACATGTGCTGTAATGTACCGCCATATACCATAGCGCTGCTATACATGTGCTGTAATGTAACATAGTAACATAGTAACATGGTTTTTAAGGTTAAAGGAAGACTTTAAGTCCATCTAGTTCAACCCTTAGCCTAACATGTTGATCCAGAGGAAGGCAAAAAAAAAACATGTGGCAACACTACGCTCCACATTGGGGAAAAAAAATTCCTTCCTGACTCCAGGTATGGCAATCAGACTAGTTCCCTGGATCAATGCCCTATCAAAGAATCTAGTATATATAACTGGTAATATTATAGTTTTCAAGAAAGACATCCAGGCCCTTCTTAAATGTTAGTAGTGAGTCACTCATTACAACATCATGTGGCAGAGAGTTCCATAGTCTCACTGCTCTTACAGTAAAGAATCCGCGTCTGTGATTATGATTAAACCTTCTTTCCTCCAGACGTAGAGGATGCCCCCTTGTCCCAGTCTCAGGCCTAAGAGTAAAAAGATCATTAAAAAGGTCTCTGTACTGTCCCCTCATATATTTATACATTATTATAAGATCACCCCTAAGCCTTCGTTTTTCCAAGCTAAATAACCCCAAGTTTAATAACCTGTCTTGGTATTGGAGACCCCTCAGTCCTCTAATGACTGTTGTCGCTCTTCTCTGGACCCGCTCTAGTTCAGCTATGTCTTTCTTATACACCGGAGACCAGAATTGTACACAGTATTCTAAGTGTGGTCGCACTAGTGACTTGTATAGAGGTAAAATTATGTTCTCCTCATGAGCATCTATGCCTCTTTTAATGCATACTATTATTTTATTTGCCTTTGCAGCAGCTGCTTGACACTGGCCACTAAATGTGAGTTTGTCATCTACCCATACACCCAGGTCTTTTTCATTGATAGTTTTGCCCAGTGTTTTACAATTAAGCATATAATTATACCTTTTGTTTCCTCTGCCCAAGTGCATGACTTTACATTTATCCCCATTAAAGCTCATTTGCCATTTAGCAGCCCAAGCTTCTAGTTTACATAAATCCTCCTGTAAATATAAATTGTCCTCCTCTGTATTGATTACCCTGCAGAGTTTAGTGTCAATTGCAAATATTGAGATTCTACTCTGTATGCCCCCTACAAAGTCATTAATAAATATATTAATAAGAAGCAGGCCCAACACTGACCCCTGTGGTACCCCACTGTTAACTGTGACCCATTCTGAGTGTGTTCCATTAATAACCACCCTTTGTTTCCTATCACTAAGCCAGTTCTTAACCCACTTACACATATTTTCCCCTATCCCCATTGCCCTCATTTTATGTATGGGGACTTATAACAAACTATTATTTTTTCCCCCTCCCTTATCTCCACCCACAGGGACTCTACATTTCCATTAGATTCACCTATATTAGCACGCAGGATGGGTTTTAAGGATGATTTTACGTATAAACACACACCTCCTCCTCGCTTATTTGTACGGTCATTTCTGAACAGACTATAGCCCTGTAAATTAACAGCCCAGTCATGGCTCTCGTCCAGCCATGTCTCTGAAATCCCCACCATGTCATAATTATTTTCCAACAAAATCAATTCTAATTCCTCCATTTTGGTGGTATATGTACTGCCATATACCATAGCGCTTCTGTACATGTACTATAATGTACTGCCATATACTATAGCGCTGCTATACATGTACTGAAATGTACCGCTATATACCATAGCGCTGCTATACATGTACTGTAATGTACCGCCATATACTATAGTGCTGCTATACATGTGCTGTAATGTACCACCATATACCATAGCGCTGATATATATATATATATATATATAGTTCACTCACGTTGACTGAACAAGTTCTGTCAGTCACAGCATGTCAACTACATACATATTCTACAATACCCGATGCGTTAGAATCGGGCCACCATCTAGTTGTATATAATTGTATATAATTTATTTTCTTTCCTTGTTTTTGTCTTCCCTACCTTCCCATTTGATATATGTTTGGATATCAATATGTATTCTCGTATTGTTTTACAGATAGAAAAATGTATCTTTATATATGTTATTCTATTTGCTTGTATTATCTAATGTAATAAATACATTTGAACAGAAAAAAACCTACATGTCTCTATATTTTAGTCAGCTGAAGCCAGTCTATGATTTTGACTGGAGGGAATAACATGGACTCTGGTTAAATAATATGAGAACACATCGAGCAGGGAAAGCAAGTACGAGGGCACCTTACGGTGGATTCACTTCATTGTATTCCCGATTATATTCCCTTTTAGGGATGAGCGAGTCCTAAATTACTCGGAATCGCTAGACTCGCACGAGTCCGAGCCCAGGACTCGGTACTCGTGGTGAGTCTAGCGAGTCCAATGTTAATGAATAGGGAATAGGGATTCGCGAGTCCCTAATAGAGAATACAGGACTCGGAATCGCAGACTCGCTAGGATTCGGACTCTCAGATTGCCATTCACTTGCATTGGACTCAGGGGCTGGCTGGAGCTCTTTCCCTGGGTGGCAGCCTTGAGAGCCGGCGGTTGCTGTCAGGTGCGGGCAGCCTTGAGAACCGGGGGGGGGTGCTGTCAGTCCGGGCGGCCTTGAGAACCGGGGGGGGGGGGGGTGCTGTCAGGTCCGGGCGGCCTTGAGAACCGGGGGGGGGGGTGCTGTCAGGTCCGGGCAGCCTTGAGAACCGGGGGGGGGGGGGGGTGCTGTCAGGTCCGGCCAGCCTTGAGAACCGGGGGGGGGGTGCTGTCAAAACTGACCTTACCTCCTCCTGTCGCAAACTCGCTGGACTCGGGAATCGGCGAGTATTCGCTAAAAGACTCGCCGATTCCCGAGTCCAGCGAGTCCTTAAGAATCGCCGAGTAACGAGTCCTAGCGAGTAGACTCGCTCATCCCTATTCCCTTTGTTATCCAATATACTGAACATTAAATAATATAACATATAGAAACAATTACAATGACTGGAATTTTTTATTCAAGTGAAGGTTTTTATGTTCTTTTATCTTTCTGTTTGTTCTGTTTTATTTTAACAATGGCTTTTAAAAGTAAAAAACAAAAAGTTTTGTATAAGCACAAAGAAACCTTTTGACATTTATTTTAAAAAACATTTTTAGAGTTTTATTTTTTTATACGTTTTTTTGTATTTCTATTTTAGTTTTGTTTTTATGTAGGCAATTTGATCATGGAAATACACACGCTTTTAGAAGAAATGCAATTTTTACTTCATCCTCATACAGGAGCTTGAGACAGTATGCCTGTAATCATATCACAAAAGAAATTGTGGACCTCTCCCTCTACAATTAATTTTGAAATAAATAAAGGATAATTTCCTATAACAAAGAAACCACTCAGTGATTCAATTACCGTATATACTCGTGTATAAGCCGAGTTTTTCAGCCCAGAATTTGGGCTGAAAAGTCTCCCCCTCGGCTTATACACGGGTCAATACGGTAGTCGGGGCCGCTCATTATATATGCACTGCTTCCCCCTGTCAATCAGCGGCAGGGGGAAGCAGTGCATATATGCCCCCAAATGCTGGCACTCTCCCCCTTGTAAGGGCCCCCCTCTGCTGCGTATCTTACCATCCCGGTCTTCTGCATAGCGCCGCTCCTCGGTGCTCCGTTCTTTATGCTCCCGTCCTGCTATATCCGGGATCTCCGGCCGTCGCAGGCATATGACGTCATCGCGCGATGGCCGGGGATCCCAGATGCAGCGAGGACGGAGCATGGAGAACGGAGCACCGAGGAGCAAAAGACCGGGATGCTAAAATAAGCAGCGCGGGGGGGGGGCCCTTACAAGGGGGGCGAGTGCCAGCATTTGGGGGCTGCTATATACCCCCTGGGGGCTGCTGTATACTACCACTGGGGCTGTATATACCACTGGGGCTGTATATACCTCTGGGGCTGCTGTATACTACCACTGGGGCTGTATATACCTCTGGGGCTGGTGTATACTACCACTGGGGCTGTATATACCACTGGGGCTGTAAATACCTCTGGGGCTGCTGTATACTACCACTGGGGCTGTATATACCACTGGGGCTGCTGTATACTACCACTGGGGCTGTATATACCACTGAGGCTGCTGTATACTACCACTGGGGCTGTATATACCTCTGGGGCTGCTGTATACTACCACTGGGGCTGTATATACCTCTGGGGCTGCTGTATACTACCACTGGGGCTGTATATACCTCTGGGGCTGCTGTATACTACCACTGGGGCTGTATATACCACTGGGGCTGTATATACCTCTGGGGCTGCTGTATACTACCACTGGGGCTGTATATACCACTGGGGCTGCTGTATACTACCACTGGGGCTGCTGTATACACCTCGGGGCTGCTGTATACTACCACTGGGTCTGCTGTATATACCTCTGGGGCTGCTGTATACTAACTACTGGGACTGCTGCTGTATATACCACTGGGGCTGCTGCTGTATACTACCACTGTGGCTGCTGTATATACCTCTGGGGCTGCTGTATACCCCACTGCTGGGGGCTGTATACCTGTGCTGGGGTCCACCCTCGGCTTATACACGAGTCAATAGGTTTTCCCAGGTTTTGGGGGCAAAAGTAGGGGGTTCGGCTTATACACGGGTCGGCTTATACACGAGTATATACTATATATAATGACATCAGTATTAGAAAAATAAAAAACAATATTTACTATTTTTACCCACTAAGAAAATAATGAACTAATGGTTTAATATAGACATAAATACAAACATTCCACTCCAGCACAGCGACAAACCTAATTAGTTAGGTGTTCCCAGTGAACCAATTGGGGTGAGCTTCTGAATTGTCCAATTAGACTTGTATTGCATCTATATAAAATACCTTTTTTGTGACTTTGCACATATACCTGAGGAAGGCTATTTTGTATACAATTATATAGCCGAAACGCATTGTATATTGTTCTATGTAATCATATATATAAAACCCGAAGGCCACTTCCTGTGGAATCTGGCCAACTTCCGTGACGGCCTGCGCCCTGTGTCACAGACCGGAACCGGAAGTTCCAGACCCACGAGCGGTGAGCGCGTAGCGCTCACCGCGAGCCGCTGTCAAACCTGCATAGCGGCTCGCAGTGGGCGCTAAAGCGCCACCGCCACCCCCACACAGAGCCGTGTGCTCCCACCCAGGGCCGCACCGTCCACTGGACAGTGTGAGCCCTGAGTCCAGAGCGCCGGCAGCCAGGGGGAGCGGCATCACATAAGGGGGCGGCGCCACCAACATCAGCGGCGGCCTCAGCAGAGACGGACGCTGTAAGAGGGCGCGCGCCCTGTGGCACTGTAGGCTGCAGGGCGGCGGCGCCGAGCGGACGCTGCAGGGCCGGCGGGGCTGACACCGGCCTCCGATCGGCTCAGGCGGCAGGGTGGCTACATGCACCCTCCCACCAACATCCGGGAACCGGCCCGCCACACTCTCCGGTGTGCGGCCTCCGCCGGCACCGCCCACTCTCCTCCTCCATCAGGGACCACACAGCCCCGCCGACAGCCCGGTGCGTGTTCTGCCTCCCCTCTCCTGTGCCCCCCCCAGCCTCCCTCTCCTGTGCCCCCCCCAGCCTCCCCTCTCCTGTGCCCCCCCAGCCTCCCCTCTCCTGTGCCCCCCCATCCTCCCCTTTCCTGTGCCCCCCCAGCCTCCCCTTTCCTGTGCCCCCCCAGCCTCCCCTCTCCTGTGCCCCCCCAGCCTCCCCTCTCCTCTGCCCCCCCAGCCTCCCCTCTCCTGTGCCCCCCAGCCTCCCTTCTCCTGTGCCCCCCCAGCCTCCCCTCTCCTGTGCCCCCCCATCCTCCCCTTTTCTGTGCCCCCCCAGCCTCCCCTTTCCTGTGCCCCCCAGCCTCCCCTCTCCTGTGCCCCCCAGCCTCCACTTTCCTGTGCCCCCCAGCCTCCCCTTTCCTGTGCCCCCCAGCCTCCACTTTCCTGTGCCCCCAGCCTCCCCTCTCCTGTGCCCCCCCAGCCTCCCCTCTCCTGTGCCCCCCCAGCCTCCCCTCTTCTGTGCCCCCCAGCCTCTCCTCTGCCTCCGCTCTTCTCCAGCCTCCGCTCTTCTCCAGCCTCCGCTCTCCTCCAGCCTCCGCTCTCCCCTAGCCTCCGCTTCCCCTGCCTCCGCTCTCCCCTGCCTCCGCTCTTCTCCAGCCTCCGCTCTCCTCTGCCTCCGCTCTTCTCCAGCCTCCGCTCGCCTCCGCTCTCCTTTGCCCTTCAGCCTCCGCTCTCCTCTGCCTCCGCTCTCCTCTGCCTCCGCTCTCCTCTGCCTCCGCTCTCCTCTGCCTCCGCTCTCCTCTGCCCTCCAGCCTCCGCTCTCCTCTGCCCTCCAGCCTCCGCTCTCCTCTGCCCTCCAGCCTCCGCTCTCCTCTGCCCTCCAGCCTCCACTTTCCTGTGCCCCCAGCCTCCCCTCTCCTGTGCCCCCCCAGCCTCCCCTCTCCTGTGCCCCCCCAGCCTCCCCTCTCCTGTGCCCCCCCAGCCTCCCCTCTTCTGTGCCCCCCAGCCTCTCCTCTGCCTCCGCTCTTTTCCAGCCTCCGCTCTCCTCTGCCTCCGCTCTTCTCCAGCCTCCGCTCTTCTCCAGCCTCCGCTCTCCCCTGCCTCCGCTCTCCCCTGCCTCCGCTCTCCTCTGCCCTCCAGCCTCCACTCTCCTCTGCCTCCGCTCTTCTCCAGCCTCCGCTCTTCTCCAGCCTCCGTTCTCCTCCAGCCTCCGCTCTCCCCTAGCCTCCGCTCTCCCCTTCCTCCGCTCTCCCCTGCCTCCGCTCTCCCCTGCCTCCGCTCTTCTCCAGCCTCCGCTCTTCTCCAGCCTCCGCTCTCCCCTGCCTCCGCTCTCCTCTGCCCTCCAGCCTCCGCCTCCGCTCTTCTCCAGCCTCGCTCTCCTCCAGCCTCTGCTCTCCTCCAGCCTCCGCTCTCCCCTGCCTCCGCTCTCCCCTGCCTCCGCTCTCTCGCTTCTCAGCCTCCGCTCTCCTCTCTGCCTCCGCTCTCCTCTGCCTCCGCTCTTCTCCAGCCTCCGCTCGCCTCCGCTCTCCTTGCCCTCCAGCCTCCGCTCTCTCCTCTGCCCCTCCGCTCTCCTCTGCCTCCGCTCTCCTCTGCCCTCCAGCCTCCCGCTCTCCTCTGCCCTCCAGCCTCCGCTCTCCTCTGCCCTCCAGCCTCCACTTTCCTGTGCCCCCCAGCCTCCCCTTTCCTGTGCCCCCCAGCCTCCACTTTCCTGTGCCCCCCAGCCTCCCCTCTCCTGTGCCCCCCCAGCCTCCCCTCTCCTGTGCCCCCCCAGCCTCCCCTCTTCTGTGCCCCCCAGCCTCTCCTCTGCCTCCGCTCTTTTCCAGCCTCCGCTCTCCTCTGCCTCGCTCTTCTCCAGCCTCCGCTCTTCTCCAGCCTTCGCTCTTCTCCAGCCTCCGCTCTCCCCTGCCTCCGCTCTCCCCTGCCTCCGCTCTCCTCTGCCTCTCCAGCCTCCGCTCTCCTCTGCCTTCGCTCTTCTCCAGCCTCCGCTCTCCTCCAGCCTCCGCTCTCGCCTAGCCTCCGCTCTCCCCTGCCTCCGCTCTCTCCCTGCCTCCGCTCTCCCCTGCCTCAGCTCTCCTCTGCCTCCACTCTCCTCTGCCTCCGCTCTTCTCCAGCCTCCGCTCTCCTCTGCCCTCCGCTCTCCTCTGCCTCCGCTCTTCTCCAGCCTCCGCTCGCCTCCGCTCTCCTTTGCCCTCCAGCCTCCGCTCTCCTCTGCCTCCGCTCTCCTCTGCCTCCGCTCTCCTCTGCCCTCCAGCCTCCGCTCTCCTCTGCCCTCCAGCCTCCGCTCTCCTCTGCCCTCCAGCCTCCCCTCTCCTCTGCCCTCCAGCCTCCGCTCTCCTCTGCCCTCCAGCCTCCGCCTCTCCTCTGCCCTCCAGCCTCCGCCTCCTCTCCTCCAGCCTCCCTCTCTCCTCCAGCCTCCGCTCTCCTCCAGCCTCCGCTCTTCTCCATGCCTCCGCTCTCCCCTCTCCCCTGCCTCCGCTCTCCCCTGCCCTCCAGCCTCCGCTCTCCTCTGCCCTCCAGCCTCCGCTCTCCTCTGCCCTCCAGCCTCCGCTCTCCTCTGCCCTCCAGCCTCCGCTCTCCTCTGCCCTCCAGCCTCCGCCTCCCTCCACCTCCGCTCTCTCCAGCCTCCGCTCTCCTCCAGCCTCCGCTCTCCTCCAGCCTCCGCTCTTCTCCAGCCTCCGCTCTTCTCCAGCCTCCGCTCTCCCCTGCCTCCCCTCCCCGCTCTCCCTGCCTCTCCCCTGCCTCCTCTCTCCCTGCCTCCGCTCTCCCTGCCTCCGCTCTCCCGCCTCCGCTCTCCCCGAGCCTCCCCTCTCCCCTGCCTCTGCTCTCCCCTGCCTCTGCTCTCCCCCTGCCTCCGCTCTTCTCCAGCCTCCGCTCTCTCCTGCCTCCGCTCTCCCCTGCCTCCCTCTCCCCTGCCTCCCCTCTCCCCTGCCTCCGCTCTCCCCCTGCCTCCGCTCTCCCCCAGCCTCCGCTCTCCCCGAGCCTCCCTCTCCCCTGCCTCTGCTCTCCCCTGCCTCTGCTCTCCCCCTGCCTCGCTCTCCCCAGCCTCCGCTCTCCCCCAGCCTCCGCTCTCCCCAGCCTCCGCTCTTCTCTGCCTCCAGCCTCCGCTCTCCCCTGCCTCCGCTCTCCCTGCCTCCGCTCTCCCCTGCCTCCGCTCTTCTCCAGCCTCCGCTCTTCTCCAGCCTCCACTCTTCTCCAGCCTCCGCTCTCCCCAGCCTCCGCTCTCCCGAGCCTCCCCTCTCCCCTGCCTCTGCTCTCCCTGCTCTGCTCTCCACCTGCCTCCGCTCTCCCCAGCCTCCGCTCTCCCCCAGCCTCCGCTCTTCTCTGCCCTCCAGCTCCGCTCTCCCTGCCTCCGCTCTCCCCTGCCTCCGCTCTCCCCTGCCTCCGCTCTCCCTGCCTCGCTCTTCTCCAGCCTCCGCTCTTCTCCAGCCTCCACTCTTCTCCAGCCTCCGCTCTTCTCCAGCCTCCGCTCTTCTCCAGCCTCCGCTCTTCTCCAGCCTCCGCTCTCCTCTGCCCCCAGCTCTGCTCTTCTCCTGCTTCCGCTCTTCCCCAGCCTCCGCTCTTCCCCAGCCTCCGCTCTTCCGAGCCTCCACTCTTCTCCAGCCTCCGCTCTTCTCCAGCCTCCGCTCTTCTCCAGCCTCCGCTCTTCTCCAGCCTCCGCTCTTCTCCAGCCTCCGCTCTCCCTGCCTCCGCTCTCCCCTGCCTCCGCTCTCCCCAGCCTCCCTCTTCTCCAGCCTCCCTCTTCTCCAGCTCCCTCTTCTCCAGCCTCTCCTCTGCCCTCCAGCCTCCGCTCTCCTCTGCCATCCAGCCTCCGCGTCCTCTGCCTCCAGCCTCCGCTCTCCTCTGCCCTCCAGCCTCCGCTCTCCCCTGCCTCCGCTCTCCCCTGCCTCCGCTCTCCCTGCCTCACTCTCCTCTGCCCTCCAGCCTCCGCTCTCCTCTGCCCTCCATGCCTCCCGCTCTCCTCTGCCCTCCAGCCTCCGCTCTCCTCTGCCCTCCAGCCTCCGCTCTCCTCTGCCCTCCAGCCTCGCCTCTTATCAGAATCTGCAGATTAAAGGATATACTGATCAAAAACTTCCAACAACTGACAAACAACTGAAATATCCAGAAAAAATCAGAAAAAAAAAAAAAAAAAAAATATTTTCTATCTCTGACATCGCTCCTATTCCTTTCACTTACGGGGCCGCTCATTATAAAATAATCTGCAGATTCTGATAAGATTGCAAAGAACAAGGTACCTTTATAGTGTGTGCATATGTATGTATATATATTTATATTTTTTGTGGGCATGGCCTGATAAATGAAGATAAGTACATGGGCATTGATATATCTATAAGCACTAGGAAAGGCTCTAGTATTAGGATAAGGTTTAAAGAGCCTTCCACTCATTAACCAATTGAACAACTTTGGTAGCCATAAAAGGTTTGTGGAACCCACCCCCCTCACCACCTGAGGAAGATAGAGAATCTATCGAAACATGTTGTGGAGTAGGAGGGGAGCCTGAATAAAGGTCTGTTGAAAAACCATCCCAGTGCCTGCTGCTTTTGTGCCTGAGCGCCTCCAATTAGACCGCTTATAATTTTTACCTTCTAATATAAATCCCTCTCTGAGGGTAAAGCGGCGGGGAGCAGCTAGGTGCAGAGTGCAGCTTAACGTGAGGACCTAGCGTCGCCTGGCAACAGGAGCTTTAATTTAAGGACCTGCGGTGACGTGACCGGATGCTCGGAGCCCCCAGAGCACGCGGTGTGCGGATGAGCTAGAGCCTGTGAAGGGCGCCTTATCAAGTGTATTACCGGGTTGTGCGGGGACAGCACAACCCGATAAGGTGAGTGGCCACCTATTAGTACGCCACGCTAAAAAAAGCCCCCTGGTAACCGCACTATTGCGCCCCTTCTCTTTTTTTTCTCTTGGATTCTCAATTATGTCTCAACTAGGAACACCAATCTTCTATTATCTAAGACATCAGATAAGGTCACCAGCAATCAAAGTTCAGGCCAAAAAGAGAGAAGGGAGCAAACAGTAATATAACTAACATGAGTTACTAAGCATTATACGATGGTTAAAAAGATGGTTAAAAATCACTTACATTCCACAAACCACTAAACCCATTCAACACTGCTAAACATCATTGCTTTTTTAGTGGATGGAGGAAGGTCAGTAATAAAATTCTTAGACAGATGTGTTCATGGCCTATCAGGGAAAGGCAATAGTAGGAGTGACCTGGACAGATGAGTATGCAGAGTTTTAGAACACGCACAAATATTGCAGGTAGATAAAAATAACACAACATCCTAATGCAACCTTGGCCACAAAAAATAACGAGTAATGAGGTCCAAAATTGCTCTACTACACGGGTGACCTGCAAGGTCCGAGTTATGATGTTGACATGCAAATTCAAAGGCCCGAATAATTTTCCTGTTAGGCAGCTAGAGTGTTCCCCTGAGCCTCCAACACCTCACCTTCAAGCTAAGGGCACCCAAAGGAAGTAATCACCCTCTTTTAAATTAGGAACCGAGTAAACTGGGAATTAAGGATCAGCCTTGACATTTTTAATCCTAGGACAGTGACTGACAAACACAGGAAGCCTAGTGAAAAATAAAAACCACCTAGCGTGTTTCAAGATACAACAGATTTTTATGGTCAGTAATCACCATGATGTGAGTGAGGTTCCCCTTCTAAAATTATGATGCCACTCCTCAAAAGTCAATTTAATAGTTAAATATTCTTAATTGTCAATGTCATTGTTTTTTTTGTCCAGCGATAATATTTTGGGGAAAAAATGAATGCTTCTTACCAGGAGACTACCCTTTAATAAAACAGACCTGATCCCCACCTTGGATGCATCACCCTAACTAATAAAATGCCTGAACAATATTGGGCCTACTGAGTACAGGTGCCTTTTCAAAACAGTTCATCAAAGAGGTAAATCCCCTGCAAGCATGGTTGGACCAATAAGAGAAATCAGTAACTTTTTTGGTCATGTCCGTGAGAGGTTTTAAAATTGAAGAAGTCTGGAAATATCAATTAGCAAACACCAGAAAGCACTGCGATGTTTTGAGATTTTCTGGAGAATCCCATTTTAGTACAGCACAGTTCTTATCAAGGTCCCTACAGAAACCTGAAGATGACAACAGGTATCCAAAAAAGTGCACTCCCTGTGCAACAAATACACATTTTTCAAGTTTAGCATACATTGTAGTATTCTGTAAAATCTATAATACCTACATGACGTTTACTTGATGTGTCTCAAAATTGGGTAAGTCAAAATGTTGTGAAGATATACTACCATAAATCTGCTCACCAGATTACGAAAAATTTCATTGACAAAATATTGAAAAATGGCAGTAACACATGTCAGACTAAATGGCATGACCAGATTTTCATAATCAGGTTTTTCGGACGAAGTACCTTATTGTCCGCGCTGCTGCTGTTCCCTGAGGAAGGAGCTTGGTACGTGGCTCCGAAACGCGTTGGAAATAAACCTATATCACCAGTACTCAGACGTCCAGTGTCGTTGGTGTGTTTACCTCCGTGGCAGCAGCGCGGACAATAAGGTACTTCGTCCGAAAAACCTGATAACTGCACCGCACCTTGTGGAAGTACAGTCCCTGCAGCAGCTGCATTGTTTTTGAGCGATTACGCTGCTTGTGTGCTACACAACCGGACCAGGTGATCAAATCTGATTTTTTTCCGCAATTTACCTGTCTATAAAGGATAAGACTCTATGTGCGCATTCTCAACCCTCCAGATTTTCATAATGTCCTTCACAAGTATTAAAGGGCACCTTCCACTCATCCTCTTCTCTGATTTTAATCAGATTACATCCCCCCCTAACATGGAGAGCCAATTAGAATCAACTAATTAAAAAAATCAAAAATGCTTGGAAGGGAGAAAGGGGTCTCAGAATCAGATTAACTCACTGACGTCTAAATAAGGATGCATACCCCCATCTTTCTTCTTAACAAAAAAGAAATCTGCCGTGACAGGAAAAGAGTAAGGTCTACTATGTCCCTTAGTAAGGCATTTTGTAATATACCGTAATCTTTCATAGCTTTCCATTGTGAGAGCAATTGTATTATCTGGTTTTGGGTAGTTTTGCAAGCAGGTTAACAGTGCAATAGTAAGCAAAATGGGGATGGGGGGCAAATCTTGATACATTTCTGAGGCTACATCCTCCAAACCTGATAGAAAAAAGAAGAAAAAAAAGGCCACAAAAGAAACCAACCCCTGTTTTATGGTGAAGAGAAGGTGGCAAGAATGAAGAGATGCCCCTCCTAACTGCATGAGTTCAGCCACACATGAAGTAGAGCTTTCATTTCTAGAGAGTACTACTGGAAAAGGGGTTAGCACAGGTCTATTACTGAGGCATCTATTACTCCAGATGGCTAAAGCCATAGCGGTTTCTAAAGATGCCATAGTTTTGAACAGAGCAAGAGACTTAACCTTAACCTTTCTGACAGACCCTGACATAAATAGATTCTATGGACAGGTTCAATTCACCTAATGTCTGTGGAAAAACTGCTGATCTATGAATAAAAATCCTCCCTTTACCGATCCCCCTCAGCCTATAAAGCTGGAACTCAACAAGGGAGACTCAGTTAGAATTACCATAACTGAGACCCAGGGCCACAAAAAATAATCTACTGACTAAAAGGACTGAGAGTTGGCCAGAAAGAAGACGGTCCAGGACTGAGAGTCCCATTAAATGAGAGAGACAACAATCCACACACTCTGTTCCTCACTGCAAAAGGAGTGTGGAAGGAGCCTGACATAGAGTTTTCAAGTTTCTCTGAAAGCCAAAAATGTATACCTTCACCCAGAAAACCTGTTAGGAAGGGCCATCTAGTACTCAAGTAGAACATGACTGGCTGCTAAGACCAGAGCAGAAGTCTACAGTTTATAGTACAAAACCAGTGAAAGCAGATTTGTCATTTCCAGAAGCAGAATCTGCATATATTTTGCAAGAGCTGCCACAGAATACATATTAAATCCTGGATAAATTGGGCCAGTTATAATGTCACAAGAGAGCAAGGGAGCTCCCAGCATAATGCGGAAAAGTACAGAAAAAACAGAGAAAGTGTAAAAAGGGGGCCCTGACTATAGGCAGAGGGAAGGTTGAACTCCGCACTTCCTATAATTCCTCGATGGGTTCTTCCCCCATGTGCTATCATGTGCCTAAGTTGTCGCTGACCCTGATCTAGCCCTGGGAAGTGAATGGGCAGCAAGACACTAGTCTATTTACTACATTAAGACAACATGGAGAGAGACGAACAACAGGAATAAAACAACAAAATAGAAGTCCTAAAACTTCTTCAAGGACAACTTCTGCTGGCAGTAAATTTAAATAATGAAAGGGAATGGCAGCAACGTGAACCAGCTGAGATGAGAGCTATATGAAATCTTAGCAGAATCAAAAAGGAACTCTTAAAACCTTCAATAACAAATGAAAATAAATTCTCTCCAGTCATAATAACCACCGAGGGGATGCCTGGGATCTGCTAATCACCATGACCTAATGTAAAGGTCTCAGCTGGACGTGACACACACTTGATAGCTGCAGAGATCAGATAATACAATTGTTAACTAGGAGAAATGTTAACATTAATGGTAATGTCTTAGCACCACAGGCTGCTCCTTGGTCAACTGACATTTTTCTGAAACACGTTGATCCTTCTGCTGATAAAATGGTGTTGTCTACTTCTCTTGTGTCAGCGTAGACCATGGAAAAGCCTGCATTCGGTCCAGGTAAGTATCACTTACTTTAGTACTACTTACAATTATTGATTGTACAACTTATTTAATTGTCAGCAAAAATATCATCTTTAATTCATTCATACATAAGCCAAATATGTAAAACATCATCTTACGTTAGTGTGTTTTGGCAGTGTACTGAGAAAACACTGAAGGGTATAAACAGCAACCTGCATTGTATTGTGAACATTTGCAATGAAAACGCAAAAAACTTGATTTAAAAAAAGTGTTCAACAATGATTTACCAAATTAAGCATTTCCATCACTTTAAGACCTGGATTGTCTTTGCTTGATTTTTGATGGATCACAACACATTACATTACTTTAAAGATATTGCACACAATTTGAAAAATATTTCTTTCAAAAACAAGCACTACACCTGTCTATAGGAAGATTGTGGTTTTAGATCTTAGCTCCAATCACTAGGCTTTAATACCATACGTAACCTTCACATATGCTGCATTAGTTTGGTTTGAAAGCAACCATGTATAATTTAACAAACTTTGGTTCAGAAGTTGTTCCTATTATTAGCAGGCAGATAAATTTGACAATTACATCTACAATTTTCTCACCATCATAAACTAATAAAAAATCCTAAATAAATTAAAGATGTAAACATTTAAGAGGAATGTGTAATCCTAAAATGGTTCATATTTTAAATCATAGGTGAATCCCTTTATTACCTTGATGTACCTATAGCTCGGGTCCCTGACTTTGATGCAAGCTCCCACACTGAACTTGCACCATTCTCCACACATGTCCTCTGATCAGATCAGCCCACATCTGCAGCTAAATGGTGCGGATTGATAGGAGATTTAACCTCACCTGTTAACTAGTTGATTTGCACTGTCAAATACAGTGTGATATACCATGTGCCGTCGAGAATTGCGCCATTCCCCGCCACCATTGGCAACCTGATGAAGTGATCATGGGGCAACAATGTGTTGCCATGACAGTGATGAATCAGGTGATGACCCCTATCACTGTCATGACTTACTTCCTGTGAACGCCTGCTGAGCACCTGCATTCACAAATCATCAGCATTTCTGATGTTCAGAGGGATGCAGAAGCATCGCTCTAAGCAGCAGAATTGATTGCACAGTGCAGGCTACAAGGGGGCTAATTAAATCAATGAAAGAAAGTTTTAAAAAAATGAAAAAGTTTAAATCATTAAATCATTCCCCTTACGCCCAATTGAAAATAAAACTATTTAAATTTTTTTAAAAATACACATATTTGGTATCGCTACATTCAGAATCTGTCAAAATATAAAATAGATAAATCTGATCAGTAAATTGCATAACAGAAAGAAAGGCAAAGGGACAAAATTAGATTTTTGTGGTCAACGCAACATTGTAGTGAAATGCAATAATGGGAGATCTACTCATAAATGGTATAAATGAAATTATCAGCTCAAGATACAAAAATTAGGTCCACACAGCCCCAGATCCCAAAAAATGAGAATGCCACAGGTCTCAGAAGGATAGCAACATAAGCACATTTTTTTTTCTTTTTGTTTTTACAAAATTCAGATTTTTTTTTCCACCACAAGTAAATATGTTTGGTAACTACAATTTTTTACAAACCAGGAGAATCATACAGGATAGTTTTAGTGAACGTCGTAAATAAAAAAAAAACGAATAACAATAATGAAATTTCACTTTTTTTTGCAATTTTACAGCATGGATTTTTTTTCTGCTTACCAGTAGCATACAGTACTCGTCTTGCCAAAAACAAGCCCTTATATGGCTATATTGATAGACAAAAAAAAAGTTATGGCCTTTGGAAGATGGGGAGGAAAAAGCAAAAAAGAAAACTGCCAGGTAGCGAGGGGGTTAAAACATGGCAATGCTTGAAGTGTTTTTTCAGAATCAGAAGTTTTATTTAAAAAAAAAAAAAAAAATTGAAATCTTGCAATATTACATTGGCCACTGGGATATTTCAGACTCATATTTTCTTGGGGGGGGGGGTTATAGATTTTTCAGCATTCTTATTGAAATACAGGTAACACCTCTGTACACAGTTGATAACATGGTGACATAAGTCAGATCAATCACAAGAGGTGATGTCACAGCTACGCCTCCCTTCACAATGAAATTCGTAGACTTGTATTATTATTAGCTCATTAGATACTTTAATACTTCTAACTTTCCTGTGATTTCCTGGAAGAAGAGACACTATAAATTAAGAAAAGCTCCAGTGGCCAATTTGAAAATTGCTAAATTTTAAATTATTATAGCGTAGGATATGATTAAAAAACACATTACCAAAAACTTTTAAAAATGTGTTTAATATTAAACCTAATTTGAATTATAGGCCATTTTCTAATGACACATTCTGTTTAATAAAAAATAATTAAAGAAATGGAGACACAGATGAAAATGTGCCAAGGTTTATGTCTATTACATAATTTTCTGAAAGCTCTACAATCTAGCTGAAATGTTTCCACATACATACTCAATTATTTCTCCTGTCTCTGCATACGTGTTGAAGCTCAGATAGCTTCAGTCTGTTTTATTTTATTCACTTCTCCCCTGTGTTTTTCTTTTTGTCCCAATGAAATCAATCAATGTTACATTGAAAACAGTGTTGTGCGGTTCCTCCCAAGGTGCCTCTGTCACTCCCTCCCTTTTTCACTGTGATTCACATGTCAATAGTGACATCAAGGTCACACGCTGAATTAGAGTTGTAGATTGCCAAGCCAATCGAGTAGCAATTTAAACATATTTCTGGATTTCTATTAAACAGACTCTGAAAAGTGACATTTAAGCAGATTTCTATCAAAGTATCTTGTATAAAATGCTAAATGGGTACAAGATTTATTATTTATAAGTGTAACTACAATACTTAACTAGATTGTGACAAGAGAAGTTTTAACCATTCATCTATTCTGTAATACAACCTTAGAAAGCTACACAATTTAAGGAAAAATTAAAATAGCTCAATTGCAATTTTGACAGCATATTTTCAGTATTTTCTTAATGCTGTGGCTAAATCAATGTTATATACAATCTAACACACTTTTCCAGTTAGTAAAACCTTCTAGCTTGATTTGTACAATAAAGATTAAAATGATATCTTGACACCACGGGCTAGGGAGACACAGGGTTATACACAAACCCCAGGGAAAGGAACTGTCCCTTAACTACTCAGACCCTGTGCTGTTCCTTATCTCAGAGGTACACTTGATGGTGGAGAAGTCTGAGCCACCAGCGCAGCCCTAAATCCTGAGACACCCTGGAATAACACCCCTTTTCCACTCCCAAAGGAATAGAGAAAACCCCAAATAAATACTACTGAAAGTTGTTGCTTACTTCCAGACAGCAGTATGAAGAACGGCACTACCGGTAGGTCGGTTGATCTTCATAGCAGTGGTTCACATCAGTGGTTCACACACATTATTATTATTATTATTATTTAATAATATAGCACCATTTAATCCCTGGTGTTTTACATGTGAAATAGGCATACATAGACCAGTAATCATGAATAATACAAGGCACACACAGGTACAGGAGGAGAGAGGACCCTGCCCATGAGGGCTCACAGTTTACAAGGGATGGTGAGGATATAGTAGGTGAGGGTAGAGCTGGCCATGTGGCAGTTGGTGGACTGAGGTTCATATCAGGTTGTAGGCTTGTCGGAAGAGGTGGGTCTTCAGATTTTTTTTTAAGGTTTCCAGCGAAGGCGAGAGTCTGGATCCACTCTCCAGGCTTGTAGAAGTCAGAATGAGCTATCACCAACACCAGCTGGAGGACCACATGACTACTTAAAGAGAAGTGAGAGTGGACACACACTATAGAAAGCCTTCCTTATCAGCAAAGAAACAGCATTAACCCTTGCTGGTACTGAAGAAATTAACACCAATGTAAAACAACACAAAAAGCTGTCACATACAGGCACGCCCTGAGGAAAACATTACGTTGAAACGTACGTCGGCTGTGGGATTGAGGCAGGAGCACGGTGGCAGTCAGGGGTCCAAAGGAGTTCATTTAGGCACCAGGTAATTTGAACACCCTAGTATTTAACCTATGATCATTTTGTGACCGTTTTAATATAAGTGTGTTGGTGCTGTGAATATATTATTTCTGTTCCCCTGTTAGTAATTTGCTGCTACTTTTTGTGCTGTTTTTGTAGCCCACCCAAGTACTTTGTGCATGATAGGGACTGTGTTCCCGCTTAGGACATGTTGTATATGTTAATAATTTTTATATGAATTATTTTTAATTTTAATTAATAAAGTAATTTTTTGCCATAAAATATTGGTTGTGCTGATTCACTACAAAAATATCGACACAGTTTAATCTGTTGCGATATTTTGCAAGGTAAAATTTATTTGAGGTGAAGCACCTAATTTTTAGGGGGACATTTTTATGTGTATGAGCCTTCCTTATCAGCAAAGAAACAGCATTAACCCTTGCTGGTACTGAAGAAATTAACACCAATGTAAAACAACACAAAAAGCTGTCACATACTCGTGACAGTAACCCCTCCTCTATGAGGGGACTCTGAATCTTCATGACTGGACCAGACCAGCAACCCCTTAAAGCAAATCTACAAACTAAAGTAGTTCAGCAAAAAAATAGCTGACCCTCAAGGTATTAAAAAATGTAACTAGACACTCGTGTTAATACAGTCGGCTCACTGGCATCAGCTCATTTTGTGAGCAATGACCTGTGAAATACATTGTAAATATATAGTACTGGGGGCATATGGTTAATAATGGCCATAGCCCTAAAAAGTCTGATAACTCTTGAGCTAAAAGCCTCAGACAGACCCCTCCACCTAATATTTTTAGTGGAGGCCCAAACATACTTATTCACACTCAGGTCTGTACCTGTACATTCATTACCACTCAAGCATTAAGAAATCAATAGCACACACTTTGAAGGACATACACCAGCTGAGACATCATCTCGGAACTTGCAATTCCCATCCACAGGGACAAGGTGTTCGAAGGAAATGCCCACCTTCCCTCCACCACCATATTCCTGGGCTCACCTGTAGGTCCAGAAAGCATCTAAAATGAGGAATGAATTGTGTCCCCACTCTCTGGTTGCACCTTTTTTGCATTATGCAGAAGAGTGGAGAGATACAGAGGAAATGTGTACACACTGGTCACCTTCCTCACAGCAACCAGTGGGGGCCAGTTTTATGGATGGTGAATAGGAAACATACCCCTCAGTGGAAACTTGACTGGGAACTGAACTCTCAGGAACTGAAACCCCAGTATGAACTACTCCCCTTTACTACACAATAAGGGGAGCCGAACACCTAGCACAATCCTGATGAGAGGTAAGTGGATCCCTTCTTTGTCCCAAAAGAGTGTTAGCTGGAACATAAGGAAAAATGGAGGAAAAAAATTATGCCCAGGTTGCCATTGTCCACATGACGTGATCTGGGAAAGATGGCTTCATTATGGCGGATTGGGTAAAGATGGTTATGTCCCAATAAAGTCACTCTTACGCCTGAAATAAAAGTATACCCTAAACCACGGTGAACAACTGGTGAGCAAACTCAAAGGTACACCCCCAACTGGATAGGTTCTCCTCCAACAGGCAACTGGGAAACATACTCCATGGGAAGAACAAGAGGGGCGGAGGCCGGGTGGATCTGTCCCTGAGGTGTCGATCTACCCTGATGGCAAGGAACATAGTTGCATCCAGTAACTTTGGAGCAGTTTACTGATACATAGAATCCTGAAGCCTAGTAGACAACCCATGACAGAACTGGTTCCCAAGAGCTGGGACATTCCATTCGGTGTGCGTGGCCCACTTCTGGAACTTCAAACAACACCCTCAGCCAGCTACATCCCATGCTGGCGTATACAGACTTTTGATGAGGGCCAAAGCCAAAAAAACTTGTCTACTGACCGCAATGATGGAGAATAGGTCAGTAGAGAGAAAACCCAGGACTGGAGATCCCTCTTAAGTATGAAGAAAACAATCCCCACATACTGTTCCTCACTCCCTTAGCCTAAAGTACCATTTTCAGGCCTCCTGGAAGACCCTAAATTTATCTACCCCACCCTTAAAACACTCAGGAAAAGATATGTGGGGTTCCAGTTGTATAAAAGTTTAAACTGAGTTAAAAAAAATTTCTGCAGCTGCAGTTGCATCCCCTAGAACTCATCCATCAGGATCTGGATCAGGGTCACTATTGCTGCAGACTGAGCCATATGGATTTAAAAAACGATATGGTCATTGGTAATGTCACACCATAAGCGAGGGAGACACATGGTTAAATACAACCTTCAGGGAAAGGAAAGTCTGATCTGTTCCTTAACTACTGAGATCCTGTGCTGTTCCTTATCTCAGAGGTACACCTGAAGTTAGCAAGGTCTGAGCTGGGAACATAATCATAGCTCCTGAGATACCCTGGAATAACACCACTTCTCACCACCCAATGGAATAGAGAAAACCCTAAATAAAGACTACTTAAAGCTGCTGCTTAACTCTAACAGCAGTAGGGGAAACAGCACATGTTCAGCTGCTCTCCACAACAGTGGCTAACACAAATCCACACTGTAAGCTTGTAGAAGTCAGAATGCGCTATCACTGACACCGGCTGGAAATATACATGACTACTTAAAGAGAAGTAGGAGTTGACTCACACTGCAGAAAGCCTTGCTAGAACTACCAGCAAAGAAACACCATTAACCATTAACCGTTGCTGAACTGAACAAATTAACACCTAATGTTCTGCCCATTTATGTGCAGCAAAGAGAATATTCATAGTGTAATACCAGTTATAACCCTGAGAGGTGACCAAATACCCATTTATGTTGTTTCTGCTCAAAGAAGAATGTCTCCTTTAAAAATTAGTTATTCTATGTTGGACTGGCCCCCTACTTCCTTCTGAGAGAGGGAGACTCGCATAAATCTTGCTGAACTTCTGAGGGATCAGACGTATTGTCTCTAGCTCATGTTCCCTCTTCCTACAACTATCCTCCTCTTGTCAGATGATTCCGGTTAGAGAAAAATGCAGTTATGTGTTATGCTAGGATCTGTGTAAGCAGGTGTAGGCTGCAGCCATTACACAGAGTGTAATACAAGCGAGGTATATCATGTTCTGTAATCCTGCATCCTAACATGTTCATGTACTATATGTAGTTAGGTATGTTTTTGTGTATGTAGGTTATTATGCAGCCACTGTGTAGAATCTATCTTAGCCATAATGCTCCTTGCACTGTATATAGATAGATGCATTTTTGTATAGAGTAGAGCCTGATGCAGTGACCTTTAGCCCAGTTACTTATGTTCACTGTACTCTGTGTTATATTACTGCAGTGCTAGTTTCTTTAATGTACCCAGTACTGACTGTGATTATTCTAAACCTTGTATCATAGTTTTTACCACACATCAAGTTCACATCCTCACCAACAAATCAACACTTAAGCACTCGTACAGTCTGTTTACTGGAAAAGTGAACGAGGGTTAAGCTGTATGCTAGATATCCACAGCACCACATGTGGAAGAAGGCAGAACACCTAATGTAAAACAACAAAAAAAGCTGTCACAAACTCATGTCAATAAAGTCATAGATGACCAACATGTTTAATGCTATCAGTTGTTCTTTCATGGCTTAAAGAGAAACTGTCAGGTTCTCTAGGTATCCTAAAACACAACTATTGTATTATTTACAGCGATTATTGTGCACCAATAAGATATTTTATGTTACATACAAGTGTTAAAAATACACAGAAAAAATGGGACAAAGGACATAAGGGTATGCAGAATTAATTACATATCATAACAGAAAAATAAATAGTCTTAAAATTAGTAAAAAACTAAACATTTGTAAAAAAAATTTGTAAAAATTTAAATGAGAAAACTCAATAAAAATATCCAAGTAACACCACAAAACTATACATATAAATAGGATGATCAAGATCTCTTAGAAACAAAATAGCATAGGAAGGGGAAAGGACACCTACATTATACCAATTAGACTTTAAAACTTAGTTGCCTCCATTTGAGTCGCAGAGGTTGGCATCATCCTAGAGTTTTGTAATTGCACCCCCACTCATTAAAGCCCTGTTATTGCTTAGGAAGGCACCTAAAGACTTGAAAAGGCAAAATAGCAAGAATTAATTAGCCTATTGATTGACTGGAGCAAGCATCACTGGGCTCTGGTACACTCAGTGCTCACCCCATTGCAGCTGCAGTCAGCATTGTCAGATGTAGTGTGTAGCAAAAAAAATGTATAGACCCTTGCCTTCCCTTCCCAGGAAGTGTTTTGCCTATTGCTGGCTGTATGTGGGTGGAGAGTAGAACTGCCCAATTAGTGACTCCCAATGAGGTTGTAAAGTTTGTGTTCAAAACAAACCTTGATCTGTAAAGTCCAGTTCACCTATGGATAGGGAGATCGATAGATAAATTATTAGACCAAGAACAATATAAAGCGAGATGTCATGTTTACTCTACTGCCTATGGACATCATCCAATGATTTTTTCAACTTAAAGTGTAAATATAATTTAATTGGAAAAATAAAACAATACTGCACTGGTTGTTAATGATGGGTCACAGCAGCTAAGACAATGATTTATTTGTGCCATATGACCGATTTTACCACATTTTTCTGTGCTCTTTATAAAGCTGCATTTTCTGTCTGTGTGGGAGTGGCCAGCAGTGTACATGAGAGCAGGCTGGTAATGAGCTGTAAGGGGAGCCAGCAGAGAAGGGGTTAACAGAGATTGCTGTGTGGAGACAGAAGAGTGAAGCTTGTAGAGAGTTTACATCCTGACATTGCTCAGCTCAGCTCAGCTCTGTGCTGTAATGTAATACACTCTCTCCTTGTGAGCTGTTGTCAGCATTGTAGGCCACGCCCCCTCTCCATTATCTCCTCACATGTCCGTGTTCACTGTGAAAACAGCCCTGGCACAGAAACACCTTCACTCACAGTGCACTAAGGACAGCTTGTGGAGGGATTATGAATGTTAATCAGACAGAATTTTCTAATGAACCATATTAAAACATGTATTAAAATCACTTGCTCTACATTATTATTAATAAATAAAAATTTAAATGGCGGTTATACTTTAAATAGACTTTTAAAATTGACAACTTAGTTATTGTTACTTCTATTTTAAAATCAGTGACTGCATATGATTGGGCAAGTAGCAATTTACTACACAATTTGTTTATTGTTTGCTGATTGTCTTATAAAGAGGGTTCACCTATAACTTCAGCCAACAATTGGTGTCACAGCCCTGCCACATTTAACAAGACCTTAAATCTATCATGGCTTATCATTATGAAGAAAACATCTAAGGCTAGGGTCACACTTCAAACTTGCATTGCATTCACCGCATCCAGATCCGGATGCGGTGAACGCAATTGGCTTCAGGCAAGCTGCAATCCGGTAACCGGATTGCTCCGGATGTGTAATCTGGAGCCATCCGGTTACCGTACAGTTTGCTGATCCCTGCTGCCAAAGGGATGAGAAAACTGTTAGCTCTGTAAAAAAAGAATAAATATTATTAATAATTGTGGCAATAATGTCTCTAGGGGGTGCCCACAACCCCTAGAGACATACCACCCACTCAGGTGGGCATATAATGAGTTAATTGCAGATGTACAGTAAGCCGACTCCTGTCGGCTCTGTATAGTTTTATGAATGAAGCCGCCGGCTCCCCTGTGTAATAATAATCTCTCTTCTTGTTCGAGATGAAAGTTTAGAGGGACGGCCGGGTTTCGGTAGATTTGCAGTGGTCTGATACTCCTTCCATTTCAATATGATCACTTACACAGTGCTTCTTGAGATGTTTATAACTTGGGAAATCTTTTTGTATCCAAATCTGGCTCTAACCTTCGCCACAATAGTATCTCGAACCTGCCTGGTGTGTTCCTTGGTCTTCATGATGCTCTCTGCACTTGAAATAGAACCCTGAGACTATCACAGAGCAGGTGCATTTATACGGAGACTTGATTACACACAGGTGGATTCCATTTATCCTTACCAGTCATTTAGGACAATATTGGATCATTCAGAGATCCTCACTGAACTTCTGGAGTGAGTTTGTTGCACTGAAAGTAAAGTAAAGGGGGCCAAATAATATTGTACGCCCCACTTTTCAGTATTTCATTTGTTAAAAAAGTTTAAAATATCCAATAAATTTAATTCCACTTCACGATTGTGTCCCACTTGTTGATTCTTCACAAAAAAATTAGAATTTATATCATTAAGGGGGGTTTACACGTCGCGATATCGGCGTCCAATTTCAATGAAAAGTCACGTGGTTCGATCGTTGGAGCCGATATCGTTCCTGCGTTGTATGGTGTGAACGTCCAATACGATGCAGGAACGATGGCAAACCGATATCGGGGATTGAATGAGCGTGCTATTCAACCGCCCGATATCGGATGCCGGTTGAAGCCGCATCGTCCCGTCTGACAGCCCAACTCCGATGTGTACGGCTACGTCACCCATTTACTCCAATGTTAAATGGTCGTTCCTGGGTTGGTGGGCGTACACATCGCCGGGACGTTGTATCCCGATATCGGGCTGTCTAAACCGGCGATGCGATGCAGGGAAATGCGCGCTCAAAAAGCGCGCTCCCGCGTCGTGGGCTATCGGCCCGATATCGCGACGTGTAACCCCACCATTACGCTTGAAGCCTGAAATGTGGCAAAAGGTTGAAAAGTTCAAGAGAGCCAAATACTTTCACAAGGCACTGTATATGTAATATATATATATATATATATATATATATATACACATATATGTTCGGTTGTACCTTGTTCAACAGCTCCAAAAAAAGCATGATGCCTCCACACACAGAATTGATTTTTGCCTAAGCAAAATTCAGAGTGTGATACCAACACCTGCTAATCTGAGAGTTATAATGCTGTGAGAAGTGGAGTTTCACTTTGAAACATGAAGAAATAAAGCATTTTTCATCTACTGTTAGATCCTTTGTCCATCTATAGCAGCACATATTTATCCACACTCTTCCTGGTTCCTGTATAATGAGGGTTATACACTCAGGCTGGATGACGGAGAAGGAAGCCTTTGGTTCCTTCCTCCACCATCATATCTAAGGTTATTTGCCTCCTGAAGATGCAAAAATAGTTTAAATAGCGACACCATGAATTGGAGGTGTCTGTGTAGAGTGGCATGCAACTTTTTTCTGCCCTTTTGCTATCCTGATCCACTGGTTGGACAGAAAGACCCAAAGAGTCAAATGTAGCCATCGGTCTACAGTTTACTTATGTCAGTTATAGAGGACTGCATCTACTGTTTACTATTGTAAATCTGGTACCCTTTTATAATTATCATAGGAATAATATTGATGGCTGTGGTAATAAAAATTTGACTAATGTTCCCTAAAAAACCCATGTATACAAACGTTTAATTTTTTAAATTCATTTCATTGTTAACTTTGCTTTTTATCTCTTTGTGTATGCTGTTTTGTATTAATACAATAGATATGTGATGGGTTGGCATGTTCAAAATATGCATTAATTGAGACAAAATAGTAGTAAATTAATTATAACAGCCTAAGGTGATATATGGGCTATTTTGTCTGCTTTCTTTTATGCAGTGAAAGACATACTACTCGAAGTTAGAATATTTATGTTTGTATTTTGGCCAAAAATGTCTCAGCAGACAGGCTGTTTGGGTAGCTTTCTATTGGCTTTATTGGAGAATATTTGAGATTCTAGATGGTACATCCTGTTGTACAACTTTATAAATAAAATACTTCAGTTTGAAAGGTTCACCCAAAAGGATTACCTTGATGTTTTATTTAGAAAGGTTAGATGGACGAATCTCTGCCGATAGATGGCCACTAGACAAACAAGAAACGTGCAGAACGAACCATCCAGAAACCTTAACAGATTCAAGTGCTGAGCAGCATTCTGAAGAATGATAAACTGCAGCAAACGTGCGTGTCGCAGGAAGATCGGCTTTACTTGTAAGAACAAACTGCTGTTTAAGTGAAACAAAGGGTGTTAAAGGAACTCAGTAAATTTGCTACGGCATTGCTTCTGGTCTCCCAGTGGGAACAAGATCAAAATACTCAAAAAATGCTGTCCTTTGCTAAATAAGCTATGCCCTTACCTGCATACATATACAGTTCGAGCAGAGATTGTATTGCTACAAACATCAACTTATGATACCAAACATCTAGCAACCAAACACTACCTACCCAAATAGCAGTCACTTCTTTTTGTTCGCCAAGATTAAAATTCAAGAAATAACACTGATCTTAGTGGGCCGTGAAAATCACACTGAAGCAATGAATTGTTGCAGAGCTGCACAAAGGTTGAAAAAGTACAAAATAAATCTGTTTCATTCCTTGGCAAAATACAATGTTGTGCTTTCAAAAGGAGGACAGAAATAACCAGAGTAAAAATGGCCAAACCTTCAGTAGGAACAAGTCTTTTCTGTCTTAAAAAAGCACAAATTAGTATTTATCCACATAGAGTACCTGTAACTATTATTACCATGTCACAATGAGATGACTTGATTAAGTCTCCAACAACAATATAGATATGTTTTTTGACATTATGTTTCTCAGGTATTTACAGCTCTGCAATCCATGATAAATGCTCTGCTGTAGATAATGAGAGTAAATGTCCTTTTGCACATTGGGATTTAATGTCTGATGCTGCTGTGTCTGTTGCTGTCTTTGTCTGATGCGGCTCTGCAGGTGGGATGTTGTGGGAGTGTTAGGTGACCATGCCTGCTGGCCTATAAAGAGTTCCCACATCCACTAGAAGATGTGCCAAGACCGAGTGCTGTGAGGACGTAGTACACTATATGCTGATGCCTTCCTGTCATTCCTCCCTGGAGTTTTCCTTTTTTGTGGGAGTTCCTGTGTGTCACTGTCCATGAGTGAAGGTGAGGGGATTGCCCAGACATCCTCACCTTCAGAGGTAATTCTGAGAACAAGAAGAGCCAGGGAACCCATTTAAGGTTCAGATTGGTCCTCCTGTTTGCCTTTTGCCCAACTTACTATCCTTCTACCTGACTCCCTTTGCCACCCCTTTACAATAGTATTCATATTTCTTAAAACACTATTTTAACAAATATTTCAAGTACATTTAATTGATTCAAAATTAAGAAAAATACTTGACTTAAAGCATTAATACTGTGTTATGTTCTTTTCCAGTGCCACAGTGGTGCTTTAAATTAAGTTCCTTCATCCAGCACTGAACTCTACTTTTTTGGCGCAGCTCTGGTCTGCAACACCTTCTTGAAAATGTAGCAACTGACTTGCCGGAGGTGAGATGATATGTAACAAGATTCCAATGCAACTCTATGGAGCCAAAATAAGGCTTTCATAGAAATGCAGTGAGTTCAGTGAACTCTATGAAACACTAGAGGTGTCGGCAGGATATAAAACCTCTAAAATAAATAGAGTGGCAGCGATTGGAGATAAAGCTACTGGAAGGTGAATATAATACAGGGGTCAAGGGATTTATACTCAAATGACACTCCAACTGTACAATTTAAAAAAAGTTGAAATGGTGCTTTTTTTTTTTTATTTTTGTTTTTTGTTTCCCTTCTTTCAATAGCAATACTTTTTTATTTTCTGAAAATATATCAGAATGAGAACTTGCTCTTTGTGGGACGAGTTGTACTTTTAAATGAAATCATTTATTTTACCATACAGTGGAAAATGGGACAAAAATCCAAGTGTGATAAAATTGCAAAAAGAAAAGTGCAATTCCACAATTATCTTTTGTGTTTTTTATTTACTATTTTCCCTATTTGGTAAAACTGACCAGATTGTATCATTCTCCAGTCAGTACAAGTTTGTTGATGTCAATATGTAAGTTTTTTATTTAAATTTTGAAGTTTTTAGCAAATTGTCACAAAAAGGTGCATTAGTGCACTTAATGTTCTTTTTTGGAATTTAAGGCTGTGTGAAAGCTTTTTTTTGCACTTGAGCTGGTGTTTTAGAATACTAATTCTTGATAAGCATTGTCCACACACCTGCGCTTAGTATTTAGCGCTTCTTGCGCTAATATTAGATTCTGGCAGAGAAGCGCAGGTGCTGTATGCGGCGCTTTCTGCAGACGCTGTTCTGTTCCGATGTGTATCGTGGTAACCAGTTCAACAGCAGCTGCATAGTCACCGCTTATCCTGGGGCACATGGAAACGCTGCAAGCGCTTTCCTGTGTGCTCGCAATAAGCAGTGACTATGCAGCTGTGTCTGAACTGTTACACGATACACATCGGTAACCAGGAACAGCGTCTGCAAAAGCGCCCGCATACACGCACCTGCCTTCTCTGCCAGAATCTATGTATTTAGCGCAGAAGCGCTAATACTGAGCGCAGGTGTGTGGACAATGCCATAGATACAATATTTGATCACCTCCTATTGTATTTTATTGCAATGTTGCTGCATCCAAAAAAATTAAATTCTTGAGTTTTTAATTTTTTTTCATTACAATGTTTATCAATTGGATTAATTTGTTTTATATTTTGATAGATCGGACATTTCTGAATGTGGTAATAACGTGTATTTTTTTATTTACTTTTATTTTCAATGGGGAACAGGGGGATGATAACTTCTGTGCTTTTTAATTTTTTTTTTCCAAAATTTTAAAACCTTTTTTAACTTTTTACTGTCTTTACTACTCTTCTTTAGGGCGGCTTCGCACCACGGTTTTGGTGTTTCATGTTCTGTCCGATGCTTTGCAGGAAGCTGACAGCCTTGGATAGAACAGAACCGGAGGGAAAATATGCCCTATGGTCCTGTTTTTTGCCGGAATCGGCAGTTCGCAGGGTTCAGGTGCTGCCCTGCTGAAATGTCAGGATTGCGGCTTGCGAGAGCTGGCCATGGTCCTGAAATCTCAGCAGGGGACTGCTTCAGGTGCTGAAGCTTAGCGCGGCTAGCACTGTGTTTCAGCACCCTTTGTCCCGGAACCTGACAGATTCTCTGTCAGGTCCGGCGCGATCCGGTGCCTATAGACTCCCATGTTAGGGGGCCCAGGATTGCACCGGATTCAGGAGAATCCGACAGGATCCGGTTTCATTAAATTTTTTGCCGGGGACACAAAAAATTATGCATGCTCAGTTTTTGTGACTGGAGCAAAAAAACAATGCAGCCTGATGCTGCCGGACAGGGACAAAACTGGATGGCAAATAGCTGCCATCCAGCCCTGTCCGGCACTATAGGCATGCATTAGTGCTAAATCGGGTCCGGGGCTGTCTGGTTCAAACCAGCCTTAGTGGACTTGAAAATGCAATCATCCAAACATTTTTGCTGTAAAGAGCAGTGCATTAGCCCTACCATGTACAGCTGAAATGATGATCTGTGAATGCTGGTGCGCAACCTGTGTTCAAAAGATACTCATCATCAGAGACACAGGGGCCATCAGCTGACCCCTGCAGTCATGAAAACCTATCAGCACCCCGATATCATGAAGTATGGAATTTTGCGCTCCTTGTCAGCGTGTGTTAAATCTCGCTGACAGAAATTGATTGCTGTTAGAGACACATGTCGGATGATGGAATCAGCACATGTGCAGTGAAAGATGTGAGCTCACCATGTTAGCCTGCATTAAAGGCAGGGATACAATCTTTGACATACCAGTGCATCTAAACTCATGGAGGTGTTAATGAAATCAATAAATATTGTTTTATTCAAAGAAATTCAAAATCAATCATTACCAATGTAGTATGTGAGTTATCTGCATATTCAGACTGCTGCATTACAATATATTGCATCTACCCAGACTAACATGTATTATAGATGTTACAAGGATTGAATGAAAAGTAATGCCTCCACCTTCGTAACTTGGGTTTCGATTGGAATATCATAATTAAAGATGAGTGAATATCCTTATTACTATTTGCTTCTCACAGAATAGTACGGTATTTAGGATACTTGTTACTCGGCAAGTTTACTTGTTATTAATCATTACAAGTAGCGAGTACAATGTTAATCAAAGGGAAATGCCAGTACTATCCTGCTGGATCCTAAAAAGCAGTCTGGAGGCCTGAGCAAAAGGGTGAAATGGATGCATGATTGTTTAAAAGCTGACGATAAAAAGCCACTGGCTTTTTTAAACAATCTGTTGATGCATGCTCCCCACTGATTCTTCGCTCCCTACCTGATCCTAAATTGTTACCCCTCCGGATCTCCATTCCCCACTTGGTCCTGCGCCCCTAACAGATTTTCAACTCCCTGTCTGGTCCTCCACTTCCCGCCCTGTTCTCCGCCTCCCTCCACCTGCTGGAAGTGAGCCCACCGGATTTTTCAAAAAGTAAGTAAGGGAGGGTAAGGGAAGGTAAAACTGGCTCACAAAAATATTATAGGTTGCTCAGAGGCTATTAGTTGGTATCTTACCAACTACACTACATTCAGTGAAACCAAAGTGAATTTTTGGATAGAATTACTTAAAATTGTCCTGGAGAATAATTTCTTCCTATTCCAGGACCAGGTTTATGTTCAGTGTAGGGGACTGCCATGGACGCATACGTGGCACCCCCTTACGCTAACATATTTATGGCATATTTTGAGCACAAGTACGTTTATTTTTCAACTTAATTTATATGAATTAATTAGGAGGTAATATTTAAATTATTTTAGAAAGAATATGTTAATTACCAACTTTTCTTTATATAAAATTAAAGAATCTTTATTGAAACTCTAAAACGGTCAAAAACCAATTCACAAATACAGACAAAACATGAAGTCTTAAAAATTACTTCTCCGGTACAACTCAGCCATATAATTGACAGGTATCACACTATCCCTCAATAACTGGACCCTTCCTTACAATGGAGGTTTTTACACCTTACTTTTTTGGGTGCCCCCATTCAGGTCGGCTTTCCCTAGGAGTATCCCTCCCTTTAGAAAAGTGGGTCAACAGTTTTGGAAAAAATGATGCAGTCTTTTTCAATGGCAGGACTTAACTAAAGAAATGTAGTCCTCCTATTGGTAGCCTTCCAGACTGTCTGTGTAGAACATCTGTAGTCCGGAGAAAAAATTGCTTCCATTATCTCCACGTTTGACGTGTTTCGCCTCGTCTATTTGAGCGAGGCTCATCAGAAGAAAGGAGAATTTGTAGCAATTTGCCTTATCTCATTATTCATAATAGAACAATCTCTCAGAACAAGCACGGAGGAACATCAATATTTTCACATCCAAAGGGGTAAGATAAGCCCAATATTCACTGAGGAGGGCAAATATTGACAAACCACCTCTGATCCTACAGCCAAGGCTGCAAGTATGGGGGAGGAATATGGAAGATAGTCCAAATCAAAAACTTTCAGTTTCAATAGAAGGCAGAACTCCCAAATTCTCTTCAGCTCAAATTCCAATATAAGGGCATTGTCCTCACATTGTATCCAATACAGCACAATACAAGAGAAACCCCCAGCAGTAACAACATGGATCCAGACCAAGGTGGAATATTTTTTCTGAATTTGTGAATCGGTTTTTGACCGTTTTAGAGTTTCAATAAAGATTCTTTAATTTTTATATAAAAAAAGTTGGTCACAAGTACGTTTATTCCAACACTGTGATTATTGCTAAAGCGATATTGTGGAAGAGATATGTAGATGATCTCTTTATAGCATGGAGAGGCACATCTCAAGACGTAGACATACTTCTCCAGGAACTAAATACCTGTGTACTTGGTTTAACTTTTACTATGCACCATGACATTTAGTCAGGTCAACTTTTTGGACACACTTATATTGTTATCCACAGATGGTTTATTATTGGTTGATTTGTACAATAAATGGACAGACAAGAATAGCATCCTACACTTTTCTAGCAGCCAACCGAAACATGTGAAGGAATCATTACCGTTATCTCCACATGTGAGAGTAGCTAGAATCGTGTGCCGGACAGGTCTCGGATATGTTGGGGAGACTACTCAGCATATCCGAGACTGCATCAGCACGCATAAATCTACCATTCGCTGTAAGAACACTTTACTTCCTATTTCACAACACTTTATCACTATGGGCCATAGCATATCACAATTAAGATATCAGGTCATTGAAGATGTTCCCAGAGCCGTAAAGGTAGTAATCAAATCAGAAAGTTGAAAGAAAAGGAAGCTTTCTGGATTCACCAACTACAAATATTAGAGGCGGGGGCCTCAACACAGAGTACAACATTTCAGATGTCAGCATCCAGGGTATTACCTGATGAAGGCAGCGCTGTGCTGCGGAAACGCGTTGTGGCATGTAAGAGGTTAATAAAACCTTTTTACAAATATCTCCATCTCCCTGACTCTTCCTGATCCTAGCGCTCCACAGACGGTTAAATTGCTGTCTCCATTCTACGAGTGATATGACAATCATACCAAATCAGTCTGTCAAAGTTTTGAATGGTTAACTCAGTGGTTGCTGTCACAGGATGTCCAACTCTTTCTTTGCCATGCAAGTCAGACATTCCTTCCTTACCATCTTTAAACATATTTGTCCAACAATACACATTGCTCAAATCAATACAATCACCATAAAAGGCTTGCATTCTCTGAAGAGTTTTCTTTGGGGTGACACCTTCTGCTGTCAAGTCTTCAATGAGAGCACATTGCTTAAATCACATTGACCAACCATCTACGCAGGGTTCCAATCTTTACACTGTAACTACATAACTTTTCCTTGTTAAGGCTTCACACCAACTAAAGCTGTAAAGGATAGTCTGCTAACAGTCCAGTACCTTGCAGATACCAGTGCTACCATCTGCTGAGAAGTTACGAAGATGGAGGCATTACATTTTATTCAATATTATTGCTTTACAACTCAGATATTCAGAGCTATTAGTTATTGAATTGGTACCTCTATATCCTCATGGCTATTACAGTCAAGTGATTGCCAAAGCATTCTATGTGAGAATGTGCATAGCATATGATCAAATTTAATTAATAAGAAAATGTTTTTGCGAAGTAACGAAAAATCTACAGTCTCTGTTATAGTCATCAATGGACTTCTTTTTAAAGGATATGGACATATTGAAACTTTTTTTTCTTACATAGATTGTCTATCACTAAAATAATTTTATTCAGGAACTCATGGTTTTTAAATAATAAACAGAAATATACTCAACTTCCAGCTTCCCTGCTGATGCAGTGTAGGCCACTTACATCTTCTTTGATGGCTACGATTGGTTATAGTGGTCTGGTTACTAGAAGAGAGCATCATGAGATATTTCCCTGATATTGCTTCTGGCTGTAACAATCAATTAGAGAAGACATTGTTTCCAGGGTTAACATAGAACTTAGCAGCCTGCATTGGATCTGTGCGGGAACTGAAAAGAGAGTATACCTTGGTATATTTTAAAACAGGGCTAGAGAACTCCAGGCCTCAAGAGCCGCATACAGTGCAGGTGTTCAGGATCTCCTTAGTATTGCACAGGTGATGATTAAATCACTTGCACAGGTGATGGTTCCAAACCTGTGCAATACAAAGAAATCCTGAATACCTGCACTGTGTGCAGCTCTTGAGGCCTGGAGTTCCCTACCTCTGTTTTAAAACAATCAATGTCAAAAAGTTATTTTGGTATTGGGCAATCCTTTAGAATATGTACATTTTGAAATACTTTTCATTGAAAAAATATTTTTAACTGGTTTCGTATATTTTTTTTGCACCATTTGGCTTTTACAAGCTCTGTTTCCTGCACATTACAGGGCACCAAATAAGTTAACCAAGTTGGTTCATTTTGATGAGAGAGTTTTGGTGAGTTTGTTAAGCTTATTTATAATGACAAGTTCATGGTTCGTGGTCATAAATTAGCACAGAGATACTTCGAAAATTCATCATCAGAATGAGATATTGTTAGATAACTCATACTGCAGCCAGCTATAGTGCAACACAAAACCTATAAGAGGGAAAAAGTTCTACTGAAGGGAAGAAGGGAAGTGGAGGAGGGAGAAAATACAGAGTGAGGAAAACAGCAGAGGGAGACACAGAAAAAACATGCAGAGATTTTAAGTAGACTTGTACCTTACCCCAGAGTTGGGAACAAATATACAGTTGTTGGCAAAAGTTTTGACTGAAGCAAATTTAGCTTTTCACAAAGTTTGCTGCTCAAGTTTTTATATTGGCAATTTGCATTAACTGTAGATTGTTATGAAGAGCAAACATTGCAAAGTAATTCATTGTAAAAAAAAATAATGATAATTACAAGAACTATGTTTCCATTGCATTTTAGCATGCTTACATAATTTCAGTGATTTTCTTGATACCTCAGGAGAAAGTGTTAATAAAGACCATCAGCTGTTATCACTGTCAACTAATCTTAAAAGCAGATTGGTTTAAAAGGGGGCTGGTGCTTAAAATGGTCTTTTTCTGCTACTCAGGGTTAACTCCAAACATCTGTGCAGTCATAATTGCTGTGCATTAAAAGAGCTTTACAGACAAAGGTATTGCTGTTTACCAAATTTTCCCTAAATCAACAATTTATCCGATCATAATGAACTTTAAATTAAGAGGATTAATAACTGAAAAGTAGGGTTTTGGGTGCTGACAAATGTCTGCAAAAGTGCCAGGGCCTGAGAAATATTAAGCAAGGCAGCATGCACAAGTGAGGTTAATTGCTCTTGGAGACTGGTCTGGTTTCAAAAGAACCGCAAAGAAGTCACTTTGTTCGCAGAAACACATCATGCACATACTGAGATTCTGCAGGAGGTTAAGGGGCTGGGCTGCAGAACACTGGGGTAGAGTTATTTTTTATGATGAAGCCTGTTTCACACTGGTTTTGACATCTTGGAGAATGATTTCCCAAAGACAAAAAGGTGATCGCTACTATGATTCCAGGGTCATGCTAACATTAAAGCATCCTAAGGGCGGCTTCACACTGCGGTGTGATCCGGTCCTGGGCTGTCAGGGATGAACCTGACAGCCCTGGACTGGATCAGCACACAGAACTGGAGGGCTAATTTGCCCTCTAGTCTGGTGTGCTGCCGCATGAGATCTCTGCCGCTGATCTCCTCCTCCTGTCACAGCTGATCTCCCACCGGTGTCAGCGTGGTAGATTTGAAGATACAGCTGGTCTGACAGCTGTTTAAATCTCCCGTGCTGACACCGAATAGGGTGATATCAGTGCAGGAGATCTCACCTATTCAGTGTCAGCGCAGGAAATATAAACAGCTGTCAGATCAGCTGTATCTTCAAATCTCCCGCGCCGACACCAGCAGGAGAGCAGTAGAGACTCCAGCTGATCTCCTGGTGGCCGCTGCTTATCACCGGCGGCCACCAGGAGAGATTTCAATGTGATCCCCAGGGTTCTCCTGCGCTGTCATGCGGAGGACACTGTGGATCCTTTGAGATCCATGCATTATTTGTGCGCTTGCGGGCGCTTGCAGGTAACACAAGCGCCCACAACCGCACAAAAAATACAACATGCTGTATTCGAAGGGCACACAAATTGTGTGCATCCGAAAGCAAACACAACCGAAAAAAGCCAATACGCAGGCACATGCATTCCCATGTTAAACATAGGAACGCTGTGCGCAAGTGTTTGGCAGCCTAAAGGGGGATCTTTATTTTTGGTAGATGAGTTTTTTGCAGCTTTGGCCATCGTTTATGGGGACCATGATGGTGTCTCTCTAGTGGAGTCAAAATTCCATAGACTGCAACAGGGAACATGGCCAGCTGAGGCGTACTATTTGTAGTTTCGGAGGTGGGCCACGGACACCCAATGGAATGACAAGGCTTTAAGTGGGTTGCCTAGTAGGCTTCAGGATTCCATGCCTCAGTACTCTGCACCGAAATCGCTGGAGGCCGCTATGACCCTTGCATTCAGGATAGATTGACGCCTCAGGGAAAGATTCAGCCTTTGCCCCTGTTGTTCTCCCCATGGAGGAGGTTTCCCAGTTCCCTGTTGGAGAACCCATGCAGTTAGGGGGGGCCTAGTGGGTTCACTCACTGGTTGATTGTCGTGGGTCGGGGGCATGCTTTTAGTGCATGTGTAAAGGCCACTATATTGCGATATTTCCATCTTTACTCAAACACTAAGAAGCCATCTTCCTCAGGTGATGTGGAGAATGGAGACATGATCGTACATATTTCCTCCATTTTCCCTTCCGTTCCGATGAATACTCTTCTGGAATGAAGAAGTGATCCCATTAACTCCCAATAGGACTGAGCTAAGCCTTGGGCTCCCCTTAATAGTAGGAAGAGGGGAGTAGTTCACATTGTGGTCTTTGTTAAAGAGAGGATGATTCCCATCTGGTTTCCTTAGAAGGGTGTGTTCTCAATTAACCGTCCCACTCAGGTACTGTGAGGACGGTGACCAGTGTGTATACATTTCCTCTTTTCTCTCCTCTTTTCTGCATAATGTGAACAAGTTGCAACCAGAGAGAAGGAATGCAATTAATTTCTCAGGACAGATGCTTTTTGGACCTATGGGTGAGTCCAGGGGTGGTGGGGGTGGGCATCTCCTCTGAACCTCCTGTCCCTGAGTGTGGGAATGAAAGTTCCAGGATGACATCTCGGCTGATCTGTGTCCTCCAAAGTGTGAGTCATTGACTTCTAAACACTTGATTGGTAATAAGCTTGCTGGTCTAGACCTAATGTGATATAGTGGAGGGCTCTGTCTGGGACTCTTGGCTTTAGGGTTATTGGTCCATTTAGGGTTATGACCATTATTAACCCTATGACATATCAGTTGAAGCTACCCACAGTACTAGATTTTCCCAAAGTATTTCACAGGTCATTGCTCACGAAATGTTCCAGTGCCACTGAACCAACTGTTTTACCGTGAGCATCTAGTTGTGCTTTTTAAATACCTTGGAGAACAGTTTTGACTGTTTTCGGACTTTGGGAGTACCGTCATGAGGGTCGGGAGTCCCCTAGTAGACCAGAGAGTGCTGTCATGAGGCTGTGACAGGTTTGGGACCTGTGCATCATTCTTGCATGGAGACTTCATATTAAATGTGTTTCTTTCCTTTGGCAGTGTAGGAGTTAATGTCAGTTTCTGTTGCTTATTAGCGCCTTAGTAATCTTTCCAGGTGTGGCTACTTTGTGATCATTCCCATCTACTTTATATGGTCACATGATCCAGCAATCTTTGCTGGTGATTGAACTCCATTCCTGGTCTAGTCTGCAAAGGCTGACCATTAGGAAGCCGTTAGCTGCCTAATAGAGTTGCAGCAAGTGTGAAGATGTTTTGTTGTTTATCTTTCTGTCTTTCCTTCCCCTTTTGCTGTTATTAGTGCAGTGGTTGGGACTAGTACTCCCACCAACCCTCTCCCTATTGAGGATTATCATCAGGGCCAGCGAGGGACTAGGTATCTTGGTCAGCGATGGGGTGTAAGAACCCATATAGGGACAGTAGGGAGATCAGGGCATGGCCGCAGTTGAGTGAAGGAGGTTTCTTTTCCACCATTCCCTATGAGCAGGGTCATCTGTTGTATTTGAACCCCCAGTGCTTCTACTACCTGTAGTTTTATGTAGTTCACTGGACACTGTTGGTTTGTGCGACATTGTCACGCATTGAATTCGGATGCTCCCTAGTCTGTGGTGTGACAACCAGCTTACCTGGCTTCAAAGCCACCACAAGGTTATTTCCATTATCGCACATGACCAGACCTGGTTGTAGATTCAGCTGGGAAAGACAGTGATCAGTCTGATCTATTATACCTTTCAACAGTTCTGCTGCAGTGTGTGGTTGTTCACCTAAACAGATGATCTTCAGCAGAACCTGTTGCCGCTTTGCCGAGGCTGTGCTGCAGAGCAACCAGCTTGGGAAGGAAGTAAACAGTGATTCACCAAAGGAAGAAAAACAGGAGGAAGAGGATGGAAGGCTAGAACTAGCATATGAGGAGAGGGAAACACTTACTGTATAGAACTTGGGCTCGCTATTCTTGGTGTCAATAAGATGTGTCATGTCCCCAGCTCCAACTCTGTCCCAAGCCTTCATAGTAACATAGTAACATAGTAACATAGTTTTTAAGGTTGAAGGAAGACTTTAAGTCCATCTAGTTCAACCCATAGCCTAACATGTTGATCCAGAGGAAGGCAAAAAAAACCCCATGTGGCAACACTAATCTCCACATTGGGGGAAAAAATTCCTTCCTGACTCCAGATACGGCAATCAGACTAATTCCCTGGATCAACGCTCTATCAAAGAATCTAGTATGTATAACCGGTAATATTATAGTTTTCAAGAAAGGCATCCAGGCCCTTCTTAAATGTTAGTAGTGACTCACTCATTACAACATCATGTGGCAGAGAGTTCCATAGTCTCACTGCTCTTACAGTAAAGAATCCGCGTCTGTGATTATGATTAAACCTTCTTCCCTCCAGACGTAGAGGATGCCCCCTTGTCCCAGTCTCAGGCCTAAGAGTAAAGAGATCATTAGAAAGGTCTCTGTACTGCCCCCTCATATATTTGTACATTATTATAAGATCACCCCTAAGCCTTCGTTTTTCCAAGCTAAATAACCCCAAGTTTAATAACCTGTCTTGGTATTGCAGACCCCTTAGTCCTCTAATAACTTTTGTCGCTCTTCTCTGGACCCGCTCTAGTTCAGCTATGTCTTTCTTATACACCGGAGACCAGAATTGTACACAGTATTCTAAGTGTGGTCGCACTAGTGACTTGTATAGAGGTAAAATTATGTTCTCCTCATGAGCATCTATGCCTCTTTTAATACATCCCATTATTTTATTTGCCTTTGCAGCAGCTGCCTGACACTGGCCACTAAATGTGAGTTTGTCATCTACCCATACACCCAGGTCTTTTTCAGTGATAGTTTTGCCCAGTGTTTTATAATTAAGCACATAATTATACCCTTTGTTTCCTCTGCCCAAGTGCATGACTTTACATTTATCCCCATTAAAGCGCATTTGCCATTTAGCAGCCCAAGCTTCTAGTTTACATAAATCCTCCTGTAATATAAAATTGTCCTCCTCTGTATTGATTACCCTGCAGAGTTTAGTGTCATCTGCAAATATTGAGATTCTACTCTGTATGCCCCCTACAAGGTCATTAATAAATATATTAAATAGGAGCGGGCCCAACACTGACCCCTGTGGTACCCCACTGTTAACTGTGACCCATTCTGAGTGTGTTCCATTAATAACCACCCTTTGTTTCCTATCACTAAGCCAATTCTTAACCCACTTACACATATTTTCCCCTATCCCCATTGCCCTCATTTTATGTATCAACCTTTTGTGTGGCACCGTATCAAAAGCTTTTGAAAAGTCCATATACACCACATCCACTGCATTTCCTTGGTCCAGTCCAGAACTTACTTCTTCATAGAAGCTTATTAGATTAGTTTGACAGGAACGGTCCCTCGTAAAACCATGTTGATAATGGGTCATGAGGTTATTTTTGTTCAGATACTCCAGTATAGCATCTCTTAGAAAACCCTCTAGGATTTTACCCACAGTAGAGGTTAAGCTTACTGGCCTATAATTTCCAAGTTCAGTTTTTGTCCCCTTTTTGAATATTGGCACCACATTTGCTATACGCCAGTCCTGTGGTACAGACCCTGATATTATGGAATCTTTAAATATTAAAAATAATGGTCTATCTATGACAGTACTTAATTCCTGCAGCACTCTGGGGTGTATCCCATCTGGGCCCGGGGATTTGTCAATTTTAGTGATTTTTAGACGATACCGTACTTCCTCTTGGGTTAAGCAGGTGACGTTTAATTGAGAATTTTTGTTATCACTGATCATATTCACCAGATTTGGGACATCAGGGAAACCTCTGCCCAAAAGCACCTGTCCACATGTCTGGGATTTGGTGGATTTTCTCAGTAACTGAGTTGGTCAAAGCATAGGTGATGTTGCTGGACACATGTTTAACTAATGCAGGGAGGGCACATGGGGAGAAATATTGGTGGCTGGGAACCAAGTACCGTGGGACAAAAGCCGCCAAGAGGTTGCGTAAAGACACACTTTCCACAAACCTAGATTGCAAAATTTCCAGGGTGAGCATTCCAGCAATTTGGCCATTTAGTGTTTGAGCCTATGGGTTGGTGGCTGAGTATTAATGCTTCCTTTCCAACATCTGGGTTAAGGACAACTGAACGCTGCACTATGACAACAAAGTGGACATGGTTGCTCATGTTAGTTGTGTATGTGCAAAAGTAGGTTGTGGGAAGGAGGCATCAGCAGAGCGGTATGGATGTAGCACAATGGAACTGTCAGTGGTTTCACCCTCAGACCCAGATTTTGTATCTAAGTGTGTGTTTGAGCATGCTGGTGGTGCTCAGGTTGGCAGTGCTCTTGCCTCAGCTCATCTTAGTATGGCAGTATGGCTGCAAATTACTATCCTTTGCATGAAGGACTTCCAGTAAAAAAACTGCCATACTGGGGAGCCTTGGCCTGGAATTTGACAGTATGGAGTGCTCTGTGGAACATATGACCGAGTTCTCCCTCTGGTCAAACCATTGACTTTTCTTGCCTGTTGCAGTGCTACAAATCCCTTCACCTCTGTGCTGCTTTGCTCACTATGTATAACACCATGCCACGTTGGATCAATGGATTCATCATTCACTACCTTGTCTTCCAATTCATGAATCGGATTTAACAAAATCGTAATGTGAAAGCAGCCTTAGCTACTAAGACTTGATTGTGTGGAAGCCAAGGTGGTGCTTGTAAACAAACTGGCATTATCTTCCATCCAGACCACCACCTGCTCGCACTGGTCTGGCTTCAACAATGTAGTCTCACACTCCCCTGCAAATTGGGACAGGCAGCTAAAACAAGGTACTGGAACTGTGTGACTTGTCACACGGCCATGGCGTGCAGAATAAAATGTATATAATTTAATTATCCCTTAATGGAAATGTATGTTTGACCTTACAGCATTTAACATACCAAAATCAAACCTGCCTAAAAGGTGCTAACACCACGTGTCTCCCTAGTTCCACAGTATTTTGCATGAGCTAACAATGTTCGAAACAGAAATATTATTTGAAATTACATTTTTTAAGGGATGCATTTGTAATATTTTCTATCTAGCAGGGATTTTTAAGGTGTCAATTGCAGGTTGCTTAAAATGCTTATTAGTATATAATGTCTGCATAGTTCTGCAGTATTTTCCATACATACACTAACAGAGGTAGGATTTCGAATTTGCCTTTTTAAAGGGATGTGTTGGTAAGATTTTTGACCTAGCATTACTTTTCCAGTGTCAATAGGGAGGAGCTTAAAATGCTGCAATTTGTGTATGTGTAGTTCTACAGTATTTTACATATGCTAACAGGGATACAATTTAGAATTTGACTTTTTGAAGGGATGTGTGGATATGATTTGAGATTTAGCTCTTTCGCTGAAAATAGCAGTTGGTTTATTCTGCAGATACTGGATCACCCTCCTGCCTTTCTTTTTCCCTGCTCCAAAATCTCTCCCTACACTATCCACACCTAGCAGAGATGTTGAGATTTATCTCTTAAAAGAGCTGTGATTTAATCTTGCTTAATCACAGTAAGGCTACATTCAGACTGGGCATTTTTTTTCTCTTCTGTTCTGCTGCGTTTTTAGCTGCTAAACAGGAGCTATGAAAAAAATGCATTCAAAACATCCGTTAACAGATCCGTTTTTTGATCTGTTTTTGACTAATGCGTTTTTGTTTCCATTTTGAAGGTCTCCTATGGGAAAAACGCTGGAGAAAAACAGCACAAATTGACGTGTCATTTACAAAAACGTGGCTCTCCTAAAGTGAAAAAAACAGATCACATTAGAAAAGCACAGTCTGAATGGCAAAAATGGAAACCTATAGACTTTGCTGGGGTGTCATTTGAGTGATCCGTTTTTTGCAGTGCACTGCAAAAAATAGATAAAAAAAACTCACAATGTGAATGTAGCCTAACATTTTCCCTACACTCTCCTGATGCACTCATTACGCTCACCCTACGCTCTCATTATGCTATTTGCAGATAGAAGCTGTGCAAGATAGTGTTATACAGACCCTATGATGCTTTACTGCCAGCCAATCACAGTAATATGCCACTACAAAGATGACTATGACATTACTGTGATTGACAAGCAACCCCAGTATGTTTAAGGGCTGAAAATCAGGCACAAAGCATGTTGAGCAAGACACTGGAATTTTGCGAAGGAAAGACCAAGGGTGGGGAGGGGAGTAACTAGTATATCTAATAGTTTAGTATTCATGCAAGTAACAAATAGTAATGAGTATATTCACTTATCACTATTTGATATCCCTATTACTTTACACTGTGACCCCTAGTTTAAATTTCTATGTGAATTCTTTCTTTTACGCTGTATATAGTTTCTGGGAGACAATTTATATTTTCAATCACATACAGTGCTGTGCAAATTAATTGGGATAAAGCATTTTTTAAGTAAAATTGTAAGTTGGGGTTACCAGTCAGTGATTCAAACCAGTTTTAACTGCTTTGAACAGGTGTGAGTGTACAACCTTGAGTAACAAAATGTGGTTTGACTGGTTTCAGTCAGAAAATATCAGCTAGCTGCCCCCTCAGCTTCAGTTGAGAGCTTGTTTCTGTGAGGAGTGGTTTACTGTACTTTTTCTCTCAGTGTGATTTGTACCTGTAAAAATGGATGTTAGTCCACGGAAGAGGTCTAGAATTATTACTCTTAATAAACATACAAGTCTGACTGTAAGAGAAATCGCTTACACCGTTGGTATTGGAAAATCTACCGTTTCAAGAATAATTCACACACACAATGAAACTGGATCGTTTTCTCCAAAACGAAAAGGGAAATGTGGAAGAAAAAGGAACACGACACCAAGAACTGATAAAACACTTATCAGCAATAGTAAAACTAATGCAAGAAAAACCTGCTTTGCCCCAATTAATTTGCACAGCTCTGTACTTATGAATCTGTAATGTTGTCACTGAACCTATAAAATATATAGAAATAGATATATGCCTGTGTTTATCCCTGAAAGTTTTCCTAAATACTTTGATTTATAAGGTGCATTTTCATTGTGTCGGATTAAATATTTATAGTGTATGGTTGGAACAACTGTTTAGATAGGCTACAGGTGCTTTGTACCTATCCCCTAAGACCAAGCTCACATCTTATGTACCCAATGGGAGCAAATCTATTTTTAAATGATTTTAGATGAAATTTTTGAGATTTCCATCAATAATCATGCATGCAATGGTGTGGTATCTTAAAAGATTGTACATTGCAGATAAACAGCATTTACTGGCTTTGAAACTCGAACCTTAGTTCAGTGTGTGATAATACATTTTTGTTTTTCCAGCACTTTAACTCAATTTTTATTTTCCAGTTCAAGTACATTAAGATAAATGACAACCCTTAAGAGTATCCTTTTATTGTATTCTATATCTGTCCAATAAGAATACTTTACTGGCAATATTAGTTTTAAGTGATAATAGTACATGACAGTTTTACAGAAACAGGTGCTAAAGAATATTTCCTGTTATAGCACACAACTATTAAAAAAGCTTTAATTTATACAAGGCACTCAATGAAAGCTAGAGAAAATTATGAACCAAAACTGCATGCTGCATTTAACTTAAGCACAAGCAGCCTAAGGCTGTAAGAGATGAATTTAATATTTAATTTTGCTCATATTTCTTTGATGTTAAATTAGCTCATACAACCAATATGTATTTCAAATAATTGGAAAATAAGATTTTTAGTTTGTCTTTATTGTAAGCAATATTATGATATTATTATGGTGAAGATGATGATTACTGGAAAAATATATTTCATTATTCATAATCCATATACAAATCCGGATTCTCATTCTTCATAGTAAATTTCCCTAAATTAAAAAAAAATTCTGTTCATCCTGAATTATTTATTTATTTGCTTCATATGTATTCAGAAAAATGGTAGCAAGCTGTCAATTTGCTAATTGGTAGGGTGAAAAAAAATACCATGCCACTCACTTATCCCTTTGCCAAAGCCTCAATTTGGGCCTTCATGCAGCTCAAACTGGGTTCTGATATCATAATGCATGTCAGCACCTTGAGTAAGTCCACATCAATATGTAAAAGGAATACTCATTGCCGAAAGCCCCAGAATAAGATATTATTCTCACCTTGCTCCTCACCTCTTCTGCTCAAATAACTTCCCTCCTGGTCTTCCACTTACTCCATTTGCTCTCCTGACGCAGACTTCTCTGCCTCTGGCACATCCCACTAAAGATGCCAAAGCCCTACATCAAGGAACATTCTGAAGGCCATGGAGCCAGCACCAGTAGATAGGGACTATGGCAGTAGGATAGGTAAGGGGAAAGGGAGTATAATATTTTATTGTTCACTAAACCCTTTCTAGTTGTGTGTTTATTACACTTCAGGGTTTACAGAGATCTCAAAGCTCAAAGCTCAATAAAGATTTTATCCTGGGGAACAAGGAAATTAGTACCTGAGACATTTAACCTGTTTTGGTAAGTTTTTGTGCTGATTCTTATTTGCCCATATTTTTCTTCTAACAGCTAGAGCTGTTATGAGATGTGCCATGCCCCAGTACATTCATATGACCGACCCAACATTATAATTGATGTCTACTAATCATGAATATTTTTGCCTTTTTGGTTCCTAAAACAAAGTCATATATGTAGATTTTTTTTTTACTTCTAAAGACTTTATGTCTAGGGCCAAGGGTCGGGGTACTCAGGACTCGGGCGGTCTAGTGCAGGGATGTCACAGGTGGCCGGTGCCCAAGTCCATGCCCTTGAGCAGACAATAAAAGGGAAAAGAAAAATAAAGTTGTTTGTGATGCCACCTGTAGGTCCGGTGATGGCACTGGCACTGCTGGAACCTCAAGGGTTGGAACCCCAACCGTTCTCAAGGTTAAAGGTTCTAACAGTACCTTTCTTACTGTGCTCAGGGGGAATGGGTGGCTGGCGACGGGCCTCTGCTCTGATCTGCAGATTCTCCATTTCACGGACCCACAACTCCACTCTGCGTCGCTGCCGCTCCGTCTGGTCAGACCGGTAAAAGGTGCGCCCATTCTCCACTCTGTTAAGTGCATGCTGAGTGTCCTGGTTCTTATGGTAACTTTCCATGGTAATATTGGTGTCACTACCGCTGATGGATGGGGTTGTTGCCCACCAGGCAACCTGGGCCTCACCGGAATCTCTCTCTGGATCCTCCTCTGGATCTTCCTCCTCCTCGGGGCCGTGCTGGTCTGGTTCCTCATCCTCCTTGGGGAACTGGTCGTCACGCTCCTCTTTGACTGCCTCAATCACCAGGTCTGGCTCCTCGGCAGGTGGCTGCTCCTCCCCCGGCTCAGGGTCTTTGGGGTCATCTGGCTCAGCTACCTTGTGGTCATCCTCCTGCGGGGCTTCAGGGCTGCCCGCCTCTTCTTCCTCAATGGTTGGCAGCACTGGGTCCCCTCCAGTAACCAGGTGGGTATAGGGAGACTGGTTCCTCACCACCGGTTCCGCTTGTGGATGGCTGGGCTGCCTCCGTGTGGCCTCGTGGTGTAGCTGGCGGGCCACGCTGGTGCTCCAGCGCTGGATCATCCACTCTGTGGCTTCCAAGAGCTGGACTCTTAGGTCCTGGAGCACGGTCTCCCAGAAGGTCAGGTCCCCTTCGATGGTGTGGATGGAGAGCACCCTTGGTTCACTGACGGCGGCGCGAGCCTCTTCCTCCACCTCCCGCATTAGGTCTTGCAACCGGATAGCTGCCATGTCTTCTTCTCCAGAACCCGTACCCATTGCTGCTGGTAAAGGTTCTGCTCGCAAAGACCCTGCCATGCCCTGTTCATTTTGTTTTATAGTCCATGGGCGGGTTAGCGTCTCTGGCTCACCCCCTTGGTTTTTCCTCAGCACTTGGGGCGGGCAAGTGTTTTGGCACCTCTGCCATGGCCCTTCCATGACAAGGGGCTGAGGCATGCCCCTGGGCCTTCACATTGTCCTCTACATTGCTGAACCCGCCATCTTGGGTATTATAGTCTGTCTACATATATATATATATATATATGTATATATACAGTGCCTACAAGTAGTATTCAACCCCCTGCAGATTTAGGTGGTTTGATAAGATGCAAATAAGTTAGAGCCTTCAAACTGCAAATGAGAGTAGGATTTATTAACAGAAGCATAAATCTTACAAACCAAAAAGTTATGTTGCTCAGTTAAATTTTGATAAATTTTAAACATAAAAGTGTGGGTCAATTATTATTCAACCCCTAGGTTTAATATTTTGTGGAATAACCCTTGTTTGCAATTACAGCTAATAATCGTCTTTTATAAGACCTGATCAGGCCGGCACAGGTCTCTGGAGTTATCTTGGCCCACTCCTCCATGCAGATCTTCTCCAAGTTATCTAGGTTCTTTGGGTGTCTCATGTGGACTTTAATCTTGAGCTCCTTCCACAAGTTTTCAATTGGGTTAAGGTCAGGAGACTGACTAGGCCACTCCATCACCTTGGTTTTCTTGGCTGTGTGCTTTGGGTCGTTGTCTTGTTGGAAGATGAAATTACGACCCATCTTAAGATCCTTGATGGAGGAGCGGAGGTTCTTGGCCAAAATCTCCAGGTAGGCCGTGCTATCCATCTTCCCATGGATGCGGACCAGATGGTCAGGCCCCTTGGCTGAGAAACAGCCCCACAACATGATGCTGCCACCACCATGCTTGACTGTAGGGATGGTATTCTTGGGGTCGTATGCAGTGCCATCCAGTCTCCAAACATCACGTGTGTGATTGGCACCAAAGATCTCGATCTTGGTCTCATCAGACCATAGAACCCTGAACCAGTCTGTCTCAGAGTCCTCCAAGTGATCATGAGCAAACTGTAGACGAGCCTTGACATGACGCTTTGAAAGTAAAGGTACCTTACGGGCTCGTCTGGAACGGAGACCATTGCGGTGGAGTACGTTACTTATGGTATTGACTGAAACCAATGTCTTCACTGCCATGAGATCTTCCCGGAGCTCCTTCCTTGTTGTCCTTGGGTTAGCCTTGACTCTTCGGACAAGCCTGGCCTTGGCACGGGAGGAAACTTTCAAAGGCTGTCCAGGCCGTGGAAGGCTAACAGTAGTTCCATAAGCCTTCCACTTCCGGATGATGCTCCCAACAGTGGAGACAGGTAGGCCCAACTTCTTGGAAAGGGTTTTGTACCCCTTGCTAGCCTTGTGACCCTCCACGATCTTGTCTCTGAAGGCCTTGGAATGCTCCTTTGTCTTTCCCATGTTGACCATGTATGAGTGCTGTTCACAAGTTTGGGGAGGGTCTTAAATAGTCAGAAAAGGCTGGCAAAAGAGATAATTAATCCACACATGTGAAGCTCATTGTTCTTTGTGCCTGAACTACTTCTTAATACTTTAGGGGGACCAAACAGAATGCTGGTGGTTTGAGGGGTTGAATAATAAATGACCCTCTGAATTAACTTTTAACGCTTTAAAAAAAAAAAAAAAAAATGAAAAAATCTTTTTGGCTGCAGTGCATTTCCCACTTCCAGGCTGATCTACAGTCCAAATGTCACAATGCCAAGTTAATTCCGCATGTGTCAACCACCTAAATCTGCAGGGGGTTGAATACTACTTGTAGGCACTGTATATATATATATATATATATATATATATATATATATATAATGTAAAAACGTGAAGAATGTTTACCATAAAACATGGTACTTGCCTTTATAACCTACATCATATCTCTGTCAATGAACTAAAGCAGTGGTCCCAACTTTTATTACCTTAAGAACCACATTCAGGGATGAGAGGGCATCACAAGGCATATCCGGACCCCTCCTTTGTCTGAATATTGACACCCAGAGCTGTCATTATCAGTGAATTGACAGACAAGGCTTCCCTAGAATAATCACACCAAGGTGGTATACTGAAATACATGGGTTCTAAGCTTATACTCATTAAGTGTATTTGCATCAAGCAGTCCCATCACACTATTGTATCCAGGTTCAAGCATCCCCTCTTTCTGGCAGTATCATCATATGTTCAAGTTAAAATTTAATTTACCTCCCCAAGTCCAGTATATGTGCATCCTGATCTCTTGAAGACATGCTTTCATAACTGCTAGACCTGGTATTAATGCACTAATCTGGCAGAGAGCAATGAGCCCCACATCATAATCCCACAAGCTACATGGGGCTTCCAAGCCACAGGTTGAGGATCACTGATCTAAGGCCATAGTCACAGATTAGTCCAGGAGTCTGTATTAGTAGTTATAAGTCAAAATCAAAAGTAGATTTAAAAAACACAGGAGGGGATATAAGAAAGACTTATGCATTATCATTTTTTGTGTATACTGTAAATTCTGCCCACAGCATTGACTGCAGGCTTGGATATGCAATGAATACTTTTCACGATGAGAATACCAAGAGAGACAAGTGCAATGTCTCTTAAAAATTCATTCATCTGCACAGCACAGCGTCCACCGTTCTGAAGGGTTTGTGGCGGATTAGTTTCATAGTTATCACAACTTACTCTTGTCTTTACACTTTTTGAAATTAATTTTTCATTTCAACATGCTCATACAAACTACAGAGCACATCTGTTTTATGTATATATGACAACATCAGAAATAAAGAAAATAAAATTTGTCTATTTTCTCCATTTAAAGTTTGAAAATAGGGTTGAAAAATATCATAAAGCTTAAGTTTTACGAATGCAAATAGTACAATTTAACAATATAGGTCATTATATATGTTGAGATAGCTCAATAACAGATTGGTGAGGTCTGACACCTGTTACTTTGACCAATTAGGTGTTATAAGCTCCTTGTATGGAGTTGCAATGTATTAAAGTATCTTACAGTGGTGTTTACACAGTGAATGGAGCTTTGTCTTGCAGCTTGTTTTCATTTGCTTACATCCTTTTGCCATCAAAGTTGAACACATTAACAACTGCCGATACGCATTAAAACAACTGTCATTAAAAGGCCTTACTCTCTCATGGTCATTTTAAAATGGAAATTTGGAATACGTGAATAGCGTGTCCCTGAAAATCCCGTGGGTGACAGTTGTGCGTGACAGGTGTGCATGACAGCTGACACCTTGTGATTTTGGTACTAATTGGTATTCAAACAAACTGGGGCTGGTTAAATCCTTAAATACCACTTTCAATCATGACAGCAGTATGTAATTGATTAAAAGGGGGTTAAAATAACCCTTTTGACCAGATTTGCCTCCATAATGGTAATTGTGGATGACAATCATTACCATAAAGTAAAAACATGTTTGTACCGTATTAACCAGTAGATAAAAAATATTAGATCTGAGAGTCCTCAGTGCTTGATACCTTTTAATGGCAAACTGAAAACATGATAAGTAATAGCAAGCTTAGAGTCTTGAAAGTTGCTATTACCGTATTTACCATCTTTTCAGTTAGCCACTAAAATGTATCAACCATTGAGGATTTTTTAGAGTCTAATATTTTTCAATCATTGCCATGGTACCCTGTGCTCATCTGATGACCACAGGTTCTAACAAGATCAGTCAGTAAATCACTGACAGCTGTCTATCACTGCAGGACATGAGACCAGTGATCAAAGTAAAAAATATTCATGTCCCACAGTGAGACTAAGTAGAAAAGTGAAAAAAAAAAGTGAAAGAAAAGATAGAAAAAAACCACACAAATCACAAGAACCCATACTGCCACTAAAAACTTAGCCCTTGCAATAACACAAAAATAAATAAAAACCATACACATAATTGATATTGATGCATCTGGAACGACTCAATTTACCACATTATCATGTCATGTATTCCAGACAGTGAACATTAAAAAAGTATATTAAGGAACATGACAAAAACTTTGCTTTTTCATCTTACTGACACAACAAAAGTGAACAGAAAAGGATCAGAAATCAAAATAAGATAAAAAATTATATGTATATATATATATATATATATATATATATATATATATGCAATAAATACTGCAGCACTCCTTTTTCTTTTACCTATTGCCTTTATTGGGCCTTCAGGTGTACAGGGCAACGTTTCGGGACAAGTCTCCCTTCTGCCAGCAGCCAACCACAACTAAAGCAAGGCTTCTTATACTTCCTTACACCTCATTTACATAATTTAACAATTCAATTAAATTTACATTATAAAATTCTTCATCTCTTATCATACCATGTGCATATTTACATTCCCATCTTTATGTGGTTTATAGTGCGTCAATTATGGTGATTACATGACTTTTAGTGTTATATCTCTATGTTCTCCTCTTGATAAAGCTTTCACATACAGTCCTATTACAATAGCTGCTGTACTACATCATATTACTACTTTCAGCTGATCGATATCATGACATTATTAGTTAATAGCGGCTAGATTGCACTATATACACTTACTTTCTCTATGCAGCGTCATCCCCCATGCTTAGGACGCCGGCGCATGCGCACTGGATGTTGTTTTTTGGCCGTCGTCATGGATATACCGGATATCCGCCCGACGCCATCTTATGAGCCATCTTATGAGCATGAGCAGTGCGCATTTTGAAGTCTACACCCGTTCTTGTCAGTCAGCTTACCCTGAATATATACAGTGCCTACAAGTAGTCTTCAACCCCCTGCAGATTTAGGTGGTTTGATAAGATGCAAATAAGTTAGAGCCTTCAAACTGCAAACGAGAGTAGGATTTATTAACAGAAGCATAAATCTTACAAACCAAAAAGTTATGTTGCTCAGTTGAATTTTAATAAATTTTAAACATAAAAGTGTGGGTCAATTTTTATTCAACCCCTAGGTTTAATATTTTGTGGAATAACCCTTGTTTGCAATTACAGCTAATAATCGTCTTTTATAAGACCTGATCAGGCCGGCACAGGTCTCTGGAGTTATCTTGGCCCACTCCTCCATGCAGATCTTCTCCAAGTTATCTAGGTTCTTTGGGTGTCTCATGTGGACTTTAATCTTGAGCTCCTTCCACAAGTTTTCAATTGCGTTAAGGTCAGGAGACTGACTAGGCCACTCCATCACCTTGATTCTTTCCCTCTTGAACCAGGCCTTGGTTTTCTTGGCTGTGTGCTTTGGGTCGTTGTCTTGTTGGAAGATGAAATTACGACCCATCTTAAGATCCTTGATGGAGGAGCGGAGGTTATTGGCCAAAATCTCCAGGTAGGCCGTGCTATCCATCTTCCCATGGATGCGGACCAGATGGCCAGGCCCCTTGGCTGAGAAACAGCCCCACAGAATGATGCTGCAACCACCATGCTTGACTGTAGGGATGGTATTCTTGGGGTCGTATGCAGTGCCATCCAGTCTCCAAACATCACGTGTGTGGTTGGCACCAAAGATCTCGATCTTGGTCTCATCAGACCATAGAACCTTGAACCAGTCTGTCTCAGAGTCCTCCAAGTGATCATGAGCAAACTGTAGACGAGCCTTGACATGACGCTTTGAAAGTACAGGTACCTTACGGGCTCGTCTGGAACGGAGACCATTGCGGTGGAGTACGTTACTTATGGTATTGACTGAAACCAATGTCCCCACTGCCATGAGATCTTCCTGGAGCTCCTTCCTTGTTGTCCTTGGGTTAGCCTTGACTCTTTGGACAAGCCTGGCCTCGGCACGGGAGGAAACTTTCAAAGGCTGTCCAGGCCGTGGAAGGCTAACAGTAGTTCCATAAGCCTTCCACTTCCGGATGATGCTCCCAACAGTGGAGACAGGTAGGCCCAACTTCTTGGAAAGGGTTTTGTACCCCTTGCTAGCCTTGTGACCCTCCACGATCTTGTCTCTGATGGCCTTGGAATGCTCCTTTTTCTTTCCCATGTTGACCATGTATGAGTGCTGTTCACAAGTTTGGGGAGGGTCTTAAATAGTCAGAAAAGGCTGGCAAAAGAGATAATTAATCCACACATGTGAAGCTCATTGTTCTTTGTGCCTGAACTACTTCTTAATACTTTAGGGGGACCAAACAGAATGCTGGTGGTTTGAGGGGTTGAATAATAAATGACCCTCTGAATTAACTTTTAACTAGGGATGGGCGAATCTACTCACTAGGACTCGTTACTCGGCGAGTAGTAAGGGACTCGCAAGACTCGGTACTCTGCGAGTTTCCCAGTGATTACTCGCACGAGTCCAATGCAAATCAATATCAATCCTAGTTTTGTCAGAAACGCTGACAAAACTAGGATTGCCATTGTTTGCATTAGACTAGTGCGAGTAATCACTGGCTACTGTGCCAGTGATAGCAGGGAAACTCGCAAAGTAACTGCTGTTTTCTTTGCGAGCCAAGTCCAGCTGTCTTCTCTGTGCAGCTCCAGGGTCCTAGAGCCCGCCTGCTGCCTGATGTAGCAGTGCTGAGATTGTTCTCAGTCTGCTCATTCCCTGTGCATAGACATCTATATTTATGCACAGGGGATGTAGCAGAGAGGACATCGCGTTTTGGACTGCGTCGGACGGAAGAGGATTTTTTTAATTAAAGATGGAGTCCCTAATGGCTTTTTTTTTTATTTCAAATAAAAAATTTTCTCTGTGTTGTGTTTTTTTAACCCTTTATTGGAGATTCTTAGTGGCTGGGTCAAACATGGCCTGACATTAAGAATCTCGGGCTTAATACCAGCTTGTATAACAAAGCTGGTATTAACCCCTTTATTACCCAGCGTGCCACCGCCACCAGGGCCGCTGGAAGAGCGGGGTTCAGCGCCAGAGGATGGCGCTTCAATGAACACGCCATCTTCTGGGGCGGCTGCGGGCTGCAATTTGCAGCGGGGGGTGCCCAGAAAGCTTGGGCATCCCTGCGCTGCGGATTCCAGCCCCCAGCTGCTTAGCTGTACCTGGCTAGACATAGAAATTGCGCGGAGCCCCACGCATTTTTTTTTAAATTATTTAATGAATTTCAGAGTCGGAGTCTCAGAGTCGGAGTCTCAGAGTCGGAGTCGCCTCAGAGTCGGAGTCGCCTCGGAGTCGGAGTCGTCTCGGAGTCGAGTCGGAGTCGGAGTCGTCTCGGAGTCGAGTCGGAGTCGGAGTCGTCGTCGTCTCGGAGTCGGAGTCGTCTCGGAGTCGGAGTTGTCTCGGAGTCGGAGTCGTCTCGGAGTCGAGTCGGAGTCGGAGTCGTCTCGGAGTCGGAGTCGGAGTCGTCTCGGAGTCGGAGTCGTCTCGGAGTCGGAGTCGTCTTGGAGTCGAGTCGGAGTCGGAGTCGTCGTCATCTCGGAGTCGTCGTCGTCTCGGAGTCGGAGTCGTCTCGGAGTCGGAGTCGTCTCAGAGTCGAGTCGGAGTCGGAGTCGTCTCGGAGTCGGAGTCGGAGTCGTCTCGGAGTCGGAGTCGTCTCGGAGTCGGAGTCGTCTCGGAGTCGAAGTCGTCTCGGAGTCGGAGTCGTCTCGGAGTCGGAGTCGTCTCGGAGTCGTCTGAGTCGGAGTCGTCTCGGAGTCGGAGTCGTCTCGGAGTCGGAGTCGGAGTCGTCTCGGAGTCGGAGTCGTCTCGGAGTCGAGTCGGAGTCGGAGTCGGAGTCGTCTCGGAGTCGAGTCGGAGTCGTCGTCGTCTCGGAGTCGTCGTCGTCTCGGAGTCGTCGTCGTCTCGGAGTCGAAGTCGTCTCGGAGTCGTCTGAGTCGGAGTCGTCTCGGAGTCGGAGTCGTCTCGGAGTCGGAGTCGGAGTCGTCTCGGAGTCGGAGTCGTCTCGGAGTCGGAGTCGTCTCGGAGTCGGAGTCGACTCGGAGTCGGAGTTGGAGTCGTCTCGGAGTCGGAGTCGTCTCGGAGTCGGAGTCGTCTCGGGGTCGGAGTCGGAGTCGGAGTCGTCTCGGAGTCGGAGTCGTCTCGGAGTCGGAGTCGGAGTCGTCTCGGAGTCGGAGTCGTCTCGGAGTCGGAGTCGTCTCGGAGTCGAGTCGGAGTCGGAGTCGTCTCGGAGTCGGAGTCGGAGTCGTCTCGGAGTCGGAGTCGTCTCGGAGTCGAGTCGGAGTCGGAGTCGTCTCGGAGTCGTCTCGGAGTCGGAGTCAAAAAAATGCGTGGGGCTCCGCGCAATTTCTATGTCTAGCCAGGTACAGCTAAGCAGCTGGGGGCTGGAATCCGCAGCGCAGGGATGCCCAAGCTTTCTGGGCACCCCCCGCTGCAAATTGCAGCCCGCAGCCGCCCCAGAAGATGGCGCGTTCATTGAAGCGCCATCCTCTGGCGCTGAACCCCACTCTTCCAGCGGCCCTGGTGGCGGTGGCACGCTGGGTAATAAAGGGGTTAATACCAGCTTTGTTATACAAGCTGGTATTAAGCCCGTGATTCTTAATGTCAGGCCATGTTTGACCCAGCCACTAAGAATCTCCAATAAAGGGTTAAAAAAACACAACACAGAGAAAATTTTTTATTTGAAATAAAAAAAAAAGCCATTAGGGACTCCATCTTTAATTAAAAAAATCCTCTTCCGTCCGACGCAGTCCAAAACGCGATGTCCTCTCTGCTACATCCCCTGTGTATAGATATAGATGTCTATGCACAGGGAATGAGCAGACTGAGAACAATCTCAGCACTGCTACATCATCTCTGTGCACAGACATTCATGTCTGTACACAGGGAATGAGCAGACTGAGAACAATCTCAGCACTCCTACATCAGGCAGCAGGCAGGCTCTAGGACCCTGGAGCTGCACAGAGCAGACAGGACTCTTCTCTTATCTGTGCGAGTTTCCCAGTCAGCGATTACAGTTGCAAAGTAAACGAGTCCAATGCAAATAAATGACAAAACTAGGATTGCTTCAGGCTGAAGCTTCCGAGACACATCTGCGATTTGTAAATCTCACACTACTCGCTATTACTCGCTTCCCCATTCATTAACATTGGACTCGCTAGACTCGCAACGAGTAGCGAGTCCTGGGCTCGGACTCGCTAGAGTCAAGCGATTCCGAGTAATTTAGGATTCGCCCATCACTACTTTTAACGCTTTAAAAAAAAAAAAAAAAAAATTTGAAAAATCTTTTTGGCTGCAGTGCATTTCCCACTTCCAGGCTGATCTACAGTCCAAATGTCACAATGCCAAGTTAATTCCGCATGTGTCAACCAGCTAAATCTGCAGGGGGTTGAAGACTACTTGTAGGCACTGTATATATGGAAAAAAATAGAACTGCAGAACTCCTTCCAGGCTGTTTGCAACGTTTTTGGCCAGAAGAAAGTCTGTTAGACAGAACCGTCGCAAGCTTTGCCTGTAGGCCAATTAAAGGCTTAAAACAACCTGGAAGGAGTGCTGCAGACCTTTTTGTTTTCTATATTGGTCTGTGAGTAAGGGTGACTGAACACCACCCTAGACTGATTTTTTGCACCCGGCTAATTAGTAAGAGTGCTGCTCTTTCATTCTTATTTTTATATATAAAACCTTATATATATAACCTTGAATAAAATCCTTCCGAAATGTAGTTTCCAAAATGGGGTCACTTATGGTGGATTTAATGTCTTTAGGCACATTACGGACCCTGCAGATGCAACATGGTTCCCACAATCTATTTCAGCCAAATTTTTGTTCCAAAATTGAAATATTGCTCCTTCCCTTCAGAACCCTGCCATTAGTCCAAACAGAGGTTTATAACCACATATTGTGTATCATCTCTGTAAAAACAACTGGGTAACAAATTGTGTGGTCCATTTTTGGGGGTTAAAGCAACATTTTAGGGGAGAGATTACTGTATTTTTCACTTTATAAAATCCACCGGATTATAGGATGCACCCCAAATTTGGTGAAGGAAAAGACAAAAAAAATAATTTTTAATGTTAAATGGGATATGTCTTATATTGCCAGTGTCCGTATTACATTCAGTATATTTGTCCTCATGCTGGTATATATAGTCCCTATTCTGGTAGATAGCCCCCATCCTGATACATTGTCCCTCATCCTGGGATAAAGCCCTCCCATCCTGAATATGGCACCCCCAATCCTGGATATATCCTCTTTATCCTGGATAAGGCTTCCCATCCTGGTACATGGCCCCCCTTCCTGGATATGCTCCTTATTTTGGATATGGCCCCCTTATCCTAGTACATGGCCCACCTACCTGGATATGGACCCTTTTATCTTGGTACATAACTCCTCCATTTTGCATATGGTCCCCTATCCTGCATATCCCACCCATCCTGGATATGGCCCCCTTATCCTGGCACATAACCCCCAAATCCTGCATATGGACCCCCATCCTGGAAATGGACCACTTATCCTAGTACATGCCCCCCATCCTGCATACAGTCTCCCATCCTGGAAATGAACCTCCCATTCTGGATATGGTCCCCTTATCCTGGTAAACAATATCACTCTATATGTATATAAGTGTACATGCCGGTAGTAGCTTGTTCACAATGACGACCAAACAGATTAAACCTAATGATAAATAGTACAAACAAATATGCAAAAATACCCTGCCAGGCAGAAATAAGTAAAAAGCAGATGCCAAACAAAACAAGGTACTTAGTTCATACGTTTTTGCAAAAAAGGTAAAAAAGGTAAAAAGCCATCCCACCACAAAAAGGTGTACCCACTACAGGATGTTGCCTACTCTATCTAATTTAACAACCTGTCCATATGTCGACTGACCTCAATGAAAACAGGGTGCAGAGTGACCTGGGTCCCAAAACATACCATATAAGAAATGTTATTTATTATTTTGTACAGCATGACTAATTGCATATATGTATTAAAAATGTTAAAATTGTGACATTTTACTCAAAGATCAAATATTTTTACAAATAAATTTAAAAAATATTTACCGTACTTAAATTGACTACTAAAAAAAATGAGAATCACTTGGATCAGTTAAAGCCTTCCAAAATGATTACCATATAAAAGGACACGGGTCAGATTTTAATAATACGGCTTAGTCATCAAGGTCAAAATTGGCTGAGTCACTGAAGGGTTAAAACAGCTAATCAGATATATCAATTATTGATAAAAGGACAATATTTTAAGACCGAACAACCCCTGTAAATATAACATGGCACGATCAACTGCCACATTTTGCTTTCATAATTGTACCAAGTCAAGTATGTCAATGTCAAAGACCGATATAGCTTTTTTCTCTTTATAAAAATTCTATTCATTAATTGGAATGTTGTTTCAAAACCATTATGAGAATCACAAGTATTAGGGCCCTTTCACATCAGCGTTTTTTCCAAATCGCGGCAGATGCGGTGAAAAAAACGCATCTGCCGCGATTACCGCATACCGGCTGCACTTGCGGCACGGGTGCGGCGCGGTTGCGGTAAACGCCATACAAGGTATAGGCGGACTTGCGGCAGGTGCGGCAAGTGCAGTTTTGGCACTTGCGGCAGGTGCGGCTGCGAAAAAAACCGCAGCTGACAGCTTTTTTTTTCGCTGCCGCAAGTGCCAAAACCGCACTTGCCGCACCTGCCGCAAGTCCGCCTATACCTTGTATAGCGTTTACCGCAACCACGCCGCAACCGTGCCGCAAGTGCAGCCGGTAAGCGGTAATCGCGGCAGATGCGTTTTTTTCACCGCATCTGCCGCGATTTGAAAAAAACGCTGATGTGAAAGGGCCCTAATAGATATAAAAATGCAATATAAAATACATACTTGGTGTCCTATAGAAAGTTATACAGATCTTCTTTAAAATGTCCCTATGATATAGTCAATCAATTCAATAAAAAAAGGCCATTTAAAGCACATTTAATACATGAACAATGACAAAAAGCTAGATTCTCCACAAAATAGGGACCAGATACAAGGACACTAATTTGAGACCAGACATAACACAAAAGGACTAGATTTGTAACATGCACTGTACATTAAGCTTCGACTGGCATAGCCGAAGATGATCGTAAAACTCACAATAAAAGCTGGATGTTTAAAGCCGGCTGGTTTCTTTCTAGGAAGCGTAGGAAACATCAAACTTAATGGCTTAGATTCATCCTCTGCAGCTATCACACCTAGAGAAGAAAATAGAATCATATAAATACCTACATTGGTTTTACATTAATACAACCTAATTCAAAATATGATATTGTAAAGGAATACACTAGGTGGAGCACAGTAACAAATAATACCACTGGCACGAGCTAAGCAATCAAAAATGCAATGAGGAAGATGAAAATAATAAAGCATCAATGTCTGAGAAGCTTTTCATATTTAAATCTATATAACATATTGAAAACAATGTAATAAGCCGTCATTTGATTTGTAACAATGGATTCAATTACAGACTTCATTTATTTCTTTATTGATATAGCTTTTTTCTCTGTGTTGGAACATCAGACAGAGAAAACCACTTACTCTACTACGGCATGAGCAGTGTGTGTGAGGATCAGGGAATATTCAGAATGCAGAAACATTTCGAGGTTTTTACATTCTATGAATGTGCTGGATGCAAGGTGAATTTGGTTTTACTGTTATTGTTTGAAGAAATGGAAAATTTTTAAATCAAATTGACAAACACTGGAATCACAATTAAATATTGCATGATTGATATGAAATATGCCTTAAGATAATTTACAAATATTGTTCATTTCTTGCTAATGTCATTCATAAATGTTCTTGCTATAAGAGGTGGTATCATTTCAGATGTTTCTAGTATGTTCACAGGACATGCTGTAAATGTAAATGCTAATACCCTTGACTAGAGATGAGCGAACGTCTGGATGTTCCGGTTCAGGGGCTGCCTGTTTGGGACCTGTGCGTGACCCCGTATATCCTTGGAGGTTACAGATATGCTGTTTGGCTCTCCACCCACATACAGCCAGACATAAACAAAAGAATTTTGGGGGTGGGAGGGCAGGATTTTTAACTTATTTTTGTTTTATAACTACACTATGGACAATAACGCGGGATTTAAACCTGGTGTGAGATGATCACACACTGCCAGCAGCTCGCACTTGCTCAGCCACCCAGCATTCCTAGCTCCAGTTCTTAGAAGACAGATTTCCCCCAAAATACAACCCTGGACATGCCCTGAACAAGTCCGCACGTCTCTAACCTTGACACCCACAAAAATTTCAAGAACATCTGTAAGATTTAATGGCATAGCTTCAAGTGCCTCTCCAATGATAACAGCCATATATCAGGGAACTGGGGACACCCATTACTGAGAAAAGTATGGGTTTGAGACTTGGATTCTGTGGATATGCTGACCCACCCCAGGGCCGTGTGGTACCCGGTCACGGGTGTTTGGCTTCATGGGGGATGTCAGGGGCGGCCTGTGCCCAGGCCCATGGCCCTGGTGATCGCCGAAAAAGGGGAAAAAAATAAAAAGTGTCCTACAGTTCCTGGTAACAATACCGGCACTGCTTGCAGACCTCCGGGGTGATGATGAGGCAGCTAGATGGTAACGCTCTCTGTGGGTGGAGCAGGATCCCCGGGACAGTTGTGGATGATTAGGGATTTACGCAGGGAGGCGGCTCTGTAGGTATAGGCACTGGCAAACAGTCTGTGTTGAGTAAACAAGTGTGCAGCTCCTCAGGCGCAGGCAAATGTCACACAGTCTTAAACTCTGCACGGGTTTAACTGACAACTTCAGCCAGCATTTAGTTCTTACAATTCATGGGTACTGCTGGCCTGGGTAGTCACCAGGGAACTAGGTCATCTCACTTGGGACCTGCCGTGCCTTTTCTTGTCCCTCACTGCGCTCTCCCTCTTACTCCCTTTAGTGCTCCTACGTGCAGGGCCCTTAGCCGGCTCCCCACGGGTCCTTTTTGGAAGGTTCCTCCTCTAAGCCTCCAGACCCTATACGGGACCTTTTAGGAGTACGCCGAGTGTCTGCCATGACTCCCCTAAGAAGCTCACGGCCCTCCTGGTTGGCAACTCGGGGATAAACACCCACACCGATCTCGGAGCCAATTTGCCATCCCTGGACTGGGTCCCTCCAGCCAGTGGTGATAATAGTCCAAATTTGGGTGCACCACAACACCGTAGGATCCCCTTTCTGTCTGGGCCACCTCTCCAGAGGTGCCCTCCGGTGCACTCCTCGCAGGGTTCTCTCTCCAACCCTCTTCTCACTAACTTGTCTTCCCACTCTCCACTACCCACCTAAGCTCCTCCCACCACAACCGGTTCCCAAGCAACGGGTTAACCCATTGATCCCCTGGTCTAAGGTGTGTGGATGGGTGTAATGACATCTTATATGACATCTCATTTCCCCTGGCCACAGTGATACCACACACTCTCTTCTGGGTGCAGTACTCCTACGTGGCATCCTGACTAGTGGGGTGCCACAATGCCATCAATTAATAAGATGGGAATAACACTTTAAGTGCAACCAGGATTAGAAAATGGATCTTTTTTTTAACAGCAATGTTTATTCTTGGGTTTTGCCTTGCATTTTAGCTCATTCCAATGTGAATTAAGCAATATCAGATGCAGCCTAAAGGGCTTTTAAAATGGACTAATGCAATGTAATTGAAAGTTGCATTGCACTCTGACCATTGTTAGTCAATGAGGCAGAGAAGATCTCCGAATTCTCTCTCAACTCAAATCGGACTGGGGGAAAAAATCTCAGCATACTGCAATTGCACTCGTCTATTGGACATGACTTGTAAATGGAAGTCAATGTGGGGCAGACGCCACAAGCATGTCCAAGTGGTGTCATTCTTTTTACGGATACATGTCATTCTGTAGTTTTTTACTTTTATACTACTTAGCTACTTTGTAACTTTTTAATATTATACTTTTTTCTTTGTTTTAGGGTAACTGGAACCTCCTTTTCTGTATGAATATTACCAAATGAATGATCAGATCATGGCCATAAACTTGAAGATTTCTATACAGTACATAATTGCATAGCATAGAACATAAAATAGTTGAAGCTGCAAATAGAGAAACAAGGTTAATTGGACAAAATATGAATCATAGTTAATCATACTGTACAGTTCAACTCTGAAGTAGAGCAGGGAGTCAAGGTCTTCTTGCAGTATCGCACCATTCTCTGTAGGCTACTGGTCATTTTAATCATGCAGAACAGCAGGGTGCCACACTGTATGACATACGAGCAGAGCAACATAATGATGTCATCACGCCCAAATGCTGACATCCTGTGTGTGTCTCAGCACTAGAAAATCACTGCATTGGTCTGCCTTGCACCTTTGCTGTTTTTCCACAAGGAAAAGGAGTTAGGTAAGTGTATGATTTTTTTCTATTATTTTAGTAGCACTTGTGAGGGGATGTGGAGACCTTCATACAATATGAGGGCAACTTTAAGGGCATCATACATAATGGGAACTACTTTGAAAGCCATAATATATTGTGGAGCCATCATATGGTGTTGGCACAATTGTAATAACCACAATATAGTGTAGAGGCAAACATAAATAGTGTAGAACATTGGGAAGGCCATCATACTGTGTCAAAGCTACAGTGGGGGCATTATACATTATACAAAGCTACTTTGGGGCGCATTATGCAGTGGAAGGCTAGCATGTAATGTGGGACTACCATCAGGGTAACATTTTGTGTGATGGGAATTATAATGAGTATTGAAAGCTGTAGGGGCATTACACTATGCAAAAGGTAGCTAAAGGGGTATCATTATTACACTATGCAATAGGTAGCCATAGGGGTATATTTCTGTGTATAGGTGAGCTGTAGATTCATCATACTGTTTATATGGGTGCTGATTTTATACTCAGAATCTAATATACTTTTATGTACACATTTTTTAAACCACGTTTTTTGATATTTGTAATAAATATTTTTAAGAAATTATCCATTTAGTTTCGAGTCTTCCCTACCTTATATAAGTGTGAAGGCAAGCGCTAGGTCTGCAACCATAATCAGCCAGTTATACTGTGCATATGAGAACTGTGATGCCATCATACTGTGTATATGGGAGCTGTGGGCACATCATATGCATAGAACTATAGAATGGTAGAGTTGGAAGGTACCTCCATGGGGCATCTGGCCCAACCTGCTTAAAGCAGAATTCTTTAAATCATCCCAAACATTTATCTGTCCAGCCTCTGTTTGAAGACTTCCATTGAAGGGGAACTCACCACCTGTCATGGCAGCTTGTTCCACTTGATCATCCTCAGTGTCAAATATTTTTCCTAATATCTAATCTGTGTCTCCTCCCATTCAGTTTCATCCCATTGCTTCTAGTCTTTCCTTGTGCAAATGAGTATAAAGCTGATCCCTCTACAGTGTGACAGACCTTGAGATATTTGTACACACTTATTAAGTCTCCTCTGAGCCTCCTTTTTCATAGGAATAAACATTTCCATATAATGGCTATGTAGCCATTTTTATTAACTCCTTGCGTCCGAAATTTTTATAAGAGAGCTGTGGGGGTATCATACTTTGTATAATGGAATTGTGAGTCCATCCTAATGTGAATAGAGGAGCTGTGTGGTAATCACGCTGTACAAAGGGTAGCTAAGGGACTATCATACTGCATATAGGGTAGCTGAAGGCCTGTCATATTGTGTGTCGAGAGGTGTAAGAACATAACATTATCTATAGATAAGCTGTGGGGCATTACAATTGGTATTCGGAAACTGTGAGAGTATCATACTGTATATATGAAAGCTGTCAGGGCATCAGAGTTTGTATAAAGGCACTATGGGAGCATCACAATTTGCATATGGATGCTGTGAAAGCATCATACTATTTATATGGAGTTGTGGGGTCATCAGTGTATTGGATTTGTGAAGACATCTCACAACGGAGCTGTACATGAGGGGACTCAGAGGACATTTTTACTGTATGTAAAAGGTATCAGGGGTCATCAATTAATATTGGGGCCATTATTACTTTCTAGGGAAAAAAATGGGGAGTTTTCTAGGGTATTTGAAAATGTTCTGGGGCACTTGTAAGAGGCAATAATATTTTCTAGGGGTCATTTTAAAACTAATAAATTAAATAACACATAAAATTTAAAATGTATTAAATATATTTTAAAAGGGAGCTCTACATAGGAATCAATTAAATATAACCAAAATAAACTTAGGCCGGCTTCACACTGCGTGTGTGATCCGATCGGTGGCTGTCCGCTTGAGGCACACAGCTGCGGACTGGATCAGCACACAGGACTGGGGGGCTATTATGCCCTCCGGTCCTGCGTGCAGCGCACACGGTTCCCACTGCTGATAGGTGAGGACCGCGGGCGCTGCAGTCCTGACCTGTCAGCGGCTGCAGCTGCGTGAGCTGCACACAGGACCGGAGGGCATAATAGCCCCCCAGTCATATGTGCTGATCAGTCCGCAGCTGTCTGCCTCAAGCGGACAGCCACGGATCGGATCACACACGCAGTGTGAAGCTGGCCTTAGACACACAATACAAGAAAAACACATTGTGACAAAAAAAGTGAAGAAAAAACACACAAAGTTTTAAAAATATAAGGCATAAGGTCACAGATGTGAGTCCGTCTGTAAATGTCTGTCAACTAATTGTTTATAAAATAAAACATAATCAGAAACTCATCCACAGATGAAAATATACTAATGAGAGCATACATAAAACTTTTTTGTGATTCCTAGCAGAACTGAACTGAAGAACAGAGGATACTAGCAATCTAGTATTTAAAATAGACAGACTGTAGGCTAGAGATGAGCGATGTTCGACTCGAATAGTTCGCCAATCTCAAATTCGAGTCGATTTTGGCGCTATTCGAGTCATTCGCCGAATTCGAACAATTTGGTTCCAATTCGGCGAATTTCGAACATGTTCGATTTTGGTTCGAAAATGCGGCAGATGCGGTCAGACAACCGCATCTGCCGCATTTTGAGCCAAAATAAACATTCCCTAAAAGAAAGAAAGTGTTAAAAATAAAAAAATAATCTATGCTCACCTGTCCGCGGTCCACCGAAGCCTCCGGCAAGGTCCTGTGGCTTCTGGGACCTGTGGTGACGTCATGTTTCTCGCGGAATTCCTGTCATGTGACCGGAGTTCCGCGAGAACATGACGTCACCACAGGTCCTGGAAGCACAGGACCTTGCCGGAAAGCTTAAAATAGATATTTTTATGATTCGGACCCTTTCTTTAAGTAAACGTTACTTAAAGAAAGGGTCCGAAACATAAAAATATCTGTTTTAAGCTTTCCGGCAAGGTCCTGTGCTTCCAGGACCTGTGGTGACGTCATGTTCTCGCGGAACTCCGGTCATGTGACCGGAGTTCACGCGAGAACATGACGTCACCACAGGTCCTAGAAGCCGCAGGACCTTGCCGGAGGCTTCGGTGGACCGCGGACAGGTGAGCATTGATTATTTTTTTATTTTTAACACTTTCTTTCACTTTTTTTCACTTCCACAATGTATGTATATACATTGTGGAAGTGAAAATGCCCCACAGGCCCGGTTTGTTCGTTTTCCGGGGTGTTCGACGGTGTTCGTCGAGCATTCGATGAACATTCATCGAACACCCCGTCGATTCGACGAGTCGAATACGAACACCGGGGTGGTGGCTCATCTCTACTGTAGGCCCAATGTGTTTAGCCTCCAATTAAGTGGTGTTCCTCAGGGGCATAAAGTACAGGTCACGGTCTTAAACCACACAGTTGGGTAGATACAAATATTAGAACACTTAGGTATAACACATATAGTATAGATTATACTTGATATATGACACCATTTCTTGTCTTGAGAATAGATTCAAATAGATTCAGAATATGATTCAAAATATGACCCAACTTAGATAATATAAATGAAAGAATCTTGATGCCAGATCAGTTCTTATGAAATTATGGTATCTCATAGGTTAAAGGGCACAGTAAGTTCTTCCAACTCTCTTTCTCCTTACCCTGTTTCAGGTTGACATATAAACAATAACACTATACACCAGGCTTGTATTCAATAGTGGATGCCTATGAATGCTTTGTTATAGCCCTCATAAGGCCTAGAGGAATGAGTTGAGACTCTCTACACAGGGTTGTATGTTTAACTTAGAAAATCCTTGTTATTTTCATGCCAAAAAAGAGGTTTTTAAATGTGTTAAATTCCACATATTTCCTATATTTTTTCTATTAAAATGAGCCAGGCATGTATCCCATAGGACCATCTTATACCTTCGACTGGCTAGAGAAGTATACCAGTGCACCCATCCATTGTTACACTTCACCACAGTTTGTTCTATTTGCCAATACCAATATTTTAGGGTCTTACCAAATGTAGAAAAACTATTTGGCTACCTCCTCCACCTTTTCCACCGATATCACAATGTTCACCTCCACCTCAACCTCCTCCTCCATTGGAACCTCTTCCTCCTTGTTCAAGAGTTTTTTCTAAGTTTTTTTTAAGGGGTTCTATGTGCTCTGTGGGGGAACACTGTAAATAGGATCTGTTGAATCACATTTAAAATGTTTGGCTCTGGTGGAGAACTCTGAAATATGGTGTAGTGGCACTCTTAAAATTTTTGCTCTCTGAAGGCACTCCTAAAACTTTTGTTCTGTGGAGTAACTCTGAAATCAGTTTTGTGGGGACACTTTTAAAGTTTTGGCTCTTTGAGGGAACTCTGAAAACAGGCTCTGAGGAAGCATTCTTAAAATTTTGGCTGTGTAAGGCACTTTTAAATTGTTGGCTTTGTGAGAGCACTCTTAAAATTTTATCAATTAGGGAACTCTGAAAACAGACTGAGAGGGGCACTCTAAATAGTCTGGCTTCATGGGGAACTTTGAAATCAGGCTTCATGGAGACACTCTTTAAATTTTGGCTTTGTGAGGGCATTCTTAAAATATTTATTTTATTAATTTACTTCCTATTTGACCATTATTGCCAATGTGACAGAACTCCTTTAAGCCATTTCCCCATCCACATTTATATGCATGGCAATTGCCCTGCTCCTACTCCTATTTTGCTTTGTTTTTCAGCTCCCTATCCTTTACTATGACCATTTTACATCCATTTTAAATCTCAAAAATTTGGGTTCCCATTGACTTCTGTAGAGTTTCGTGTTCGGGATCAAGTTCCGGTACTGAACAGAATTTTTAACTGCAGTTTGACTTAATCCAGCAAACCCAACATCCACGGATCAGCTCATCATTTTTATGAGTATGAATCAAATACCATTATTAACTAACCTACAGAACTACAGTTGTGGCCAAAAGTATTGACACCCCTGCAATTCTGTCAGATAATACTCAGTTTCTTCCTGAAAATGATTGCAATCACAAATTCTTTGGTATTATTATCTTCATTTAATTTGTCTTTAATGAAAAAACACAAACAGAATTGTGCTAAAGCCAAATTGGATATATTTCCACACCAAACATAAAAAAGTGGGTGGACAAAGGTATTGACACTGTTAGAAAAATCATGTGATGCTTCTCTAACTTGTGTAATTAACAGCACCTGTAACTTACCTGTGGCACCAAACAGGTGTTGGCAATAATTAAATCACACTTGCAGCCAGTTAACATGGATTAAAGTTGACTCAACCTCTGTACTGTGTCCTTGTGTGTACCACATTGAGCATGAAGAAAAGAAAGAAGACCAAAGAACTGTCTGAGGACTTGAGAAACCAAATTGTGAGGAAGCATGAGCAATCTCAAGGCTACAAGTCCATCTCCAAAGACCTGAATGTTCCTGCGTCTACCGTGCGCAGTGTCATCAAGAAGTTTAAAGTCCATGGCACTGTGGCTAACCTCCCTAGATGTGGACGGAAAAGAAAAATTGATGAGAGATTTCAACACAAGATTGTGCAGATGGTGGAAAAGAACCTTGACTAACATCTAAACAAGTTCAAGCTGCCCTGCAGTCCGAGGGCACAACAGTGTCCACCCGTACTATCCATTGGCTTCTGAATGAAAAGGGACTCTATGGTAGGATACCCACGAAGACCCCACTTCTTACCCCGAAACATAAAAAATCCAGGCTGGAGTTTGCCAAAACTTACCTGAGAAAGCCTAAAACGTTTTAGAAGAATGTTCTCTGGTGAGTTGAGACAAAAGTAGAGCTTTTTGGGCAAAGTCATCAACATAGAGTTTACAGGAGAAAAAAAGAGGCATTCAAAGAAAAGAACACGGTCCCTACAGTCAAACATAGCGGAGGTTCCCTGTTGTTTTGGAGTTGCTTTGCTGCCTATGGCACTGGACTGCTTGACCGTGTGCATGATATTATGAAGTCTTAAGACTACCAACATATTTTGCAGCATAATGTAGGGCCCAGTGTGAGAAAGCTGGGTCTCTCTCAGAGGTCATGGGTCTTCTCATAGAACACCTGTGGAGAGATATAAAAATGGCAGTTTGGAGAAGGCACCATTCAAATATCAGGAACCTGGAGCAGTTTGCCAAAGAAGAATGGTCTAAAATTCCAGCAGAGCATTGTAAGAAACTCATTGATGGTTACCGGAAGTGGTTGATCGCAGTTATTTTGGCTAAAGGTTGTGCAACCAAGTATTAGGCTGAGTGTGCCAATACTTTTGTTTGGCCCATTTTTGGAGTTTTGTGTGAAATGATCAATGTTTTGCTTTTTGCTTCATTCTCTTTTGTGCTTTTTCATTGAAGACAAATTAAATGAAGATAATAATACCAAAGAATTTGTGATTGCAATCATTTTCAGGAAGAAACGGAGTATTATCTGACAGAATTGCCAAATTTCAATACTTTTAATTATATCTTTGAATCCTATCAAAGTCAGCAAATATAATCAAGTTGATTGAATTCAATGGAATCAGATATTAGGATATTTGTCGTGTATCAAGTGAAGCAATCAATCTTTAGAGAGAGTGATGCAATTTTATCTGGATCTTTAGGTGGAAATATATAATCGGTAATTTTCTGTATTATCTACCCTTTTAGATTGTGCCAATGTCTACAAATTTGGAAATTTTCATCTGAAGCTCACTGGACAACTTCACTTACACAAGAAACTTTTTATCAAGTCAACTCAGAACAAAACTTTGCATATTTTCTGCAAAGATTTCTTTTTGCTCACCTCAGGATACATTTCCTTTACTCATTATAATAGAGCATACTTATAATATTCCGGCGTTAAACCCTCCTAATAATAAAAATAATGAAGGCCTTCTGCAGAGTTTATTGTCTGCAGAGTTTATATCCAAAACACATATGACTTCTTACTAGGGTTAAGCGAATTGGACTTTAAAGAGTTTGGTGTTCGTACCGAACACAGACGTTACAAAGATTTTCAGGGTTCGGAGTTTGGATGCTTTCCATACCCATACGCTGTGCATGCATACTCTTGGTGCTTTGCCCAGTGTGAGCCTCTTGCAGTGTTTGAATGGGATCCAGCAGGGTGGCCACTCAGTAATCAGTACTGGTAATAATCCAGGCAACTCAGAAATCATTGCACAGGCACTGCAGCATGTATTCACTCATATGTGCCACGCTGCCTAGAGGCAATGAGAAGCAGTCCTCGGTAGGAGGCGTATCATCTGTATCCTCTGTATCCCCCCAGCAACGCTCCAGTGAAGTCTGTGAGCTGCTTCGGGTGCCACTCTGCTGTTAACATGGTTCCACCTCCTACTCATTGTCATTCTCCAAAACTGTCCCCTGACTAGACAATTGTGTACCTGGCCCCGTTGGTACAGTAACTCACATTTTGAGCAATGTGCGGACGACTGGCCTCGTGATTGTGCCAATTGTCCCAGTTCCAGCTCTTCTTTTGCCATCTCCTCATCCATCATCGCCTGAAGCTTCTCCTCACAGAACTGGATTAGTAATACTAATTATGGAATCATCAGAGCTAGCAGTGTTCGAGAAGTACTGAGAGCAGCACAAAACAGGACACACATTCAGCGTGGAGACCCACTCAGTCGTAAAGTGGTGATGTTCTGCAGAGTATCTCACCAGTGTGCCACAGCTGAAACTCCACTATCCAAAACTCCAATTCTGACTCTCGGCATACACCTACGGCAGATATCATTAAGGGGTTACTAGTCACTGTATATGATTTAATTTAGTGTATTCTTTAATAATGCAGTTTATTCTTGAAACTATTCTAGTCATATCTTGCTTTTTTATTGCCATAAGTTTTCTGCGATTATGTTTTAAACATAGTTTGGTATCTTAATATGAAATACTGAGGTATCAAGTACTTTAATAAGTTATTAGGCACAAATACTGCAAATATTAAATACAAAACAGATTTTAAATAATTGTATCCTAATACCATCATCTTAATTTCTTCCATTTATATGGGGAATAGCTCAATTTTAAAATACGTGTATTTTCAATAAAATATTGTGTCTGTAAAATATTGAGTCTGTAAAAGTGTCATAAATAAATTATTTTGGCAAAAGTACATGGTCAAAATGTTCTCATGAATGGTGAATTTATGATCATGGCATCTATACTGATAAAAATTGTGCATGCATTAAATAATGAAATGTATTGTTACACAAATATAGAAATTAATTCTTAAGAAATGGCACAAATTTTCTTTTTATTTTATTCTTCGAAGAGCCATCATTTTTTACATTTTTTTGCCAATTAAGAGACATCAGGGCATTTTTTGTGGGATGAGTTGTAGTTTTGAATGATACCATTTATTTTAAAATATAATGTACTGGAAAATGGGAGAAAAATGGAAGGAAAATAACTAAAAAAAAATTCTTGTTACCTTTTCCTTAGACCCATGACATTTTTGTTGATACCATTTTGGGGTAAAATTGTGGTGACCAAAAACATTTCAACTTTTTGTCATTCAGATATGTGATAAATATATTTAGATTTTAATAGTTAGGTCAATTACACATTCAGCAAAATTTAACATGTTATTTTATTTAGTTCTTACATTTCATCATTTACATTTGGGAAAATATATCACTGATTTGGGAAAATGTATCAAATAGTATCACTAATCTCTGGTACCTTTCCTTCCACTTTCAAACATGCAATAATTACACCTGTCTTGAAGAAGCCATCTCTCGACCTGACCTCCACATCCAGCTACCGCCCCATATCGCTGCTCCCGTTTGACTCCAAACTTCTTGAAAAGCATGTTCACACTGTACTCTCATTCCACCTCTCATCCAACTCTCTTTTTGACAACCTTCAATCTGGCTTTCGCCCCCACCACTCCACCGAAACCACCTGAACCAAAATGACTAACAACCTACTTACCGCTAAAGCTAATGGACACTCCTCCCTTCTCCTCCTTCTTGACCTGTTCTCTGCATTCAATATAATCAACCACTGCCTCCTATTACAGATTCTCTCTTCCATTGGCATCACTGACCTTGCCCTCTCCTGGATGTCCTCCTACCTTTCCAACCACACACTTAGTGTCGTCCACTTCAACACCACCTCCTCACCCCATCCCCTCTCGGGTCCCACAAGGCTCTGTTCTTGGATCCCTTCTTTTTTCCATCTATACCCTTGGCCTAGGACTACTCATAAAGTCCCATGGATTCCAGTACCACTTGTACACTGATGACACTCAGATCTACCTCTCTGGACCAGGCGTTACCTCTCTGCTGTCCAGTATCCCAGAGTGTCTATCAGCCATATCCTTCTTCTTCTTCTCCTCTCACTTCCTTAAACTAAATGTAGACAAAACTGAACTCATCATGTTTCCCCCATCTCGCGCACCTCCCTTACCTGATGTACCTATCAAAATAAATGATATCACACTTTGCCCTGTACCTGAAGTCCGCTGCCTTGGAGTGATCCTTGACTCTGCCTTATCCTTGAGACCACACATTCAAGCTTTCATCACCTCCTGCCTTCTCCACCTCAAAAATATTTACAGAATCCATCCCTTCCTCAACCCTCAATCTACTAAACTACTAGTGCATGTCTCATCATCTCCCGTCTTGACTACTGCAACCTCCTCCTCTGTGGCCTCCCTGCTAACACTCTTGCACCTCTCCAATCTGTCCTTAACTCTGCTTCCCGACTAATCCACCTCGCTGCTCCTGCACTTTTACCCTCTGCAAATCCCTCCACTGTCTCCCAATTCCCCAGCATATCCAATTCAAACTACTAACATTGACTTAAAAAGCCATCCACAATCTCTCCCCTTCATATATCTCTGAACTAATCTCCTGATATCATCCAACTCATAATCTTCAATCTTCCCAAGACCTCCTCCTTTCCTGCACACTTATACATTCCTCATCTAACTGCATGCACAGACTTTGCCCGAGCATCCAACATCCTCTGGAATTCTGCACCTCAAAAGTCGGACTGTCTCCTATACTTGGAACCTTCAAGCAGAACCTGAAAACCCATCTCTTCAGAACAGCCTACAGCCTGTAATGACCACGGTGCCACCTCACCACCATTGGACCCGTGCTCCACCACTACCCGAGCAGACCCAGCCTACTGTTTCTCTCCCCATTAACCTGTAGAGTGTAAGCCCACAAGGGCAGGGTCCTCTCTTCCCTCTGTACCAGTCTGTCACTGTTAGTTTGTTCATTGTATTTTTAACTTGTTTGTAGGTAACCCTATCTCATGTACAGCACCATGGAATCAATGGTGCTCTATAAATAAATAATAATAATAATAATAATTTAAAATGCAATATACATTTTGAAAAATATTTGTTAATCTTTTTACATTTTTAATTAGTTCTCACTCATTATGTTTTTTAATTTTTTGTTACTGTCTCATATTGTTTGTACATGTCCCTCTAAATTCTTCTTCTCTGCTCGCTTCCTCAAACTGAATATTGACAAAACCGAACTCATCGTCTTCCCCCAAATCGCTCTCCCCGCTACCAGACGTATCCATCAAAGTCAACAACTGCTCTCTCTCCGCAGTCCCCCATGCCAAGTGTCTGTGGGTTATCCTCGAATCCTCCCTCTCCTTCAAACCTCACGTCCAATCCCTTGCCACTTCCTCCCACCTCCAGCTCAAAAAAATTTCCTGGATCCGCTCTTTCCTTGGTCATGACACGGCTAAGACACTTGTCCATGCTCTCATTATTTCCCGCCTTGCCTACTGCAACCTCCTGCTAACCTGTCTCCCTGCTACCTCCCTTGCACCTCTCAAATCTTTCCTGAATTCCGCTGCCCGACTCATTCACCTGTCTTCCCGCTACTTCTTGTTCTCTCCCCTCTGCCAAGCCCTCCATTGGTCCCCACCCCTCAGAGATCCTAACCTTAACATACAAAGCTATCCACAACCTGTCCCCTCCATACATCTCTGAGATGGTCTCCCGTTACATATTCTCACGCAACCTGTGCTACTGCAACGAACTCTTTCTCTATTCCCCTCTAATTTTCTCCTCTCACAACCGCATACAGGATTACCCGTGTGCATCCACTATGCTCTGGAACTCTCTACCCCAACACATTAGACACTCGCCTACATTATGATCCTTCAAAATACACCTGAAGACCCAACTCTTCCAGCAGGTCTACAATCTGCAATGATACCCGTTCACCACACTGTCTCATGATTCAACACTACCCCCTCCTACTGTGTCCCCTCCGGTCCCCCATAGACTGTGAGCCTTCGAGGACAGGGTCCCACTCCCTCCTGTTCCTGTTTGTATGGACCACATAAATATATTCCACTTGTCCTCATCTACCCTCCTACCATGTAAAGCACCATGGAACTAATGGCACTATATAAATAAATAATAATAATAATAATAAAATGGAAAGTGCTGCATAATATGTTGGCGCTATATAAATAAAATTATTATTATTGTTAGGGGACTTAAAATTATAATGTCTTGATCACCTATGCAATGCATTGTCGTACAAAAGTATTTGAGTGTATCGTGAAATAGAAGGTCTCCTATGAAGCCAAGCAACAACCTGGGCTTCAGAGGATATTTCGCATTGCAGACATGTCAGAAGAGCCAACATATTCTTGAATAGAGAGAAAATCTATATAAGAATTATCTGCTGCACACTACACATTATAAGGTATCTGTATACTAGGTATAGCATAATGGCTAAACAATGAATAAAGTTAATACAAATTTGGGTAAGGAAAATGCAGAAACTGCTAGGAATGTACATTGAAAAATGAGAATTTTAGCTTATGTAATGCATTACACGTGAGCTCGATAACTAGCGACAAGGTATTTTCATGTATATCGGTTCCCTACCGTATGCCTCTGTCTGCGGTGTAAAAAAGCATGTGAGGATATAAGTGCCTCTGGGTGCATTTTAAAACCTGTATGTATGGGTGTGGTTGGAAACCTCTCAAAACAAGGAAACGAACTAGATGGTAAACTGGACTGGCTATCGGGTGGTGGAGGGTGCTCACTCAGAAAAGTGTACTAATATTAACGAGTCCTCCACTGACAGGTGTGCCAGTCGATCTTAATGTTGATATTAGAGAGAAAATCTACACACAATTTCTGCATATCTAATAAAGAGAAAATACTATTTTATCACCAAATATAATACAATAACCAGATACAAGATATTAACAACAATTAACATTATTAAGAGACAGAAAGAACAAAAAGACAGCTGAAGTCCAAATTCACTGCAATGCTAATGATGTTTAACTGCACACCATTATACGAATAAAAAATGAAAACAAATAATATGGATGCAGTGTACTAATAAGCAAGAAAGAAATTATGACAACTGTACAAGAATATGCCATACACCTAATACATTATTGATGATGCTTTGAGGTTGAGACTCAACTGTATTTTTGAGCAGAGGTAAAGATCTTTTTGACTCCTGATGATTTTAATCCCTTGAGCTGTCTTGTCTCCAAGTACTGTTTTGTAATTGTTAATAAAATATTACTTCCATCTTAATATTGGTCATGAATTTTTTGTACAGGATTTCTTTGTATTGTGAGCTGAGGCAGATTAAAAGTAGCCCAGGCCCTGGGCTGTTTAGAAGGCAAGACCTTTGATAAAACATGTGATAGGTCACCTTATTAGCATATAGATGCAGATCCGTAGATACAAAAGGAGAAAAATAGTGGAAGACGTAGCACACCACACAATTTATTTTCCCTTACATACAACGCTATGCATAAACTAGTGCTATACATAAGGGAGCGAGGGTGGGAAATTCATTTAAATATTTCATGAGCCCACACAAAGCTCCCTATACACAGCAGGAATTCACACATAGCTGCTGTACACAGCAGACATTTTAAACATAGCCACTATATACAGCAAGCGCCTACACGTAGCTCTCTATATGCAGCGGGAGCCCACACAAGTTTTTTTGTAATATCTCATGTGTCTCCTTCCATTCAATTTCATCCCACTGATTCTAGTCTTTCCTGAAAATAAAACCGATCCCTCTATATTGTTACAGCCCTTCAGATGTTTGTAGACAGAAATTAAATCTCCTCATTGTTCTATTTTGCAAGTTGAACATTTCCAAATCTTGTAACCAATCCTCATAGGACATTGGTTGCAGACCCGTCACCATTCTGGTGGCTGTTTTCTAAACTTGCTCCAATTTGTGGATCTCTTTTTCAAAATTTGGTGCCCACTACTGGACACAGTATTGCAAATGGGGTCTGACTAAAGTGAAAGAGAGGGTGATAATTACTTTACGTGATCTAGACTATATGCTTCGGTGAAATAAATCCCAGAATTGTTAGTCAATAATTTGTTCAAAGATCTTTCCTGGTATAGAAGTCGGGCTTACAGGCCTATAGTTCCGTGAGTCCTCCTTCTTGTCTTTTTTGAAAATAGGTACATTTGATCTTCTTCAGTCCTCTGGGACTTTTCCTGTTCTCCAAGAATTTTCAAAATTATGGAGAGTGGTTTAAAAATGTCTTTCTCTATATCCTTCAGTACCATGGTGTATAATTCATCTGGGCCTGGAGGCTTAAATTCATAGCACCAGACCAATGACTGAGTGGACTAAGCAGGAGTCTCATCAGATAAGCACTGCAGGGGAGAATCTGTACTGCAAGTTTTAAGAGGGGAGCTGTCTGCATGAGACTCTCAGACACAGAGTGTAAGCATGCAGTGGAATCCAGCAATAAGCTGAATGCGACAGGTGGGGCAGCTCTGCAGTCAGCGCCTGAGGTTGGGAGATCATCTCAGACCTGGACCAGTCATCCCACCGATAGCAGAGATCCATAACCTCAATCGGATGCTGCAGAATTCAGTGAGATCTCATGTTTAAAGGAAAACACAGGTAACTGCTCCAATGGAGCTTCAAATTTAAAATACCGTAATCTCTTTTCAAAAGAACTATCTCAACAGTGATATTAAAATTGCAACAGTTTTATTAGTGACCACTTGAGACATATTTTACATAACTATCACCATTTATTGATATTTTACATTTAGAGGAAAAAAAGGACTATAATTCGAGGAGAAAAAGCAGAAACCCCACTTATGGTTTTCAATTGTTGTTTTTTTTAGACAAACTATTGATTATTTGAATGTAAAGCTAAGAAGCAGAGCTTTTCATCTGTACTATTATGGTATAGAAATAAATGTATTCTTATCGATCATGTCTTCTTACGATTATTAATTAAACTAGCTGTGAGCCCGATGCAAATGCATCGGGATTCTAGAACGTGGCAATATTATTTGCATTAATAGCATTATTATTACCATTAATAGCATAATTATTAGCATTACCAGCATTATTATTAGCATTAATAGCATTATTAATAGCAATAATAGTACTAATAATAGTATTGTTATTAGTATGAATAGCATTATTACCATAAATAGCATTAATAATAGCGTTAATAGCATTATTATGAGGAGTAATAGCATTATTAGCATTAATAAAATTATTAATAGCATTAATAGAATTAAAAATAGCATTAATAGTATTATTAACAGGATTAATAGCATGATTATTAGCCTTAATAGCATTAATATTAGCATGAATAGCATTAATAGCATTATTAATAACATTAATAGCATTATTAATAGCATAAATAATAGAATTTATAGCATAAAAAATCGCATTAATAGCATTACTATTAGCATAAAGAGCATTAATAGCAATATTATTAGCATGAATAGCATTTTGAATAGCATAAATAGCATGATTATTAGCCTTAATAGCATTATTAATCGCGTTAATATGATTATTATTAGCATTATTAGCATTAATATTAGCATTAATAGCATAATTATTAGCATTAATAGCATTATTATTAGCAGTAATAGCATTATTATTAGCATTAATAGCATTATTAATAGCATTAATAGAATTAATAATACAATTAATAGCATTAATATTAGCATTAATAGCATTAATAGTATTATTAATAGCATGAATAGCATTATTAATAGCATTAATAGGATTAATAGCATTATTAATAGCATTAATAGCATAAATAATAGAATTAATAGCATAAAAAATCGCATTAATAGCATTACCATTAGCATAAAGAGCATTAATAGCAATATTATTAGCATGAATAGCATTTTGAATAGCATAAATAGCATGATTATTAGCCTTAATAGCATTATTAATTGCGTTAATATGATTATTATTAGCATTATTAGCATTAATATTAGCATTAATAGCATAATTATTAGCATTAATATCATTATTATTATTAGCATTAATAGCATAATTATTAGCATTAATAGCATTATAATTAGCAGTAATAGCATTATTATTAGCATTAAAAGCATTATTAATAGCAATTAATAGCATTAATAATAAATTAATAGCATTAATATTAGCATTAATAGCATTAATAGTATTATTAATAGCATGAATAGCATTATTAATAGCATAATAGAATTAATAGCATTATTAATAGCATTATTAATAGCATTAATAGCATAAATAATAGAATTAATAGCATAAAAAATCGCATTAATAGCATTACTATTAGCATAAAGAGCATTAATAGCAATATTATTAGCATGAATAGCATTTTGAATAGCATAAATAGCATGATTATTAGCCTTAATAGTATTATTAATTGCGTTAATATGATTATTATTAGCATTATTAGCATTAATATTAGCATTAATAGCATAATTATTAGCATTAATATCATTATTATTAGCATTAATAGCATAATTATTTGCATTAATAGCATTATTATTAGCAGTAATAGCATTATTATTAGCATTAATAGCATTATTAATAGCATTAATAACATTAATAATAGAATTAATAGCATTAATATTAGCATTAATAGCATTAATAGTATTATTAATAGCATGAATAGCATTATTAATGCATTAATAGATTAATAGCATTATATAGCATTATTAATAGCATTAATAGTATAAATAATAGAATTAATAGCATAAAAAATCGCATTAATAGCATTACTATTAGCATAAAGAGCATTAATAGCAATATTATTAGCATGAATAGCATTTTGAATAGCATAAATAGCATGATTATTAGCCTTAATAGCATTATTAATCGCGTTAATATGATTATTATTAGCATTATTAGCATTAATATTAGCATTAATAGCATAATTATTAGCATTAATATGATTATTATTAGCATTAATAGCATAATTATTAGCATTAATAGCATTATTATTATCAGTAATATCATTATTATTAGCATTTTTTTTTTTATTATTATTTTTTATTTTATTATTTATTATTTTTTATTTATTTTTTTATAATTTTTTATTTATTTTTTTATTATTTTTTTATTATTAAATTTATTTATTATTTGTTATTTTAAGTGAGCCTGAGCCTGAGACACAGTTCTCCTTCAGGTCCACTCATATGGCTCATATTATTAGCATTTTTTTTTTTTTATTATTATTATTTTTTTTTTATTATTTATTATTTTTTAATTATTTTTTTATTATTTTTATTTATTTTTTTATTATTTTTTTATTATTAAATTTATTTATTATTTGTTATTTTAAGTGAGCCTGAGCCTGAGACACAGTTCTCCTTCAGGTCGCTCATAGGGCTCATATTTTTAGCATTTTTTTTATTTTTTTATTATTATTTTTTATTTCATTATTTATTATTTTTTTTATTTTTTTATTATTTTTTATTTATTTTTTTATTATTTTTTATTATTAAATTTATTTATTATTTGTTATTTTAAGTGAGCCTGAGCCTGAGACACAGTTCTCCTTCAGGTCCGCTCATAGGGCTCATATTATTAGCATCTTTTATTTTTTTTTATTATTATTTTTTATTTTATTATTTATTATTTTTTATTTATTTTTTTATTATTTTTTATTTATTTTTTTATTATTTTTTTTATATTAAATTTATTTATTATTTGTTATTTTAAGTGAGCCTGAGCCTGAGACACAGTTCTCCTTCAGGTCCGCTCATAGGGCTCATATTTTTAGCATTTTTTTATTTTTTTTATTATTATTTTTATTTTATTATTTATTATTTTTTATTTATTTTTTTATTATTTTTTATTTATTTTTTTATTATTTTTTTTATTATTAAATTTATTTATTATTTGTTATTTTAAGTGAGCCTGAGCCTGAGACAGAGTTCTCCTTCAGGTCCGCTCAAACATCTCATAGAGTTACATAGCGATAATGGTGCACGCTGATGTCGCTTTCCATAGAGAAACATGGCCATGTTTCTTATGAAGACCGACCATCACGTCCAGGAATATCGGCTAGTAACCGGGCTCGTGGAGGAAGAGAGAAGAGGCCGATGAGGCGTAGTCGGGTGAGGAAGAGGGTGCTGGCCCAAGGAAGGACTGGACCTGGACCTGAGGAAGCAGATGTCATGAAGACAGGTAAGTGATCTACGGCGTCGGGGAGGGGGGGGGGTGCGGACATAATGGAGGGGGGTGGTGCGGACATATGGAGGGGGGGTGTGCGGACATATGGGGGGGGTGTGCGGACATATGGGGTGGGGGGTGTGCGGACATATGGAGGGGGGGTGTACGGACATATGGAGGGGGGGGTGTGCGGGCATATGGAGGAGGGGTGTGCGGGCATATGGAGGAGGGGGTGTGCGGACATATGGCGGCGGGGGTGTGCGGGCATATGAGGAGGGGGTGTGCGGGCATATGGCGGAGGGGGTGTGCGGGCATATGGCGGCAGGGGTGTGCGGGCATATGAGAGCGGGTTGCGAATATGGAGGGGGGGGTGTGCGGACATATGGAGGGGGGGGTGTGCGGGCATATGGAGGAGGGGGTGTGCGGGCAATATGGAGGAGGGAGTGTGCGGGCATATGGAGGAGGGGGTGTGCGGACATATGTGGCGGGGGTGTGCGGCATATGGAGGGGGGGTGTGCGGCATATGGAGGCGGGGGTGGTGTGCGGCATATGGGGGGGGGTGTGCGGGATATGGAGGAGGGGGTGTGCGGGCATATGGAGGCGGGGGTGTGCGGGCATATGGCGGCGGGGGTGTGCGGGCAGATTGCGGAGGGGGGATGTGCGGGCATATGGAGGAGGGGGTGTGCGGGCATATGGGGGGGGGTGTGCGGGCATATGGCGGGGGGTGTGCGGGGAGGCCGCAATGGCGGCGGGTTGCGGGCAATGCTTCGCAGGCAGTCGACTACGTGCTCGCAATGGCGCTCGCGTCATGCTTCGCGCGTCCACATGACCCGTGGGAAGTGTGCGGCGAGAGGGCGGATTGTGTGATTCGCGATTATGAGTAGAGGTAAATCGACCGAATTGGTGACATAGAATATATATGAAAAAAACGTCACAAATTGGCCTACAATACCAGGAGGGGGTGTGCGGGCATATATGGAGGAGGGGGTATGCGGCATATGGCGAGGGGGGTGTGCGGGCATATGGAGAAGGGGGTGTGCGGGCATATGGAGGCGGGGTGTGCGGACATATGGCAGCGGGGGGTGTGCGGGCATATGGAGGAGGGGGTTGCGGGCATATGGCGGCGGGGGGTGTCTGGCATATGGAGGAGGGGGTGTGCGGGCATATGGAGGAGGGGGTGTGCGGGCATATGGCGGCGGGGGTGTGCGGGCATATGGAGGAGGGGTGTGCGGGCATATGGCGGCGGGGGTGTGCGGGCATATGGAGGAGGGGGTGTGCGGGCATATATGGAGGAGGGGTGTGCGGGCATATGGGGCGGGGTGTGCGGACATATGTCGGCGGGGGTGTGCGGGCAATGGGGAGGGGGGTGTGCGGGCATATGGAGGTGGGGGTGTGCGGGCATATGGCGGCGGGGTGTTGCGGGCATATGGCAGGAGGGGGTGTGCGGGCATATGGAGGGGGAGTGTGCGGGCATATGGCGGCGGGGGTGTGTGGGGCATGATTGCGGCGGGGGTGTGCGGGCATATGGAGGAGGGGGTGTGCGGGCATATGGCGGCGGGGTGTGCGGGCATATGGCGGCGGGGGTGTGCGGGGCTCAGGCAAGGGCCGTGTCGCGGCCATATGTATGCAGGGCATGGTCGACTAACGGCTGCAAGGGCCGCTTCGCGGCCAATGCTCGCGCGGTATCCACATGACCGACGCGGAAGTTGCGCCATTGCGGGGCGGATTCGATGCGATGAATAATGATAAAAAACCGGGAGTGGTACATAGAAAATATATGGAAAAAAAAACTCACCATTGGGCCTCTTACAAATACCATTGCATTTAGCAGGATACTATCAGCCACCTCAGAAGCAACCCAATCTCTCAACACCGATGCTCCATCTCCTACAACCTTGACACGAGGGCGATTGTGGCACCAGCGACCAGCCGTGCCACAAGGATGAGACAGGTGGTATCACTGGACATGAGATCACTACAGGGCGGCAGTCACTCCAAAAGTGAAGCTAAAGTCAGAAAGCAGCCTATTAATGACGCCCAGCTGTTAGACGAGGCGGGCCGCTCTGCAACAAAATATGCAACACAAGTGACTGATGCCCCCTAGAGGACACAGCTGTAGACTGCAGATGGATAAAAAAATGCAATATAACTCTATAGATGAGAGTGAGGAGTAAGTTTGATATTTTGGACCAAAATAACGTAAGCTCGTAGCCCCCGTCATGGACCCTCACGCCTACAAGTACCTAACCACATGTATAACACATGTATAATTTAGCTTTAGACAAAAATCACCGAATTGGTACATAGAAAATATATATAAAAAAAAAACTCACCAAATTTGGCCTCTTACAAATACCATTGCACTTAGCAGGATACTATCAGCCACCTCAGAAGCAACCCATATCTCTCAACACCGATGCTCCATCCCCTAGCTCTAGACAAAAATCACCGAATTGGTACATAGAAAAAACTCACCAAATTTGGCATCGGTGTTGAGAGATATGGGTTGCTTCTGAGGTGGCTGATAGTATCCTGCTAAATGCAATGGTATTTGTAAGAGGCCAAATTTGGTGAGTTTTTTTTTTTTTTTATTAAATTAAATAGCTTTAGAGGAAAAAAATTCTTGATATACATAATTGCCTAGTATTTGGTGCTTTTTTGCTAAAATCTGATGAGGATTTTAATGTAAGAATAAAATAGATTTGGATGGGAAGGAATGGACGTTACGACAATTGACAAAAAAATGAACATTTTGGTGAATTCAGGTCGGGTAGCTGTCATTTTATGAGAGTAAGCCTGTTTGCATTCTCCATTCGGGGCATGTGCACCTATGCGTTATGATTGCCCTGGCAGAACTAAAAACACTCAAATAACACACTAGAAGTAGGGCAGGCCAGCACCTTCATGGTGTACAAGAAGGGTCTGGACATGGACAAGTGTACAGTTTGGATGCCAATAGGAAAGAAATTAAAGGATGCAGATTTGGTCACTTAAGTAATCATTGACCATGTTGGTCAACTTCTCCCTCCTCATCATAGTTACATCCACAGATAGCCATTGCTGATGTGACAGTTTATTGAAACTGGCCAAATTTTTGCACATTTTCCCTACCTGTATTGCACATGTGTGCTTGTCCCTCCCTGTAATACTTTGTATTAAAAAGACGCGGTACCTCTGCTGCCAGTATTGCCTGAGGGTGATCTTGTCATCAACACATCTACAACATCCTTTTTGAATGATTCTATTGTGCAACCCTTTTCTGACTCTCAAATGATGGAAGGAAATATCTCCTTGTACTGTACCAAAATGTCCATCACGCAAGGATCTTGGGGAAGACAGTTGGACATGAACTGTGCCTTGTGTGGGGAACTACAAAGAGCCAGTGGTTCAGTGTCCCGACCAGGACAAACTATAACCATCCTCTCCTCCTCACACCGACTCATTCTCCTCCTCCTCCTGTTCCTCCGATTCTGGCCATCCATTCTGGACAGACTCAAAGCTGGGGTTGGGAGTTCCCTTTGTAGTGCAGACAAACAAGTTCTGTTCCTCCTCATCCTCCTCTTCCTCATCATCCCCCAGTGAAGGTTCAAAATTTTGGCTGAGGCTAGGTTGGGTAGTATCACCCATCAAAAAATCTTCCTCCATGGCCAACTCCTGGGCTTTCAAAGCTTTCTCTTTTCAACAGGGAGACCAATGGGATGGTTACACTGATAATAGCATCATCACTGCTCATGATCTTGGTGCAGTATTCAACGTTTTCAAGAACCTTACAAATGTGAGTGTTCCACACGCACTTCACATTTGTTAGATGTGATGGCTGAGTTTCAGTCTGATGGGCATGTTGAAAAATAATGAAAACTTCAGTGTTTCTTTTTTATCTCTAAAAAAGGTAAACAGGTTCATGCATTTTTACATTGAATACAATAATAAAACACATGTCCTTTACATAGATATTTTGCACACTCAGCACATGTCAGATTTGCTTTATTGTCACAAGAAAATGGAAGAAGCTACATCTCTTCCTTTGTTGGCTGGTGCTGTGCTGGTGGAGGCTCTGGAGTCTCTTTCTTGAGCTTGCTGCTGGAACACTCTTCACAATGGCTGCTGTTCTTTGGCATCTATTGTTTACTTTTCTGGCTTCGATATAGGGCCTAACTAGGTTTTTCCTAATTCTTTAATAAACATTCTTCTTTTGTGCAGCTAATTTTTGCTTCAATTGGGGTTGATTTCTCTCCATAAAAAAAATGTGTTGTATGATGAAACATCCAGAATGTTGTAAAATATTATATTGGCCAATGATAGTTTTGTGTTTGCATGTGTATGTTGACAGGCCCGCCGTCAGGGCCTGATTACTCTGACAGCTGTCAGGGGCCCGGCGGTGATGAACAGGAGAGGTGGGCCTGGACGAGAACTGAGGGGGCAGGCTACAATCTCCTTCAGGCCCCGCCTTTTCACCTCATCTATGGGCCCCCTCTTGCTAATCTCCTCTTGGCTCCGCCCCTCACATCTTCCATGGGCCCCCTCTCTTACTCGGCAGTGGCGGGCCACATTGGGGATCTGGCATCCCCGCTTGTTAGCATTGGCTGCCCGCCCTTTAAATGTCGTGGAGGGTGGCGGCACCCGCTCATCCCAGCACTGCTCGCACAGGAGGCCTCTTACTAAGTGACGCTGCTGGGTACCTGTGCGAGCTTCACTGTGCTACTAATACGGGCACAGGTCTCCAGATTAACCCTAGAAGCTGCCCGCTGTGGAGAAGAGACAGGGGCAGCATATCCCAGGTGAAAGTGTGCGGCTTCACAGGGGGAGGTGTGGTAGGGTAAAAAGGGGCTGTGCGGGCAGCTGAGGTCACACACAGACAAGTGGGGGCTGCTGTGCATCACACTGACTGCAATATACCAAGCTGGGGTGAGTGTGCAACTGCAGAACCTGTGCTGTGTGTGACACGCTGTATTCTGAGCCCTGCGCTGTGTGTGTGACACGCTGTATACTGAGCCCTGCGCTGTGTGTGTGTGACACGCTGTATACTGAGCCCTGCGCTGTGTGTGTGACATGCTGTATACTGAGCCCTGCGCTGTGTGTGACACGCTGTATACTGAGCCCTGCACTGTGTGTGACACGCTGTATACTGAGCCCTGCGCTGTGTGTGGCACGCTGTATACTGAGCTCTGCGCTGTGTGAAGCACTCTGTATACTGAGCCCTGCACTGTGTGTGACACGCTGTAAATACTGAGCCCTGTGCTGTGTGTGACACTCTGTAATACTGACCCTGCGCTGTGTGTGTGACACGCTGTAATACTGAGCCCTGCGCTGTGTGACACGCTGTATACTGAGCCCTGCGCTGTGTGTGTGTGTGACACGCTGTACTACTGAGCCCTGCGCTGTGTGTGTGTGTTACACGCTCTATACTGAGACCTACGCTGTGTGTGTGTGACACGCTGTATACTGAGCCCCTGCGCTGTGTGTGACAGGCTGTAATTGTGGCACTCTGGCACCCTGGTTGGGGCACCACAGAACTCTTAGTACACAAATGGAATGTACACAGCAAGCAGACCTCACTAAACAACACATCTTTTTACACCCCTTTTCACCCCAGGCCTCTAGGGGGAGCTCCACTGGTTACCTTAAGCCAGTTCCCCCTATAAATACGGGTCCTGGAGAGAGAAACAGCGGAGTGTGCAGTCTCTTTAGAGCTGTGAACAGCCAGGAGAGCTGACCCGGTACTGGAGGCACACTAGGCCCATACTAGCACACCCGGAAAGTGAGAGACCCTTGCAACTGGGGTCATAGGACAGGAGGCCAATACCTCACAGGGACAGAAGAGTTGTTTAGCTCACCCTAACCATCCGGTCACTGGGTCCGAGCTGCAAGGAGCTACATCGCAGGCTGCAGAGAAACTCAGCACCCCAAACAAGGGCGTCTAGCTCCCTATACACCTGAAGCACCACCAGATGAGAGCCCAGGGAAGGAGAAGTAATTACGCCTAACCCCTTTTATAGTGCCCTCAGCCAGCAAACTCAGGTGAAACATGTCCCACCAGAACGTGCAACCCGGTCCGGCAGGATTCCATATCCACCAGACCTCCCTAGAACTGTGTATACAAGGAAGCCTACACCACTGCTTGCTGTGGAACCTCCAGGAGTGCCTACTTCATCACCCGGTCGAGTGTACCTTTTGTCACCAGTAAAGGTACTAAAAGTCTCTATGTGTCTGTGCATCATTCCTGGACTAACACGCAGCAACAACTGAGCTGCCGTATTCCATCTGGTACAGCTCCTGGCTCTGGGGACTCCTGCTCATCCTGTGGGGAGCATCCCATCTAGCTACTGCACATCCCCTGGAGGCCCAAGCAGCACCGGTGCCATCACCGGACTCCCACAGGTGGCGTCACGACAAACAAGAATTATCCCAATCCTATAATCCCCTTTTTATCTGACCACCGGGCCCCACAGCCTCAGGCGCGGAACCGTGACGAGGGAATCATCGCCTGAGACGTGAGCATCCGGCAACGGTGAGTCAGAATTTGGCAATCACGAACAGGATACGAGCAGACCCGTTTCCCAACGGGTATTGTGTGCTAGTTAATGACTGTGATTATTGAATTGTACATTTGAACCGCCATTGTTGCGCAGAAGGTGGGAAAAGAAGGGGCATTACTTGCAAAGGACGCGAAGATAGGCCCCGCCCCACCTCTGAGAGTTCCGCCGAACGCAGCAGGAACCGGAAACTCCCGTGGTGCCTCACTCCTCACCACGTGGCTGTCAACGTCTGTTGAAATCGAAAGGGCTGGCCGCGCTTAACTAAGGGGGAGTGAGGATGAGTGACTCGGATTCCGGCGACGCGGTATCCCCGCAAGTAAAGCAACCGGTTGTTCCACTGGGGCCACCAAACGTACCCCCAGTAGGTCAGCCACCCGTCAGCGGCATGCCGCAGCAACCGCCCTGATTATGCCGATATCTCTGCCGTATGACCCGAATGCGGCCTGGTTACCAAAGTACAGCGGTAAACCTGATACCCTGGATATGTTCCAGAGAAGATATGCCAAGTGCTGGATATGTACGCCATTACCGGTAAGCAGCGAGCTTCAGTTATAATGGGACAATTAACAGATGCAGCAGAGCTGGAGACCCAAAACTGGTCTACAGAAGCTCAGGAGTCTGTGGAACAGATATTTGCTAAATTAAACCGGGTTTTTGAGCATCATACCGAAGCTGAACTAAGACTGTTGTTTTACCATTGCAAACAGGGGGCACAGGAGAGTGTCCTGGACTACGCACTGCGCTTACAGGAAGCACTGAGACTGTTAAAACAAGTTGATCCTGATGGTGCTAGAGATGAAAACAAAGCGTTAATTGGACAATTTGTTGTGGGACTTAGACTACCTGATGATAAGAAACAGGCACGCTGGTGGGCCCTGCAAAACCCTGACGCAAGTTTGATACCTTAAGAGACTTAACAGTGCGAGGACAGCAGTTCCCTACAGTGCCCGATCTAAACTCTCAGCCGCAGTATGCGAACACCCCCTCCGTGCCGGCAGCAGCATCTCTAATCCCTACGGTTCAGTCCAGCGCACAGACCATAACACCCGACCGGTTCGATAAACTGTGTGCTAATGTGCAGCAGCTGATGAAGGACATGGCCAAGCTCCGAGGTGAAAGAAGACCCAAGACAGAAGCAAGGTCATCGGACAAGATCCAGCTCGCTGACAGCCCCGACGACGTCCCGTGGATGAGGAAGAAGACACAGCCCCGCGAGGATAACCTACAGATCGCTACACCCCTGATGGACATCGCATCTGCCAAAAGAGCGACAAAGAAGGACGTACCTACCAATCCAGTCCTTTAAACGAGCAACCCCTGGGCGAGAAGAGCCAACCCTAGGAGTAGACCGTCCAGGCCCAACCAACTGGGAGTACAAGTACGTGGGAGACCGTCCGTACTTGTCAATCATCACCAATGGCACCGCTACCACAGCGTTGATAGACACTGGATCCCAGGTGACAACCATCCCGAGTATCCTTTACAAATGCTTCTGGCCAGATGTTAAGCTGGAACCCCCACACCCTGATCTGAACATTGAGGCAACTAATGGTTTGCTAGTTACAGTAGAGGGACAATGGGAAGCTACAGTAAAGGTGGGGAGGGTGCAGCTGAAGAACCAGGGTATCATGGTGGTTCAGGACAAACCATACGATCGGGATCCACACGTAATACTGGGTACTAATGTCATGGTTAAATGTCTCGATTAAGTGTTGTTCTTACTCCAACAGAGTGCTGATGCTGGCAAACCAAGAGAGAGGAGAGCTATCCAAAGAGAGATCCGGGCTCTGGTGTACCAACAGCAGGTAAAAATGTCAAATGGTTGAAATTGACAGTGTACGGGTAACAGATCCCATTCCAATTGTGGTACCACCCAGAAGTGAAATGATGATCTGGTGTCGAGCAGCCATAGGCCTCAGAGGGCAGGACTACCAAGCTGTAGTAGAACCTGTAATGTCTGATAGCAGTCCTACGCTCTTGACAGCCAGAGGGTTGGTTGACATAAGAAAAGGGAGGGTCCCCGTACGCATATTAAATTATGGTGATGACGAAGTCAGACTGCCAAGATATTCTACAGTTGCAAAATTGTACCAGGTTGAAAACAATGCTATAATTGATATGAAATCCCCTTCCCAAACAGTAACTGACGAACCCCCTCACTCCAAAGATCAGCTAGAGAAATGGTGTCAGGAGCTTAGTGTAGGAACTGACAACACACCCTCTCATCAGAAAAATGGAGTTTACCGGGTAGTTCGGGAGTATGAGCAAGTGTTCAGCAAACACCCACTTGACTTTGGGAGGATTAATGGGGTACAACAGCATAGCCCCACAGGCGACCATGCACCCATTAAAGAAAGGTACAGGTCTATACCACCCACACACTACCAAAAAGCAAAAGAAATGCTTCAGGACATGAAAAATGCAGGGGTCATTAGGGATAGCTGTAGTCCCTGGGCAACACCACTGGTCCTAGTTAAAAGAAAGATGGTAGTATGAGGATGTGCGTAGACTACAGACAAATCAACAAAGTCACACACAAGGATGCATACCCGTTACCCCGCATAGAAGAGTCACTGGCTGCACTTAAATCTGCCAACTACTTCTCCACATCAGATCTTACTAGTGGGTACTGGCAGGTCTCCGTTGCAGAGGAGGATCGTGAGAAGACAGCTTTCACGACACCTATGGGGCTATGCGAGTTCAACAGTATGCAATTCGGGTTGTGCAATGCCCCAGGAACATTTCAGAGACTGATGGAATGTTGCTTGGGTCACAAGAACTTTGAGACTGTGCTGTTATACCGTGATGATGTCATTGTATACTCCCAGACCTATGAAGATCACCTGCAACACCTGAGTGAAGTGTTCGAGTCGCTGTCCAAGTACGGTATGAAGCTGAAGCCGTCCAAATGTCACCTGCTGAAACCCAAGGTCCAGTACCTAGGACATGTGGTCAGTGCAGAAGGCGTGGCGCCTGACCCAGACAAGGTAACCGTCATCAAAGACTGGCCAGCACCAACCACTCACAAAGAGGTACGTCAATTCTTGGGACTGTAAAGAAAATAGGGAGGGGGACAAGAGGCGCAATATGCCTATCACTAGTGACACTTATGTGTGATGGTGGTGCTGTGAAGCGTGCTCACCTGGTCCAGTTGTGAACCCAAAACTGGTTTGAAGCGTTTTTGGAAACTATGTTCCAGCTGCTGCAGGACCTCCACCGACCACTGGATAGTGGTTTGAATCCAAAAAGATGATGGGGAGTGCTGGTGTGTCACGGTCCGCGCTGCGTGGTGTGGATAAACTCACCAAGAGCCAAAAGTATTTCATCCTTTATTTCCTCCTCCTCTCCAAGAGAGATGAGAGGAATAAAGGATGAAAATACTTTTGGCTCTTTGGTGAGTTTATCACAACAGCAGCGCGGACCGTGACACACCAGCCTCCCATCACTTCTTGTGAATTCTTGGGAACTGGTCGGGTACTACCGACGATTCATCAAGGCTACACCAAGATTAGCAGCACCCATGCAGATCCTTAGTAGGTCAATCTAAAAATGGCAAGATCAGGGGACCCCCGTTCCGGTGGGGACCAGAACTGGAACAATCCTTCCAAAAGTTAAAAGATGCTTTAACTGGAGAAGAAATCCTGACCTATCCCGATTACAATCTACCATTTTTACTGTATACCGATGCAAGCAACGAAGGCCTAGGAGCCGTCCTAGCTCAACGCCAGCAGGGAAAGTAAAAGGTGATCGCCTACACCAGCAGAAAGCTCCGTCCCATGGAAAGGAACCCAGAGAACTAAAGCTCGTTCAAACTGGAGTTCCTGGCCCTGGTCTGGGCAATCACAGAGCGTTTCAAGCATTACCTGACATCCACCCCATTCACAGCTTTCACTGACAACAACCCCCTAACACACTTAGAGACTGCAGAGTTGGAAGCCCTAGAACAGTGTTGGGTTGCAAGACTGTCAAACTATGACTTCACTGTAAAGTACCGGGCAGGTCACAAAAACGGCAACGCTGATGCCCTGTCCAGGATGCCTAACCTTCCTGAAGAAGGAGAAGACATAGATGACCTGTAGGAGATAGAACTACCGGCTTTCCATTGTACGGGTATGGCAACGTGCTATCAGGCGAGTCAGAGACGTTTAGAGAGGATCGTGAACCCTTTACCTCACCATGACTGGAAGGAGGTTCAAGCCAATGATCCAGACGTCAGCTTGGTCAGAGAGCTGATAACTCAAGAGCACGCCAGTATGGACCCCGATGCCTCGCCAAATGCCATACGCTTGTGGAAGGAAAAAGGGAAGTTATTTGTCTACCAAGGGAAACTATGCTGAAGGTATCTGAATCCCAGAACACACAAACTCATCTGGCAGATTGTAGTTCCAAAAACTGAAGTCCAAATGATCCTTGAAGCCTACCATGACGATGTAGTACACTTTGGATGGAAGAAGCTGGGGAGGCTACTGAAAGACCGTTTCTACTGGGTCGGTATGCGAGGTTCAATTGACAAGTGGTGTAAAAATTGTGGACCGTGTCATCTTCGAAGGAAAGACCATCTGACTCAGAAAGCTCCGTTACAGCCAATTATTACCAAGAAACCCCTTGAAATAGTTGCTCTCGACCACATAAAGTTAACCCCAAGTCGCACCGGTTACATTTACTCACTCACAATGGTTGATCACTACTCAAGATTCCTGGTGGTAGTTCCAGTTAAGGACTTAACTGCGGAAGTAGCGGCCAAAACATTCCAGAGTTACTTTTGTCGCCCCCATGGGTATCCAGATCAAGTCTTGACTGAACAAAAGCCAGCCATCGAATCAGACCTGTTTCAATGATTTCTAGGACTATATGGGTGTAAGAAGATCAGGACCACACCATATCTTCCTCAGACAAACGGTTTATGTGAAAAAATTAACACATTGTGATTGACATGCTCAAGCCTTACCCCTCGAAAAGAGAAATCAATGGCCTGAAAAACTTCCAGACCTTGTGGATATCTACAACCACATACCTGTTAGTTCAACTAACTACACGCCTGCTTACTTGATGCGAGCAAGACCAGATAAATTACCAGTTGATTTAGAGTGGGAACCATCAAACCAACACCAGATTCTCTAGATGAAGATTGGATAAGCCAACGCCAAGAACAGTACAAGAAAGTACAAGAGAGTGTTGAAAAAATCTGAACATAAGCAGAAGCAAGCAAGAACATGACTTTAATAAACGCGCCTCAGCAGAACCCTTAGCAACAGGCGAACTAGTTCTAAAAAGAAAGAGAAAAACGATCAAGTTAGATGACAATTGGGAATCAGAACCCTACACAATTATGCCGTCACAATATGACAACTCCAAAACTTGTGTTATCAGCAAAGACAAAGGAAATACCTTTACAACTGTATCAAGAGACCATTTGAAGAAACGTCCAGAACAGTTAATACCTCAAGAAATCAGTTACCCTACAGTAACAATGGAAAACCAAAAGAAAATCTAGTCCATACAGAAATTGGAGACTTACCAGCTGACTGGCCACAATGCAATGGTGCATATATAATATCAGTTCTTTCCTTCTACACACATGTAGAAAATCAAGAACCATTACCCAATCAACCAGTTCAAGAAGAACCAAATCAAATGCAAGAGATGCAGCCTGTTATCTTGAAACCTGAGATTCCTGTAATCGGTGAACCTGCTAGTCTCACAGTAAGACAAAGAATTCCTGGACAATTACCTACATTACCACCTTTAACAGATGATGGTCCAATAAACAGATTACGTACCTACTATGGAATTCCAGAAACACGTAGGAGCAACAGACCAACAACCAGCACGTACACTACAAACACAGCTTTTGAAACACCAACACTACGCAGATCCACACATAGTACATTAGGACAACCCCCAAACAAATATGGAGAATGGGTTTAAAATGTAGTGGAACCATGTTACCTGTTAACCAATGTAAATAGTAACCTTGTTCAAAAACTGTAAAAAGTAGTGTACAGAAGGGTGGAGGAACTGGGCCCTGTCCCAAGTAAATTAAGTTGGGAACAGAAAGTGCCTGGGTAGGGTAAGAAGGTTAGACCCGGTCTCCTAAGCAGAGACACCCATAGGGAATATATAAAGTTTAAAATGTATACACGTGTATGTGTTTAAGCCATCAGAGACTTTACTGCTGGACTTTACCCTTTTCCCGTTTTATAAACTTGGACCAATTGTCACAGGACTTGTGTGACCAAAAACTTACTTTTTCAGCCTGCGGCAGATGGACTAGTGCCGTATTGACTGCTTTTCATATTTTTCCTATTTTTCCCTTTCTTTTAAGTGATTTTTGTATTTTTCAATTTAAGACTTTGTAAATACCGGTTATTAAATGTGTATAAAATGTTTAAAGGTTAAGTTGTAAAAAGAAAACCTTTTGCTCAGTCCAGGAGAACTGAAGTTAACTAAGGGGGAATGTGGCACCCTGGCACCCTGGTTGGGGCACCACAGAACTCTTAGTACACAAATGGAATGTACACAGCAAGCAGACCTCACTAAACAACACATCTTTTTACACCCCTTTTCACCCAAGGCCTCTAGGGGAGCTCCACTGGTTACCTTAAGCCAGTTCCTCCTATAAATAGGGTCCTGGAGAGAGAAACAGCGGAGTGTGCAGTCACTTTAGAGCTGTGAACAGCTAGGAGAGCTGACCTGGTACTGGAGCCACAATAGGCCCATACCAGCACACCCGGAAAGTGAGAGACCCTTGCAACTGGGGTCATAGGACAGGAGGCCAATACCTCACAGGGACAGAAGAGTTGTTTAACTCGCAATAACCATCAGGTCACTGGGTCCGAGCTGCAGGAGATACATTGCAGGCTGCAGAGAAACCAGCACTCCAAACAAGGGAGTCTAGCTCCCTGTACACTTGAAGCACCACCAGATGAGAGCCCAGGGAAGGAGAAGTAATTACGCCTAACCCCTTTTATAGTGCCCTCAGTGCAGCAAACTCAGGTGAAACACGTCCCACCAGAACGTGCAACCCGGTCCGGCAGGATTCCATATCCACCAGACCTCCCTGGAACTGTGTATACAAGGAAGCCTACACCACTGCTTGCTGTGGAACCTCCAGGGGTGCCTACTTCATCACCCGTTCGAGTGTACCTGTTGTCACCAGTAAAGGTACTAAAAGACTCTATGTGTCCGTGCATCATTCCTGGACTAACACGCAGCAACTACTGAGCTGCCGTATTCCATCTGGTACAGTTCCTGGCCCCGAGGACTCCTGCTCATCCTGTGGGGAGCATCCCATTTAGCATCCGCCCATCCCCTGGAGGCCCAAGCAGCGCCGGTGCCATCACCGGACTCCCACAGGTGGCGTCACGACAAATAAAAATTATCTCAATCCTATAATCCCCTTTTTATCTGACCACCAGGCCCCACAGCCTCAGGCGCGGAACCGTGAATACGGAATCATCGCCTGAGACGTGAGCATCCGGCAGCGGTGAGTCATAATACTGAGCCCTGCGCTGTGTGTGTGACACGCTGTAATACTGAGCCCTGCGCTGTGTGTGTGTTACATGCTCTATATTGAGACCTGCTCTGTGTGTGTGTGACACGCTGTATACTGAGCCCCTGCGCTGTGTGTGACATGCTGTATACTGAGCCCTGCGCTGTGTGTGACATGCTATATACTGAGCCCTGTGCTGTGTGTGACATGCTGTAATACTGAGCCCTGCGCTGTGTGTGACACGCTATAATACTGAGCCCTGCGCTGTGTGTGGACACGCTGTAATACTGAGCCCTGCGCTGTGTGTGTGTGCGACACGGTGCAATACTGAGCCCTGCGCTGTGTGTGTGTGTATGACACACTGTATACTGAGCCCTGCGCTGTGTGACACGCTGTATACTGAGCCCTGCGCTGTGTGTGACACACTGTATACTGAGCCCTGCGTTGAGTGTGTGACATGCTGTATACTGAGCCCTGCGCTGTGTGTCTGTGACACGCTGTATACTGAGCCCTGCGCTGTGTGTGTGTGACACGCTGTATACTGAGCCCTGCACTGTGTGTGACACGCTATATACTGAGCCCTGCGCTGTGTGTGACATGCTGTATGCTGAGCCCTGCACTGTGTGTGACACGCTGTATACTGAGCCCTGCGCTGTGTGTGTGTGACACACTGTATACTGTGCCCTGCGCTGTGTGACGTGCTGTATACTTAGCCATGCGCTGTGCGTCTGTGACACACTGTATACTGAGCCCTGCGCTGTGTGTGACACACTGTATACTGAGCCCTGCGTTGAGTGTGTGACATGCTGTAACTGAGCCCTGCGCTGTGTGTCTGTGACACGCTGTATACTGAGCCCTGCGCTGTGTGTGTGTGACACGCTGTATACTGAGCCCTGCACTGTGTGTGACACGCTATATACTGAGCCCTGCGCTGTGTGTGACATGCTGTATGCTGAGCCCTGCACTGTGTGTGACACGCTGTATACTGAGCCCTGTGCTGTGTGTGTGTGACACGCTGTATACTGAGCCCTGCGCTGTATGTGACACGCTGTTTACTGAGCCCTGCGCTGTGTGTGTGTGACACGCTGTATACTGAGCCCTGCGCTGTGTGTGTGTGTGACACGCTGTATACTGAGCCCTGCGCTGTATGTGACATGCTGCATGCTGAGCCCTGCACTGTGTGTGACACGCTGTTTACTGAGTCCTGTGCTGTGTGTGACACGCTATAATACTGAGCCCTGTGCTGTGTGTGACACGCTATAATACTGAGCCCTGTGCTGTGTGTGACGTGCTGTAATACTGTGTCCTGTGCTGTGTGTGACACGCTGTATACTGAGCCCAGCGCTGTATGTGACACACTGTATACTGAGCCCTGCGTCGTGTGTGTGTGAAACGCTGTATACTGAGCCCTGCGCTGTGTGTGTGTGTGACACGCTGTATACTGAACCCTGCGCTGTGTGTGTGACACGCTGTATACTGAGCCCTGCGCTGTGTGTGACATGCTGTATACTGAGCCCTGTGCTGTGTGTAACATGCTGTATACTGAGCCCTGCGCTGTGCGTGTATGTGACACGCTGTATACTGAGCCCTGCATTGTGTGTGTGTGTGACACACTGTATACTGAGCCCTGCGCTGTGCGTGTATGTGACACGCTGTATACTGAGCCCTGTGCTGTGTGTGTGTGACACGCTGTATACTGAGCCCTGCGCTGTGTGTGTGTGACACGCTGTATACTGAGCCCTGCGCTGTGTGTGTGTGTGACACGCTGTATACTGAACCCTACGCTGTGTGTTTGTGACACGCTGTATACTTAGCCCTGCGCTGTGTGTGACATGCTGTATACTGAGCCCTGTGCTGTGTGTGACATGCTGTATACTGAGCCCTGCATTGTGCGTGACACGCTGTATTCTGAGCCCTGCGCTGTGTGTGTGTAAACACAGCGTCTCCATTGTGCTTTTGTCCAGCTGCCATCTCCATTGTGCATTTATCCCACAGCCATCTCCATTGTGTATACGGCCAGTCGCAGTCTCTATTGTGTATTCTCTATTGTGTACAGCCAGCAGCCATCTCCATTGTCTATACTGCCCGCAGCCATCGCTATTATGTATTCAGCCCACAGCAGTCTCAAGTGTGTGTGTAATGTATAATAGAGAGACAGTGTAAAATAAATGAGAAATAGCACAAAAATTTGAAAAAAGTGGACTTTATTGCCTAATGGCGTGGCCACATATTGGACAATAAAGTCCACTTTTTTCTATTTTTAGTGTGCGTTTTTTCCTTTTTTTACTCTATGGTAAGGAACCATCTGGATTGCTGGTTGGGAAAGCTTTGCACATAAATTTAGGTAATTTTTTGTGCTATTCCAATTTTTCACTATAAATATAATGTATGTTTGGGTGGAGGTGGAGCATGGGTGGAGGCGGAGACGGTTGGACGCTGGGCGGAGTCTCAGGGGGCCCCAAAATGTTGGCGGTAAGGCACCCCGAAATTCCTAGTGGCAGCCCTGTATGTTGATATTGCGAAATGACTGGATGAGTACTTGCTCACTGATAAGAACAGTGAAACCTCCACCCTTTTGAATAATGAGATGAAGTATACAAAAAAACAAATACATTTTACAGGCAGAAATAATTAGTGACCTGTTGAGCAGTATAAAATGTTATTGTGTCATATTGACCCAAATAGTAACAATCAGCGTGTAGCAAAAAGTAACACTCATAGTATGAACCCCTGAAATGAGGAAGAGTCAATAAATCACAAATTTCAGATCCGCATAATAAATAATCTGCAGGGTCTCAAATTTAATTTCGGGTCATATGGACCCAAACAGAACAGCAGGGTTAAGGTCAAAAGAAATCAGTGTTTACCGTATATACTCAAGTATAAGCCGAGTTTTTCAGCACAATTTTTGTGCTGAAAAGTGCTCCCCTTGGTTTATACTCGAGTCACTCGATATTTGCTGTAGGGAGGGCTGTGACCGGGGGCTGGAGGAGGCAGGAGGGGGCCGCAGTGACTGCGGGCGGTCACGTGGGGCCGCCCATTAGTGTAATGAATGTGCACTGCATCCCCCCGTCCATCAGCGGCAGGGGGAGCGGTGCATATTGCACTACACTGGCCCCCAGCAGTGATATATAGCCCCCCTCCTTAGTATCTGTCCCCCATGCTGCAGCACAAATTAAAATAACAAACATTGTATGCATTACCTTTCTGGTGACTCCTTGCTGGCAGTGCCACATCCTCCGATCTCCCGGCTTCTTACTGCTTTTGCCAGTGTCATGTGACTGGTGCAGCAGCGATGACATCATCGCTGCTGCATCGGCCACAGCAATAGCAGCCGACACAAGCAGGGAGAAGCCGGGAGATCGGAGGACGCAGCGCTGCCAGCAAGGAGTCACCAGAAAGGTAATGCATACAATGTTTGTTATTTTAATTTGTGCCGCAGCATTGAGGCCCAGATACTAAGGAGTGGGGGATGTATATCACTGATGGGAGCCAGAATACTAAGGAGGGAGCCAGAATACTAAGGAGGGGGCCTGTATGCTAAGGAGGGGGCCTGTATACTAAGGAGGGGGCCTGTATACTACTGCTGGGGGCCTGTATACTACTGCTGGGGGCCTGTATACTACTGCTGGGGGCCTGTATACTACTGCTGTGGGGCCTGTATACTACTGCTGGGGGCCTGTATATCACTGCTGGGGGCTTGTATATCACTGCAGGGGGCCTGTATACTACTGCTGGGGGCCTGATACTACTGCTGGGGGCGCTATATACTGGAATGGGGGGCTATATAACAGGATGGGTGTCTGCTGCATTTCTCACCCTAGGCTTATACTCGAGTCAATACATTTCCCTAGTTTTGGAGGGTAAAATTAGGGGCCTTGGCTTATACTCGGGTCGGCTTATACTCGAGTATATATGGTAAATATTGTGACATTTTCTATTTTTTTTGCCTAGTTTTGGATATTTTCATAAATAAACGCAAATAATATCGACCAACATTTACCACTAACTTGAAGTACAATATTTTATGAAAAAAACAATCTCAGAATCACTGTGATCTGTTGAAGCGTTCCAGAGTTATAGTTTCATAATCTGACACTGGTCAGAATTGAAAAATGAGACTAGATCATTAATGTACAAAGGGGCTCAGCCTGTAAGGGGTTAATGCAAATTCTTATTAATGTATAAGTGACTTCAGACTGGCTTGGAAAACTGGATGGTAAGTATCTTCACAGCATAGACAATTGTCTTCAGATGAGTGATTAAGGCAAACATTTTGTGGAATAGTGAAGTTAACAAACAAAACCATCGCTATTGGTCTGACACTAACCCACAGTGGATAGATTCCTCCAAGACTGTTGGAACACAAAAATTGATGGTATGGTGTGGTGTATGGGTACAAAAATAGTGGGGACATTCTTCATCATTGGAAACTTCAATGCCACTGGATAACTGAATCATGTAGCAATTTCATATATCCAGTGGCATTGAGGTTTCCATTGATGAAAAATGGCTCCACTATCTTTATGACCATGAAATTACTGGTGTTGGAGAGACACTTCAAATCCCAGAGAGACATAATCTAGGAGTACAAACTTATGATGACCTTTTATGTATTCAGACCAAGAATGGATGTGTCATATGGATATATTTCTTTTTCAATCAATAAAGAAATGTTCTGCATAAGAGAATGAGGACCTAGCGCTGCACTATACCTCCCCAATTCAATAAAGAATTGACAATGCCTTTTACTGATGCGTAAACACCACAATTTAAGATTATCATTCACATGTTAAAGATTTATCTATATACATAATCGCCAGTTTTGCACTTCCGCCACTGTGCCGCTATCGCGAGCGATGGCGCGCATGCGCCATCACGAGCCCCCGACACTGGCCGGAAGTGCAAGCATCCTGGCGCCACACACCCGCCCGCCACACACCCGCTGACCCGCCACATCCTCCAGCTCCCCGCTGCTCCCCTGCTCCCCGCTGCTCCCCCGCTCCCCCGCCACATCCTCCCGGTCCCCTGCAATTCCCGCGGCACCGCCCACACCATTGATGACATCTCCGCCCGTCTGCACCGACCACGGCACCGCGCACTCCATTGATGACGTCACTGCCCGCCCGTCTGCGCCGACCGCAGCACCACCTACTCCATTGATGACGTCACCGCCTGTCTGCGCCGACCGCGGCACCGCGCACTCACTTGATGACATCACCTCCCGCCCGTCTGCCCCAATAATGATGACGTCACCGCCCGCCCGTCTGCCCCAATGTATGTATACAATGTGTGTCTCTGTCCACTCTGTCCCTCATGTGTCTCTGTCCACTCTGTCCCTCATGTGTCTCTGTCCACTATGTCCCTCATCTGTCTCTGTCCACTCTGTCCCTCATCTGTCTCTGTCCACTCTGTCCCTCATCTGTCTCTGTCCACTCTGTCCCTCATCTGTCTCTGTCCCCTCTGTCCCTCATCTGTCTCTGTCACTCTGTCCCTCATCTGTCTCTGTCCACTCTGTCCCTCATCTGTCTCTGTCCACTCTGTCCCTCATCTGTCTCTGTCCCCTCTGTCCCTCATCTGTCTCTGTCCACTCTGTCCCTCATGTGTCTCTGTCCCTCATGTGTCTCTGTCCTTCATGTGTCTCTGTCCACTCTGTCCCTCATGTGTCTCTGTCCACTCTGTCCCTCATGTGTCTCTGTCCACTCTGTCCCTCATGTGTCTCTGTCCACTCTGTGTCTCATGTGTCTCTGTCCACTCTGTGTCTCATGTGTCTCTGTCCACTCTGTGTCTCATGTGTCTCTGTCCACTCTGTGTCTCATGTGTCTCTGTCCACTCTGTGTCTCATGTGTCTCTGTCCACTTTGTGTCTCATGTGTCTCTGTCCACTCTGTCCCTCATGTGTTGCTGTCCACTCTGTCCCTCATGTGTCTCTGTCCACTCTGTCCCTCATGTGTCTCTGTCCACTCTGTCCCTCATGTGTCTCTGTCCACTCTGTCCCTCATGTGCCTCTGTCCACTCTGTCCCTCATATGTCTCTCTCCACTCTGTCAGTCATGTGTCTCTGTCCACTCTGTCCCTCATGTGTCTCTCTCCACTCTGTCCCTCATGTGTTTCTCTCCACTCTGTCCCTCATGTGTCTCTGTCCACTCTGTCCCTCATGTGTCTCTGTCCACTCTGTCCCTCATGTGTCTCTGTCCACTCTGTGTCTCATGTGCCTCTGTCCACTCGGTGTCTCATGTGTCTCTGTCCACTCGGTGTCTCATGTGTCTCTCTCCACTCCGTCCCTCATGTGTCTCTCTCCACTCCGTCCCTCATGTGTCTCTGTCCACTCTGTCCCTCATGTGTCTCTCTCCACTCTGTCCCTCATGTGTCTCTCTCCACTCTGTGTCTCATGTGTCTCTGTCCACTCTGTGTGTCATGTGTCTCTGTCCACTCGGTGTCTCATGTGTCTCTGTCCACTCGGTTTCTCATGTGTCACTGTCCACTCGGTGTCTCATGCGTCTCTGTCCACTCGGTGTCTCATGTGTCTCTGTCCACTCTGTGTCTCATGTCTCTCTGTCCACTCTGTGTCTCATGTGTCTCTGTCCACTCTGTGTCTCATGTGTCTCTGTCCACTCTGTGTGTCATGTGTCTCTGTCCACTCTGTGTCTCATGTGTCTCTGTCCACTCTGTCCCTCATGTGTCTCTGTCCACTCTGTCCCTCATGCGTCTCTGTCCACTCTGTGTCTAATGTGTCTCTCTCCACTCTGTGTCTAATGTGTCTCTCTCCACTCTGTGTCTAATGTGTCTCTCTCCACTCTGTGTCTAATGTGTCTCTCTCCACTCTGTGTCTAATGTCTCTTTGTCCACTCTGTGTCTAATGTCTCTCTGACCACTCTGTGTCTAATGTCTCTCTGTCCTCTCTGTGTCTAATGTCTCTCTGTCCACTCTGTGTCTAATGTCTCTCTGTCCACTCTGTGTCTAATGTCTCTCTGTCCACTCTGTGTCTAATATCTCTCTGTCCACTCTGTGTCTAATGTCTCTCTGTCCACTCTGTGTCTAATGTGTCTCTGTCCACTCTGTGTCTAATGTGTCTCTGTCCACTCTGTGTCCAATGTGTCTCTGTCCACTCTGTGTCCAATGTGTCTCTGTCCACTCTGTGTGTCATGTGTCTCTGTCCACTCTGTGTGTCATGTGTCTCTGTCCACTCTGTGTGTCATGTGTCTCTGTCCACTCTGTGTGTCATGTGTCTCTGTCCACTCTGTGTCTAATGTGTCTCTGTCCACTCTGTGTCTAATGTGTCTCTGTCCACTCTGTGTCCAATGTGTCTCTGTCCACTCTGTGTCCAATGTGTCTCTGTCCACTCTGTGTGTCATGTGTCTCTGTCCACTCTGTGTGTCATGTGTCTCTGTCCACTCTGTGTGTCATGTGTCTCTGTCCACTCTGTGTGTCATGTGTCTCTGTCCACTCTGTGTCTAATGTCTCTCTGTCCACTCTGTGTGTCATGTGTCTCTGTCCACTCTGTCTCTAATGTCTCTCTGTCCACTCTGTCTCCAATGTCTCTCTGTCCACTGTGTCTAATGTCTCTCTGTCCACTCTGTGTCTAAGGTCTCTTTGTCCACTCTGTGTCTAATGTCTCTCTGTCCACTCTGTGTCTAATGTCTCTCTGTCCTCTCTGTGTCTAATGTCTCTCTGTCCACTCTGTGTCTAATGTCTCTCTGTCCACTCTGTGTCTAATGTCTCTCTGTCCACTCTGTGTCTAATGTCTCTCTGTCCACTCTGTGTCTAATGTCTCTCTGTCCACTCTGTGTCTAATGTGTCTCTGTCCACTCTGTGTCTAATGTGTCTCTGTCCACTCTGTGTCCCATGTGTCTCTGTCCACTCTGTGTGTCATGTGTCTCTGTCCACTCTGTGTGTCATGTGTCTCTGTCCACTCTGTGTGTCATGTGTCTCTGTCCACTCTGTGTGTCATGTGTCTCTGTCCACTCTGTGTCTAATGTCTCTCTGTCCACTCTGTGTCTAATGTGTCTCTGTCCACTCTGTGTCTAATGTGTCTCTGTCCACTCTGTGTCCAATGTGTCTCTGTCCACTCTGTGTCCAATGTGTCTCTGTCCACTCTGTGTGTCATGTGTCTCTGTCCACTCTGTGTGTCATGTCTCTGTCCACTCTGTGTGTCATGTGTCTCTGTCCACTCTGTGTGTCATGTGTCTTAGTCCACTCTGTGTGTCATGTCTCTTGTCCAATCTGTGTGTCATGTCTCTCTGTCCACTCTGTGTGTAATGTCTCTCTGTCCACTCTGTGTAATGTCTCTCTCTCCACTCTGTGTCTAATGTCTCTACACTCTGTGTCTAATGTCTCTACACTCTGTGTAATGTGTCTACACTCTGTGTAATGTGTGTATACTGTGTGTAATCTCTGCATACTGTGTGTCTATACAATGTTTCATGTATGTATATACTGTGTGATTCTCTCCTCACCCCTCCACCACTGAGTTGCATCTCTCCTCAACCCTACACCACTGAGCCGCTTCTCTCCTCACCCCTCCACCACTAAGCCGCTTCTCTCCTCACCCCTCCACCACTGAGCCGCTTCTCTCCTCACCCCTCCACCACAGAGCCGCATCTCTCCTCACCCCTCCACCACACAGCCGCCTCTATACTCTACTAACCACAGAGCCGCCTCGATACTCTGCTACCCACACAGCCGCCTCCATAATCTGCTACCCACAGAGCCGCCTCGATACTCTGCTACCCACAGAGCCGCCTCCATAATCTGCTACCCACAGAGCCGCCTCGATACTCTGCTACCCACAGAGCCGCCTCCATACTCTGCTACCCACAGAGCCGCCTGTATATTCTGCTACCCACAGAACCGCCTCGATACTCTGCTACCCACAGAGCCACCTGTATACTTTGATACCCACTAACCCGCCTGTATACACCCAATTAATTTCACCCCGCTCCTGATGTAATTGCATCGGGCCTTTTTACTAGTATTCTATATTTTCAGGTCCACTAGATACCTATACCAATAAGGTGGAATATCTCTAAAGATATGGTTATAGGAATCACTGCACATGTACAAGGGAAATAGTGCTTTTTCGTGAGAATTTTATTTATAGTGTTTGTTCACTGCGACAAGGTTATCACGTTTCGGCCCAGTATGGGCCTTGATCACATGGTCACTTGATTTGGATGGAACCAAGATATGGCCCTTACTAACTGCTTGCTGTGGTAGTTTTGCAGGGTAAAACCCCTTCTGATCCAGTTGAAGTTGTGCCCAAGGGGAGTGCACTTGGTAACTTTTGCTGTCTGGTCACTGTTAAAGGATAGGCCAGGCTCAGAGCTGTCACTCTGGAAGGGAGGAGCGGCCTAGTGGACACTATTTACACATGAGATGTCCAGATAGCAGTGGCCATTTGAAAATCCAGGCGGGAAGATCAAAAATAGAACACCGGTTTGAAAACCAGATTGAAAACCGGATTGCCCCGGTCCGGGGCAATCTGAGACCATAGAACCCCATGTTATGGGGTGCCGGATTGCACCGGACCGGCCACTGCTATCTGGACATCTCATGTGGAAACACTGTCCACCAGCGGCTCCTCCCTTCCAGAGTGACAGCTCTGAGCCTGGCCTATCCTGTAACAGTGACCAGATTGCAAAAGTTACCAAGTGCACTGCCCTTGGGCACAACTTCAACTGGATCAGAAGGGGTTTTACCCTGCAAAACTACCACAGCAAGCAGTTCCTAAGGGCCATATCTTGGTTTCATCCAAACCAAATGACCATGTGATCAAGGCCCATACTGGGCCGAAACGTGATAACCTTGCCACAGTAAACAAACACTATAAATTAAATTCTCACGAAAAAGCACTATTTCCCTTGTATGTGTGCAGTGATTCCTATAACCATTGACTGTGGAACTTTTGGTTCCTTTCACTTGCACCGTTAACCTCACTAACTTGAGTGCTAGCCATTGCCTTCCCATACCTCTAAAGATAAGCACCACCAGTGTTGATATCAACGATCACCACACTTCAGAATTGTCTATAGAAATTACGCATTCAGTTTTGAATATGTTTTTAACTGGAGTTTTGTTCGATTCTTTATTAGCTAGTGTATTTTATGTGTTAGTGAGTGATAAATAAACATCTCGTTTTAAGGGTTAAATGCATCAGTAATTGTCATAGTCAATTCTTTATTGAATTGGGGAGGTATAGTGCAGCGCTGAGTCCCCATTCTCTTATATAGAAAATGTACCCCTAAATAAGGAGCAGTCATACACGGTACCCCCCTCCAAGACCTACTAGCAGCAGCACACCATAAATTGTCTTATCCATTCAGCTGTGCTCCAGTGTCAACCCAATTTAATCAATTAAGAAATGTGTTCCTCAGTCCAATTGGGGGCATCACAACCAGATATCAATAAGAAAGCAATAAAACTTTTCCACTTATCTAAGAAATGCTCCAATATTTACTGCCACAACTATTTGTCCCCTTCCAATACTGATCATTCTACTTCACTTCACTTCTCTAATTTACTGCATATTATGTCCTGTTGTGTATAAATATATGACTCCTCAGATATTGTGTATACCATACATGATGGCACCTGAGTTGTCCCCAAAGTTTGATGTTGATTACCATCTATTCAGTTAGCCATAAAAAGTTTTTTTTAAATGTTTTCCTACATTCAAGCATGGCAGTGGGTGTATCAATGTTTTGGGGCTTCATAAGTGCTATCAGCTGTGGGGAGCTAAAATTCATTGGGTGAACCATGAAAGTCAACTTGTACTGTGACATAATGAAGCAGAGCATAATCATCTCCTTTTGAAAGCTGGGCCACTGGACAGTATTTCTTCATAATAATGACCTAAAAAACCCTCTAAGATGACTATTGCCTTGCTAACAAAACTGAGGGTAAAGGTACTGTAGTGGCCAAAAATGTTTTCAGACCTAATCCCTATGGAACATCTGTGGGTCATCCTTAAATGGAAGGTGAAGGAGCTCAAGGTGGGTAAACCCCACCTGATGAAGACGGCTTAAACCATCGAAATGCGTTGTGGCAGTGGTATTGGAGGAAGAATAAAGGTCGGTTCTTATCCACTAATTTGTCCAGTTTCCTTTGGCGCTCCCTGAGACCGCTGTACCATTGTTTTTATGTGAGTTCATTCTACGGAGCCAAAGCGGCAGGAGCAGCCTGGCATATCTGGAGGGTTGAGGACCTGCGGTTACCTAATTACCAGGATAAACAAACTGAGGACCTGCGGTGACGCGGTATCCGGTCTGGTAGGATCACGTGAAATTCGCGGAGCACGGAGTTGTGTACGCAAACACCGGCAGGACGGCAGCATTATTAGAGAGAGGCGACCAGGAGCCCCATTACCCACACCTTTAATCTTGGTTGTGTAGACGTACACAACCATTATAGGTGAGTGCACTGGCACTTTTTATTTATACAAATAGCCCTGTGTGTCTACACATGCGCCCTTTTCTTTCTCTTTCTGAATGAAAAATGTGAGTCATTTTCTGCTAGACCTGACAAAAAGGTTCGGGGGCCTAAGGAAATGGCTGAAATAGAGGAGAAAATGATCAAACAAAATGGGAAGAGCCTGGAGAAAATGCCTGCATGCATGACTCATATATGGTTTCTGGGATTAAGTGTGTCACAGTATTGCGCCACTTTTACAGATACCCAAGAACACCTACCAAACCTAACCTAAATTGCATTTAACAGGCTAAAAAGGTTAAGAAACAGTTTTTCCTTCATAATCACTTCTTAACAAGGCTAAATAAACAAGAGAAACAAAATAATATTCCTTTTAGCGTTTGTTCACATGTACCATTTTGCCTTTTTTTTCACCTTTTACAATTGAGAGGGCTCTGCCTTTACATTTTGTAGGTTCCTCTGTCATATTTAGTTTTCAGTTAGCTATTACCAAGCACTTTACAAGGCCAGCAAGAACATGCCAATAGGTATGTTGATATTTGACCTGAGGGGCCTCAGGTGGCCCTGTAACATGCAATTTGGAGGGACTGCTCTTATTTAGACATTTGAGCAGTCCCTCACTCATTGTGATGCAGATAGTGGAAAACATATTCCATAGCAGTTTACAATGTGCTTCTTGTAACATTGGGCTTTACCCCCCTTCTCTTCCTCCACCTTCAAGTGATTCTGCACCTCTAAATACAAATGTTCAGTGGGCCAGTAGTAGTCAGGCAAACCTGAGTTTGGTGAGGGTCACGAGGTGGTCCTGTAACATGCATTTTGGAGGGAATGGTCATACTTAGACATTTGGGCAGTCCCTCACTCATTGAGATGCAGATAGTGGAATACATATTCCATAGCAAATTACAATCTGCCCATTGTAGCATGTTGGGCTTTACCCTTCTCCTCTACCTCCATGTGGTTATACGGCTCTAAATTCTAATGTTCAGAGGGCCTGCAGTAGTCAAGAAACCTGAGTTTGGTGAGGGCCCAGAGGTGACCCTTTAACACACAGTTTGGAGGGACTACTCTAACTTAGACATTTAGGCAGTCCTTTACTCATTGAGATGCAGATAGTGGAATAAATATTACATAGCAGTTTGCAATGTGCCCCTTGTAGTAATGGGCTTTACCCTCCTTCTCCTCCCCCACCTGTTCAGCGGGCCTGCAGTAGTCAGGAAACCTGAGTTTGGTGAGGGCCCAACGGTAGCCCTGTAACATATCATTGGAAGGGCCATCCTCTATACATTTGGGGTTGAAATCACTGCCTTAAGAATAACAGCATAAGCAAAGCCATTATTGATGCCACTGAAGATCATCTCCACATTAGGGAGGGCACTCCTCTATTCATTTTAGAGGGCCAGCTATTATTTATTGGGAAGAGCCCTCCTCTATACACACTCTGACCTATCACACATTTAGACATCTACCGGCCATTAACCCTCAAACACTCACAGACTCTCTCATCTCATCACTGTCCCCAATCTCCTCCTTCTCCTGCCCGGATCTGGCGGTGAATCACTACAATGACACTCTCAGAAGCACCCTGGACTAAGTGCCGCGCCACACCCTGAGAACCTCCAAACAAAGAGTTAAAACAGCCCTAGCTCACATCACAAACTCGATTCCTCCAGCAATGCTCTAGGAGTGCTGAACGTCTATGGAGGAAAACCCACACACCAGAAAACTTCATTCACTATAAATTTATGCTGAGAACTTACAACTCTGGCCTCCACCTCACCAAACAGACCTACTTCACCACCCTGGTCTCCTCACTATTCAACAACCTAAAGAAACTCTTTGACACCTTTCACTCTCTCCTCAGTCCTAAAGTGCAGGCCCCTATCACTGACCTCTGTGTTAATGAACTAGCTTCTTACCTCACTAATAAAATAGAACACATCTGTCAGGAAATCAACTCCCAACCTCAAATCGCTGTTACCCCTACCCCTCCCCACATTTCCTCTGGCTCATTCTCCACATTCAACCCTGTCACAAAAGAAGAAGTCTCCAGGCCCCTCTCTCCCTCTCGTCCCACCACATGCACCGCTGACCCCATCCCCTCACACCTACTCCAGTCTCTCTTTCTGGTGGTCACCACTCACCTAACCAAAATCTTCAAACTCTCCCTGTCTTCTGGCATTTACCCCTTCTCCTTTAAACAGTCAATCATTACTCAATTATAAAAGAAAACTTCTCTCGACCCATACTGCACAAACAACTACAGACCAGTCTCCAATCTCCTCTTCATCTCTAAACTCCTGGAGTGCCTGGTCTACTCCCACCTCACCTGTTACTTCTCTACTCACTCTCTTCTAGACCCATTACAGTCTGGTTTCCACCTCCTACATTCCACAGAAACTGCCCGATAAACCACCACGGTCCCACTGGCACATCGCTATTGGACTCGGTGGCTGGTGTTCCTGCCCCGGCCGCTGGGAGGCGCTGGATTCCTTCGGCTGATGGTGACGGTAAAAGGAGGGCCTTGTCCTCATATGGACCTGCTCCTTCAACGTCTGCCTCTGTCGCTGAGCGCCGCCGTGTTTCTCCTTGGGGTGATGTTGGTGGCAGAGGAGCGGGCCCTGCAGAGTTGTCTGATAGGCGCAGCCTTCGTTCTTCTGTCAGAAGTAGGGTGGTTGGTGCCAGTCGTGCATCACCATCTGGCCTGGTTGTAGGGGCGGTCCAGATAAGATCATCAGGCTGTGAGCTCCAGCCTATGGGAGGTAACCGCGCCCTTCAAATACATTGGAGCCTGTCTTGCAGGCCGCCAGTTTTGACTCGGACTCCTGACTACGTTTTTCAGGTCCTGATTTTTCCCCTAGCGACCTTCCTGCTCTGCTGCTCATAATAGGCAGCTACCTCCTGGTCTCCGCTGTAATTCCAGATCCCTGTATAGGGGTTAAGGGTCTCGGGGTTTCTCGGGGTGCTGCCTTACCAGCAGCTCAGCCTCACACCCAGATGTTAGACCTTATTCATATAACGTAGGAAATGGCTACAACCCGAGGTTTTGATGGCGCCAGAGATGATACAAAGAGTTGTCCTGGACAAGTACCTAAGAGCTCTACCGCCAGCCCTGGGAAAAGGGGTCGACCATGGAAACCCCATGACGGCAGATCATCTGGTGGATCTAGTGGAGCATTATTCCTTGGCGCAAGGACTCCTGGATGACGCTACACATCTTTCCTCTTACCACTCTCCATGGGGATCTGGTAAGACTGGTGTCAGTCCCTACTGGTCAATCAGATAAATTTTCTGTGACATGTGTGCATGGAGACATTTGCGCATACCTCATAACTGTCTCCTGCATTACTACTCCCTATGGGTATGTGCATCATAAGGTGGGACGAGTCCCAGCATTATTGCATGATGTCATTATGGGTAGGGATTTTCCCCACTTTTGGCAGTTGTGGGAGAACCAGTTGGTATCTTGGGGTAGCAGCACAGGTGATCCTTCTCCAACGCCTCGTGTGGGCACGGAGGCACTGAAGGATGCCCCACAAGAGGATTCTTGGGAGGAATCCGCTGAAAAAGACCTCCAGTTCCCGTTTTTATTTATGGCTGGCGACTCCAATGAACCTGGGGAGAGGTCGAGGTGGGCGGCCATCCACCTCCCCGTTTGCTGGATTTCAAAGTTCAGTAAGATTACTTCCAAAGTGAGCAAATAAGAGATCCTACCCTTTCTCAGGCTAGAAAAAATATACAAGTGGTAAACGGGTACAGGTGCATCCAGGTACTAGGCTAGCTAACCCTTACATGGCCCTGGAGAATGACTTTCTCTATGAAATAGAGAAAAACGGGGAAGACATGCTACAACGATTGGTCGTGCCGAAATCCTATAGGTGGAGAGTGTGAGACCTGGCTCACGGACATGTGATGGGGGGTCACCTGGGGGTCCAAAAAACTAATGAAAGGATATTACCCTGATTTTTTTTGGCCAGGCATGCATCACGATATTTGCACATATTGCAAGTTTTGTCCTGACTGTCAAACCTCTGCACCTAGGCCCCGTTTCTGTAGCCCCTTGGTACCCCTACCTATTATCGAGATCCCATTTTGAAAGGATTGGGATGAATTTGGTTGGGCCCTTCCCCAAGTCTGCTTGTGGACACCAACACATCCTTATCATCTTGGATTATGCCACTTGTTACCCCGAGGCCAAACTTTTGCGTAACACGGCCACCAAGACCATTGCCAAGGAGCTGGTGCATGTGTTTTGTTGAGTCGGCATCCCGAAACAAATACTGACATACCAGGGAACCACCTTTATGTTAAAGGTAATGAAAGAGCTCTACAGGGTGTTACAGATAGCACAGTTACGCACCTCCGTGTATCACCTTCAAACAGACGGACAGGTTGAGCGGTTCAACAAAACCTTGAAACAGATGCCCAGAAAGGCGATAGACAAGGATGGGAAGAACTGGGACGATTTACTCTCGTATTTGCTTTTTACCATCAGGGAGGTACCTCAGTCTTCTACTGGCTTCTTGCCAATTGAGCTTCTGTACACCCGATGTCCCCGTGGACTGCTGGACGTCGCTAAAGAAACCTGGGAGGGACAGGTTACACCATTCAAAATCGTAATAGACCATGTAACCCAAATGCAGGACCGTATTGCGGTCGTTATGCCCATTGTTAAAGAGCATATGATACAGGCTCAAGGAGCACAGAAAAGGATTTATGATAGGGGAACCAAACTCCATACTTTTGCACAAAGAGATAGGGTGTTGATCCTGGTCCCACGGTGGAAAGTAAATTCCTAGCAAAGTGGCAAAGCTCCTTTGAAATTCTGGAATGGGTGGGTGAGGTGAACTACAAAGTGTACAAGGCTGGTAAAAGGAAGCCTGAACAGATATATCACGTGAATCTTATAAAACCCTGGAAGAACCGTCCAGCTCTGTCAACGGGTCAGATCATACCGGAGGTCCGGATTGCGGAGACGCTTTCGGAGCGGCAAAAGACAGATGTCAAGCAGTTTGTAATAAACAACTAAAAGTTTTTCTACGAGAAACCCGGTCAGACCATGCTCATTAAACATGATGTCATAACAGAGCCAGGCATAACAGTACAGCTAAAGCCCTATAGAATCCCAGAAACTCGCCGGGAAGCCATCTCCCGAGAAGTCATGGCGATGTTAGAGTTAGGAGTAATTGAGGAATCGCATAGTGCTTGGTGGAGCCCATTGTGTTAATTCCTAAACCAGATGGTACCATCCGATTCTGCAATGACTTCAGTAAACTGAATGCGGTCTCCAAATTTTATGCCTACCCTATGCCATGGGTCGACGAATCAATAGATCGGCTTGGAAAAACCCGATATATCACGACCCTAGACTTAACGAAGGGGTATAGGCATATCCCTGTGATGGAGGCAGCTAAAGATAAAACTGTGTTTTCTACACCAGATTGTTTATTCCAGTATTTGCATATGCTGTTTAGACTTCTCGGGGCACTGGCGACATTCCAGAGACTGATGGCCCGAATCCTGATGCCACATAGGCAGTATGCTTCTGCTTATTTGGATGAAATTGTAATATTGTAATATACACCCTGGATGGGGAGACACACCTCAGGAAGGTATAAGCAGTGATTGAGGACCTGCGGGAGGCAGGCCTAACGGAAAACCCCAAGAAATGTGATATAGGGCTAGAAGAAGCCCGGTATTTGGGATACGTAATTGAGAGGGGAATCGTTAAGCCCCAGATTGACAAGATACAAGCCATTCAGAACTGGCCACAACTAGTCAACGAGAAGCAGGTGAGAGCTTTTTTGGGGTTTGCTGGCTATTACCGACGGTTCATTTCCAATTTTGCAGCCATCGCTGTCCCCCTGATGGATCTTACCAAAAAGAAAGACTTTGTCATGATCAAGTGGACCTCAGCAGCTGAATAAGCCTTCCATAACCTAAAAGTGGTCCTTTGCTCTCAACCTGTGCTAGTGACACCTGATTTCCAAAGCGAGTTTGCGGGCCAAACGGACGCTTCCGACATTGGTATAGGGGCGGTATTATAACAACTGAGGGACGGAGAGGAACATCTGGTCCTTTATCTAAGCCGGAAGCTAACTAAATAAGGATGAACGGAAGTATGCTATAGTGTAAAAAGAATGCCTAGGTGGGCTCTAGGGTCCCTCAAATATTACTTGGTGGGAAGAAAATGCTGGCTGATCACTGACCATGCCCCTCTCAAATGGATGCACTAGAATAGGGAATGGAATAGCTGGGTGACCAAGTGGATCCTTGCCCTGCAGGCCTACAATTTTACTGTGGATAACCGCCCAGCGGTACACATGGGGAATGCTGATGCCCTGTCTCGGGTGCACTGTTTTGTGGGTGCCATTGCTCAACAGTGGTGGACTGAGCAGAGGGGGGAATATGTGAGAATCATGTGGGATTAGTGGATGAGGGCAGGTATATCTCGCCCAAATATCTGTCCTATGTGACCTAGCCTGGTCATTATCACCTGGCTATTAATGTAGTAATGGGAGGCAGTGGGTGGATGTAAAAGGAGGCTAGGAGGTCAGGTGAGTGTTTCAGCCTGAGAACATAGAAAGCCTGTTGTTTTATGAGACACGTGGGAATGTAAGGATTGCTCATTGTTTATGTGGTTTGGCTGGAAGGGAGAAGCCCTCATTCTGTAGTTAGGATATCATCCTGTTTAGTTAGCGCCGGACAGGCAAGGATTTATTTTTGTTACGTTTATTTTTTTCTTTTTGTTTTTGCTTTCACCTAAATAAATCTGACCCAGCGTAAGTTGCACCTGGATCTCTGCTGTTTGCAGAAACTACATGCCCTTTGATTCCAGCAAAGGTAATTCCCGACTGTGTTATCAAAGGAGGATAGAGACAATTGTAACACATATATTGTGTGCAAGATAAAAAATGGTTGGACAGGAGCTTGCAGATACTACACTTGATGTACATGGCAAATAAATAACAGGAAATGGCAAAAACTGTGTGTGATTTCTGTTAATACCAGACACATCAAAAAGCCAATTACATGAATAGGTAATAAGAAATAATACGAGAAACGTACATAGGGGGTTTCCTTGGTCATCACAGGCCAGACGCCGGCCGATCTCACCTGCAGTGAGTCACAGGGTAATACTTTTCACCCAGAGTAGTGTTGTGCCAGCTCCGGCTTGTTTGACTATGATAGACAAGGGCTAATCCACTAATGTGATTCATGAAATGGCATATCTGTTAGCAGATACTTTAGTGTACAATATGCATGATTGTTTCTATGTATGCCATAAATATGGTACTGTTTGTTTATATATGATTATCATCCATTGATTTCATCTGCTGCTTATGCGTGTAAACTGTAAAGCTATTATGCTAATTATCTGTATCACTGCATGTTCACATGTAATTGGCTGTTGACATGTCTGGTATTAATAGAAATCACACATGGTTTTTGCCATTTTAAGCAATATAGCTCCACAAGTGTTTTTTTTTCTCCCTTTTATACTACATGTTCAAAGTTTTCAACTGCTAGTACCATACTCAGGTGCATGCCACCTACTATGGTATAGTAATTACTGCCTATTAGATATTGTGCATATAGTGCTCACATAGCCTAGCTAAATTTATAAAACACACAACAAAGACACCACACCACACACCACAAGAAAAGTGTCCCCATTTAAAAATCAGGCCCAGATAACACCAAATTGGCATCAATTGATGCAGAATAAAAAGTGTTATTCAACATCATACCTCTCTTATCATTCTCAAAATACTGCTGACATACACAGCACCCCACTAGGTGGTTGGAACACCTAGTCTATAAACAAAAATGTGTATGAGTGCAAAACCACTGGCACTTCCCCCATGTTACCTGCTTCCCAATATGTTGTTCAGGAAGCAGCCACTGATGCCTCCTGCACACAACCTGCAGTTGCATATACACAACAAACATTTAGCATTGGACAGTGGACATATATCATATTCACTTCTGGGGTCAATCCAAAATGTGACCCCCAAAATGACTGGGGGCACAAGGACCAGGATTTTTTAAAAGAAATCAGCAAATGAAACTGCACTATCATACAGTACACAACGTGTGCTGAAAATGTAACTCTTTAAAGAGTTATTGAACTTATTGGTCTAATATACAGGTCCTGGAATGCTATTCTATTTTCTCTGTCCCTGCGCCAAAAAATGTCCTTACACTATTCTCAGCTACTAGAGACAGTATTTAACAGAATTTCAATATCTCACTAGAACCCTTTTAATATTTTGGAATTCTTAGCACAGACCAAGCAAATTGTGACCCAAAAACTGACAGGGGGAAGAATGAATAATTCCTGCTTTCTGGCAAACACCATTAAATTGTAGGAGTACTGCATCAGGCAGCACTAAATGTTTTAGTACTGCTCTTGATTTGGCTAGGGAACTAGGTCCGTATTAATGTGGATGATGTGAACAGCGCAAACGAGGCTGTGACTCCCAAAGTACTGGGGGAAAAGGGAAAAAGGGTCGGTGCATCCTTTGTACCAGACAGCATTATATGCTTGTAGTACTGCTTTGGATTTGAGTAGTACACTAGCACCATATTATTTTGTGACAGAAACTTTATTGCAGGAAAGAATTCTACTTTCAAGATGTTCAGCTCTCCATCATTTCCGGTCTCAGTTTCTTTCGCATCAATGATTCGCTCTTGTAGACGTGCACAATGTATTCTTTCCATCTTTCATGATCTGTTCTGGCTCAGTTTGTTTGTGCCCATTGGTGTCTTTTAGCATTCCCTTTCTTGGTTGAAGCTTTCGTTGCATCTCATTGAACTTGAGGCATGCCTTCTTGGTCTTGCCCTTCAGATATTTGTTTTCTATCTCTGCACATATCTTCTGGTAATAAAAAGTTTGTCTGTTCAAATGACTCTCTTAAGTCTTTTACTGATATTGTTTGCATCCTGTTTGTTACCTTTTGTTTTTGCCATTCTTTTTATGTGGATGATCTTTAGGGTCTCATATGTTAACCACGGCTGCAAGGGTCTCTTCTTTCTCTTGCTTATTGCCTTTCTGACTTTTTCAGTACTTATAATCTTTATATTTGTCCATAATTCTTTTCATCTGTGCCCAGTAAATTAAATCAGTTGTGCAAACTGTTCCAAAAACGTCAGGTATGTTGGTCAAATTGAAATTGGAAACAATCTGTTGTCTAGAAGGTTTTCACATCTTGACTCTAATCTTTGCTGTCAAAGGTTCACAATCAGTTCCACAGTCAGCTGCTGGACTTGTTTTTGCAGCAATGATTGACAACTTCCATCTTTGGTGAACTCATATGTAGTCAATCTGACTCTTGTAGGCCCCATTTGGTGGTGTCCATGTGTACAGTCTCCCTTTCTGCTGTTGGAAGAAGGAGCTCATGATGGACAGTTGATTTGTCATACAACGTCAACAAATCTTCCTACAGAATTGTTTCTTTCACTAAGCCCTAAGTTTTCAACAACAGCCCCATGTTTGCCATGACCCACTTTGGCATTTAAGTCTCCCATGATAATAAGTAAGTATTATATTGGCATCTTGTCAATTTCTTCTTGAACTTGCTTGTTCAATGGTTCAAAATCCTCCTCCTTGGCATATATTGATGGTGAATAGACTTGTATAATTGTGACATGGATTGGAACTTCTTGTAGTCATATTGTGTTAACTCTATCACTGACTGAATTGTCCTTCAGGACAATGTCATATTATTTTCCATTTAGAATAAAAGTGGCACCATTTGTTTCTTCGATTATCATTGCCAGAGCAGTGGACCCTTTGTTCAAATAACTAGAAATGTCTGGATTAAGTCCATCTTAGTTCGCTAACTCTGAGTAAGTTGAGTCCTGCTCTTGCAATTTCAGCTTTGACTATGTTGAGTTTGCCTTGGTTCATGATTCGAACGTTCCAAGTTCCAAACTTTATGATCTCTGTAGCTTTTCATCTTCCCTTTTGACCAAGCGATATCAGCACCTAGACATCCTTGTGGCTTTGATCCTGGAACAACATTAGATTTAATCATACTCAGGTCAACCATTTGCTCTTCCTTAGTAGTTGTACTCTTCAAGTTTTCTTGGCATGATCCAGAAAAAATTGCTAGTACTTTCTTTCACACATAATGATGCTTCTGTGAAGGAGCCACACTGAATCAGAGTTATATGTTGTCAATATAAAACCACCTCATTGTACTTCGTCCTGCTGCCAATGCTGGCACTGAGAGGTATGCATAGTTTGATATCTCAGTTAAATCCTGTCCATCTGGGGTGTACCTGACGGCAATATACATTGCTTATGGCATGGCTTGCAACATCACAGATCCACAAAAATGCACACAAAGAAATACACCATACAGACATCAAATACACAATATAGGCATGAAATACATAATACAGATCACAATACATACATTAAATACAGTGTTGGCCAAAAGTATTGACACCCCTGCAATTCTGTCAGATAATACTCAGTTTCTTCCTGAAAATGATTGCAATCACAAATTCTTTGGTATTATTATCTTCATTTAATTTGTCTTCAATGAAAAAACACAAAAGAGAATGAAGCAAAAAGCAAAAAATTGATCATTTCACACAAAACTCCAAAAATGGGCCGGACAAAAGTATTGGCACCCTCAGCCTAATACTTGGTTGCACAACCTTTAGCCAAAATAACTGCGATCAACCGCTTCCAGTAACCATCAGTGAGTTTCTTACAATGCTCTGCTGGAATTTTAGACCATTCTTTGGCAAACTGCTCCAGGTCCCTGATATTTGAAGGGTGCCTTCTCCAAACTGCCATTTTTAGATCTCTCCACAGGTGTTCTATGGGATTCAGGTCTGGACTCATTGCTGGCCACCTTAGAAGTCTCCAGTGCTTTCTCTCAAACCCTTTTCTAGTGCTTTTTGAAGTGTGTTTTGGGTCATTGTCCTGCTGGAAGACCCATGACCTCTGAGGGAGACCCAGCTTTCTCACAATGGGCTTTACATTATGCTGCAAAATTTGTTGGTAGTCTTCAGACTTCATAATGCCATGAACACGGTCAAGCAGTCCAGTGCCAGAGGCAGCAAATTAACCCCAAAATATCAGGGAACCTCCGCCATGTTTGACTGTAGGGACCATGTTCTTTTCTTTCAATGCCTCTTTTTTCTCCTGTAAACTCTATGTTGATGCCTTTGCCCAAAAAGAGAGACCATTCTTCCAAAAATGTTTTAGGCTTTCTTGGATAAGTTTTGGCAAACTCCAGCCTGGCTTTTTTATGTCTCGGGGTAAGAAGTGGGGTCTTCCTGAGTCTCCTACCATACAGTCTCTTTTCATTTAGACACCGACAGATAGTACGGGTTGACACTGTTGTACCCTTGGACTGCAAGGCAACTTGAACTTGTTTGGATGTTAGTCGAGGTTCTTTATCCACCATCCGCACAATCTTGCATTGAAATCTCTTGTCAATTTTTCTTTTCCGTCCACATCTAGGGAGGTTAGCCACAGTGCCATGGGCTTTAAACTTCTTGATGACACTGCGCACGGTAAACACAGGAACATTCAGGTCTTTGGAGATGGACTTGTAGCCTTGAGATTGCTCATGATTCCCCACAACTTGGTTTCTCAAGTCCTCAGACAGTTCTTTGGTCTTCTTTCTTTTCTCCATGCTCAATGTGGTACACACATGGACACAGGACAGAGGTTGAGTCAACTTTAATCCATGTCAACTGACTGCAAGTGTGATTTAGTTATTGCCAACACCTGTTAGATGCCACAGGTAAGTTACAGGTGCTGTTAATTAGAGAAGCATCACATGATTTTTCTAAGGGTGCCAATACTTTTGTCCACCCCCTTTTTTATGTTTGGTGTGGAATTATATCCAATTTGGCTTTAGGACAATTCTTTTTGTGTTTTTTTCATTGAAGACAAATTAAATGAAGATAATAATACCAAAGAATTTGTGATTGCAATCATTTTCAGGAAGAAACTGAGTATTATCTGACAGAATTGCAGGGGTGTCAATACTTTTGGTCAACACTGTATTCAATAACACAAAATACAAACAACAAATACACAGAGTAAATATGCAGGCTGGGCAATTTATATGGATGCACCTAAATAAAATGGGAATGGTTGGTGATATCAACTTCCTCTCATTGAAAAAAATAAATTTGGATCCAAAATGACCGACTTCAAAATGGCCAACATGGTCACCACCCATCTGGAAAAGTTTTCCACCTCCCATATACTAATGTGCCACAAACAGGAAGTTGATATCATCAAGCACTCCCCTTTTATTTAGGTGCATCCCTATAAATGGCCCACCCTGAACAATACTGACAGACAAAAATACATAGTACAGATATCAGATACACAATACAGATATTAACCACACAATACAGGCAACAAATACAGAACAGGCACAACATTGTATGATACCTCATCACTATACAATGCTAAAAAAAAAGAAATTAAGCATTTACTGGGTGCTATTATGTAAAAAAGACATTGTAATAGTTCAGACATGATTCGGTTTCTGTATGAACTGGATAAGTTCCATGTTATATTATTTGTACCATAAGGGTATGTGCACATCAGTCGTTTTGTGGGCTGCTTTTTACCGGTTTCCGTCGGCGTTTTCCGCTCAGTTTTATGTTAATTTATGTTAATCCTAGCCACCGGCTGGATTAACATGCTTTTCAATGGAGTTTAGAAAACGCTGTGTACATTAGAACGTTTTTTTTTCTGGTCGTTTTCAGTTTTTCCACCGGTTTTCAAAGATAGAGCAAGTGACTTCTTTTGAGCATTTTTCCAGCGGTTGTAGCTTACAAGTGCCCAAAAAAACGGCCTAAAAACGCTCAGAAAAACCGCCAGAAAACCGCCGACAAAACGCTGTATAAACGCTATAAAACCGGTCGGAAAAAGCTCAAAAAACACTAAAAAAACGATGGACACTGCTGAGGTCAGAAACCTCAGTTTCTGCCATTCTCCACCGGTTTCAGGACGGTCTGCAAAGATGCAGAAACGTCAGATGTGCACATACCCTAAAGCTTCATTTTTTTTTTCTATATAGGGTTGGGACACTTGCAGGGCTGGCTCCAGGTTTTTGTGGGCCCCAGGCAGTGTCAGTGGGCTCCTTTAACACATACCACAATTCATGAATACAATATAAAAGCTGCAGGCTGTATATATATATATATATATATATATATATATATATATATATATATAATATATAGGCTCCTGCGTGGGCTGTATATACAATATAGAGGCTATGCAGGGCTGTAGATATAATATGAAGACTGCTGGACTGTATGTATAGTATGGAAACTGCCAGGCTGTATATACAGTGCCTACAAGTAGTATTCAACCCCCTGCAGATTTAGCTGGTTGACACATGCGGAATTAACTTGCCATTGTGACATTTGGACTGTAGATCAGCCTGGAAGTGGGAAATGCAGTGCCACAAAAAATTTATTTATTTATTTATTTATTTATTTATTTTTTTTTTAAGCGTTAAAAGTTAATTCAGAGGGTCATTTATTATTCAACCCCTCAAACCACCAGCATTCTGTTTGGTCCCCCTAAAGTATTAAGAAGTAGTTCAGGCACAAATATCAATGAGCTTCACATGTGTGGATTAATTATCTCTTTTGCCAGCCTTTTCTGACTATTTAAGACTCTCCCCAAACTTGTGAACAGCACTCATACATGGTCAACATGGGAAAGACAAAGGAGCACTCCAAGGCCATCAGAGACAAGATCGTGGAGGGTCACAAGGCTGGCAAGGGGTGCAAAACCCTTTCCAAGGAGTTGGGCCTACCTGTCTCCACTGTTGGGAGCATCATCCGGAAGTGGAAGGCTTATGGAACTACTGTTAGCCTTCCACGGCCTGGACAGCCTTTGAAAGTTTCCTCCCGTGCCGAGGCCAGGCTTGTCCGAAGAGTCAAGGCTAACCCAAGGACAACAAGGAAGGAGCTCCGGGAAGATCTCATGGCAGTGGGGACATTGGTTTCAGTCAATACCATAAGTAACGTACTCCACCGCAATGGTCTCTGTTCCAGACGAGCCCGTAAGGTTCCTTTACTTTCAAAGCATCATGTCAAGGCTCGTCTACAGTTTGCTCATGATCACATGGAGGACTCTGAGACAGACTGGTTCAAGGTTTAATGGTCTGATGAGACCAAGATCGAGATCTTTGGTGCCAACCACACACGTGACGTTTGGAGACTGGATGGCACTGCATACGACCCCAAGAATACCATCCCTACAGTCAAGAATGGTGGTGGCAGCATCATGCTGTGGGGCTGTTGCTCAGCCAAGGGGCCTGGCCATCTGGTCCGCATCCATGGGAAGATGGATAGCACAGCCTACCTGGAGATTTTGGCCAAGAACCTCCGCTCCTCCATCAAGGATCTTAAGATGGGTCGTAATTTCATCTTCCAACAAGACAGCGACCCAAAGCACACAGCCAAGAAAACCAAGGCCTGGTTCAAGAGGGAAAAAATCAAGGTGTTGGAGTGGCCTAGTCAGTCTCCTGACCTTAACCCAATTGAAAACTTGTGGAAGGAGCTCAAGATTAAAGTCCACATGAGACACCCAAAGAACCTAGATAACTTGGAGAAGATCTGCATGGAGGAGTGGGCCAAGATAACTCCAGAGACATGTGCCGGGCTGATCAGGTCTTATAAAAGACGATTATTAGCTGTAATTGCAAACAAGGGTTATTCCACAAAATATTAAACATAGGGGTTGAATAATAATTGACCCACACTTTTATGTTTAAAATTTATAAAAATTCAACTGAGCAACATAACTTTTGGTTTGTAAGATTTATGCTTCTGTTAATAAATCCTACTCTCATTTGCAGTTTGAAGGCTCTAACTTATTGGCATCTTATCAAACCAGCTAAATCTGCAGGGGGTTGAATACTACTTGTAGGCACTGTATAATATAGAGGCTGTGGGCTTTGTATGTACAATATAGAGGCTGCAGGCTGTATATATTATTTGGATGCTGTTTTTGGGCTGAATATATTATTTGGAGGATGTGGCAGCCCATCAGCAGCCTCCAAATAGTATAAATATTCTGGCACAGCCACCATATTATATATATATATATATATATATATATATATATATATATATATATATATAGCACAGCAAAGTCTCCAAATAACATATATATAGCCTATCACAACCTCCATATACCCCAACACAGCCTCCATATACACCCAGCACAGCCTCCATATACCCAGCACCAGCCTCCATATACACCCAGCAGCCTCCAAATACCCCAGCAGCAGTCTCCATATACATCCAGCAGCAGTCTTCATATACAGCCAGCAGCAGCCTCCATATACAGCCAGCAGCAGCCTCCATATACCCCAGCAGAAGCCTTCATATACCCCAGCACAGCCTCCATATACTGCTAGCAACAGCCTCCATATACCCAAGCACCAGTCTCCATATACCCCAGCAGCAGTCTCCATATACATCCAGCAGCAGTCTCCATATACACCCCAGCAGCAGCTTCCATATAAATCCAGCAGCAGCCTCCATATACCCTAGCGTCAGCCTTCATACAAATCCAGCAGCAGCCTACATATACTCCAGCAGCAGCCTCCATATACCCCAGCAGCAGCCTCCATACAAAACCAGCAGCAGCCTCCAACACACAGTAAAAAATAAAATAATAAACCTATTAAACTCACCTTTCTTCCTCTCCCCAAGGGCTGTGTCCTCCTCAGATGCTGTCTCCATCCTTACAACAGAAGGCTCCTGGGGTTGTGGAGCTTCCTCCTTCCTGCAGCAGTGTGATGAAGTCACAGAGTGATGACTCATCACTGCTGCAGTCAGCAAAGGAGGAAGCTCCACTGCTCCCTGGAGCCAGCACATGGCTAATCTGCATCGCATGCAAATTAGCCATGTGGACTGGGAGCTTTGCTGGCTGAGTGTCCTGTGATGAGTTCCTCCCTGTTAGGGCATCCAGTCCTGACTGGGCCCCTTGCTATCAGGGCTGCCTATCCCTGATGGTGAGTGGGTCCTCCCAGATGTTGAGGGCCCCGGCACATGCCGGGTATGCCGGGTGCTTATGGATAATCATTGCAGTTAATACATGTTTGGTTTTTTAACTCCATTTTAACCTAAACTTATTATTAATATTTCATATGAAAACTAGTTTTTTCTAGTATTCTTATCATGTGCTTACATGACGTTAAGTTTTTCAAGTCTGATATTTACAAAACCTTACATTAGTAGCTTAATATTACTATGGCAACCTGTTCTACAATAGATCCCTAAAAGTCTCTCCAACTGAAAACCAGACATTGATCTGGGATCATTTGTTCAGGCTGCTCTTTGGTAATACAGTCTTCTGAGCATAACAATTCCATGTTCATCAAGGCATATTACATTGACTGGGATTCACCTTAACAACTCATATGGATGTTATAGAGGAGAATCACAGCTTTTTATTCCACTTTATGTGCCTGGATATATATAGAGCCACTTAGCATTAACAACTGTTGCGCTGGTGTGCACTTACATCAACTGCAGCCACAGACGTTTGTGCCAGAGTGCAGCTCTTACAATGTCTGCTTCTAGGCATTTCTGTACTAGGACATTGCATATGCAAATTTTCACTTCAGCGAGGAAGTAGACAAACTCTAATGCCACCTAATAAAGGTAGCAGTCCTAAAAGTCCGAAATGACTCTTTAACAAGCCTTTTAATGTGACTTAGGATTTGTTCCAGATCAGAACCCCAAACTGCAGACGCTGAGTTTCGGGGTGATTGCCCCTCATCACTGCAGTGTGTGGGAATTCTGATATGGCTGTATGATCTTCCATCCCCTTCCCCTCATAGTAGCTATTTTATACCACCCCACCAGGGTCACCTACCTTGTTCCTTGACCATTTTTCTGCATGACTGCTGCATTTCTTGTCCTTGGCATTACCAACCCTTATTCTGGGAGACTTCAACATCCCATAAACAGCCCCTTCTCCCCATCTGCATCCCACCTTCTATTACTAACCAACTCTCTTGGCCTCTCACAGCTCTCAACCTCTGAGACACATGAAGATGGCAATACCCTTAACTTAGTCTTTGTCCAGCTCTGTTAAACCTCCTCCATAGATAACTCACCTATTCCCCTCTCTGACAACATCATTCTCTCATTTATGCTCACAAATCCTCGTCCACCCCAGCACACTCCTACCTATCACGCATTCAGACATTTTCGGGCCATTAACCCTCATACACTAACAGACTCTCTATAGTCAACACTGTCACCAATTTCCTCCTTCTCCTGGCCTGATCTGGCTATGAATCACTACACTTACAATCTCAGAAGAATCCTGGACCAAGTAGCGCCCCACACTCTCAGAACCTCCAAACATATAGTTAAATACCTCTGGTATTCACAGACTCGATTTCTCCAGCAATGCTCTAGGAGTGCCAAACGCCTATGGAGGAAAACCACCCACCAGAAAACTTCATTCACTATAAATTTATGTTAAGAACCTACAACTCTGCCCTTCACCTCACCAAACAGACTTACTTCACCACCCTGATCTCATCACTATCCAACAATCCAAAGAAGCTCTTTGACACCTTTCACTCTCTCCTCAGTCCTAAATTGCAGGCCCCTATCACTGACCTCTGTGCTGATAATCTGGTTTCTTAATTCATAGAGAAAATAGAAAAGATCTGTCAGGAAATCAGCTCCTGGTCTCCAAGCGCTGTTACTCCCATTCCCCCCTCATCTCCTCTGGCTCAATATCCACATTGGACCCAGTCACAGAAGAAGAAGTCTCCAGGCTCCGCTCTTCCTCTCGTCCTACTACATGCACCACTGACCCCATTCCCTCACACTTACTACAGTCTCTCTCTCTGGTGTTCACAACTCACCCAACCAAAATCTTCAATCTCTCCCTGTCTTCTGTTATCTTCCCGTTCCTCCTTCAAATAGTTGATCATTACTCCATACTTTAAGTCAACTTCTGTTGACCCACCCTGCACATATAATTACAGCCCAGTCTTCAATCTCCTCTTCATCTTTAAACTCTTGGAGCACTTGGTCTACTCCCGCCTCTCCAGTTACCTCTACACTCACTCTCTTCTAGATCCATTCCAGTCTGGTTTCCACCCAATACCCTCTACACAAACTGATTTCATCAAAATGACCAATGACCTTCTGATGACAAAACAAAATGGTGACCACTCTCTGCTTATTCTTTTTGACCTCTCTGCAGCTTTGACACTGTTGACCAACATCTCCTACTCGCTATGCTGCACTCCATTGGCATAAAGGACACCGCTCTTTCCTGGCACTCATCTAATCTTTCTGACCGCTCTTTCAGTGTATTGTTTGCTGGATCCACTTCTCCTCTTCCTCTAACAATTGGGGTCCCTCAGGGTTTGGTCCTTGGCCCTCTATTCCTCTCTCTATACACAGCCCCGATTGGACACATCATCAGCAGATTTGGCTCTTAGCACCATATTTATGCTGATGACACACAACTATACACTTCTTCCCCTGACCTTACCCCCGCTGAACTAAAGAACACCAATCTAACTGCAGTTTCCAATATCATGTCCACTCTCTAGCTACAATTCAACCTTTCCAAAACTGAACTTCTTCAGCTCCCACCCTCCACTAACCTCCCATCTCCCTCTTAGTGTGTGGCACCACAATAATACCTAGGCAGCAGGCCCACTGTCTGGGTGTTATGTTTCCTTCACCACCTATATACAGTCTCTAACCCGTTCTTTCTGCTTGCACCTGAAGGACATCTTTAGAATCCGCCTTTTTCTCACCATGGAAAAACTACTAAAAGGACAATATTCAAAAAAGCTCACCATGTGCAGCCACAAAAATCTATCCACAAAAACCCCTCTCCAGCTCATCCTTAATACAGCAGCCAGGGTCACTTACCTGGCTAACCATTACTCGGATACTAACACTCTGTGCCAGTCATTGCATTGGCTACCCATATACTATAGGATCCAATTCAAATAGCTTATTCTCACCCACAAAGCTCTTCACAGTACAGCACCTCCCTACCTCTATACCCTCATCTCTTTCTATCGCCCAACCCACTCTCTTCATTCTGAAAGTGACTTTAGACTAACAACTGCATTAATGAGCCTCCCACTCCTGGCTCTGGAATGCTTTATCCCAAGAAATTAGAACTATCCACAACTTACATAGTTTCAGTCACTCCCTAAAAACACATGTTTTTAGGGAGGCCTATCATGCTACCTTGTCATTTAGACATAGCCTATCATGCTCCCTAGATAAAAGTCTTTTAGACATAGCCTATTCACTCCACCAGACTCAAAAGCATTTCAAATAATGGCTGGTGGCCACACATGTAGCTCTTATCTATTACCCCTTTACTCAAGTTGGCGGGACCATCCTTGTACATAAGCAAATGTAATTTGTGTCATAACCACCTCATTGTAGATTGTAAGCTCTTATGAGTAGGGCCGTCATTATTTTGCTTTAATTATTGTATTTTTTATAACTGTTACTTATGACTGTAAATGAACCTCTGAATTGTAAGTGCTGTGGAATATGTTGGCCAGGGCCGCATCTAGGGGGAAGCTGGCGGGTCATGTGCGCCGGAAGCTGCAGGCAGGGGGGCTCTGTCAGACCTCCTGCTGCAGCGCCCAAGTAGTCTCTTTCCCCCAGCTGCATGTTTTGCCCCCCCTCGCTGTAGGAGCCGGCTATTCTCTGCTCCTGAGGTCAGCGGACAGTGGGAGCAGAGAATCTACAGCCTCCGGCTCCTATGGAAGCAGCATCTCCAGCTGCCCTGTTCCCCGCACTTCCGGGTTAGGAGACCTCAGCAGCGTGATCAGATCACCTGACCACGCTGCTGAAGTCCTTCAGCAGAGGCAGCACAGTGCAGCAAAAGGCTGGAGAAGACCGCTCCACATAGAAGCTGAACTGAAGATAAATGTAAGGGGACAACACGGAGAGAGAGAGTGGGGTTGTTTGAGCAGAAAAATGGTGGGGGGAGTGAGCAGGAAACTGGGGGGGGGGGGGTGTGAGCATGAAACTGGGGGAGGGGGGAGTGTGAGCATGAAACTGGGGTGGGGTGTGTGAGCATGAAACTGGGAAGGGGAGTGTGAGCATGAAACTGGGAAGGGGAGTGTGAGCATGAAACTGGGAGGAGGAGTGTGAGCATGAAACTGGGAGGGGGAGTGTGAGCATGAAACTGGGAGGGGGAGTGTGAGCATGAAACTGGGAGGGGGAGTGTGAGCAAGAAGCTGGGGGGGAGTGTGAGCATGAAACTGGGGAAGAGTGTGAGCAGGAAACTGGGGAGGGGAAAGTATGAGCATGAAACTGGGGGGGGGGGGGTGGGAGCATGAAACTGGGGGGAGAATGTGAGCAGGAAGCTGGGGGGGGTAGCAGCAAACTTTGGGGAGAGTGTGAGCAGGAAACTGGGAGGGGGGTGTGTGAGCAGGAAACTGGGGGATGAGTGTGAGCGGCAAACTGGGGGGGAATGGGAGCAGCAAAAAGGGGGTGAGTGTAGGGATGGGCGAGTCTACTCGCTAGGACTCGGGACTCGGCGATTCTGAAGGTACTCGCAGGACTCGTTACTCGGCGAATCTCCCAGCTTGGACTCGCACAGTGACGAGTCCAATGGAATTCAATGGCAATAAGCTTGACTCGTCACAGATACCCGCTGTCAGCAGCGAGTCTGAGCGAGTCTACGATTCCGAGTCCTACGAGTCTACGAATCCGAGTCCTGTATACTGTATTCGGGATTCGGACTGTGGAATACAGAATCTGTTATGTTGCGAGTCAGCACAGCGTGCGTGTTAGGTCAGAAAACTTGTGAAGATAGCCAATCATAGTCAGTAATGGCATAGCAAAGTTGGTTGTGTCAGGACTATGATTGGCTGCTGTCCATCGTCATGCCTATGTCATCTATGACAGGCAAGGCAGTATATAAGGCTTGTCCCCGCCATTTTGGGCACATTCCTGAGACGATCTGACCTAGTATAGGGAGAGAGAGATATATGCTGGAGCAGATCAGGGATTGTCAGTGTAGGGAAGATTCCTTATATTAACCCAAAAAGCTCTTCTGAGAGCTAGGAGGAGGACGGAGTAGTGCTGTGTAGGCAGGCAGGCAGGGAGGGAAGGAAGGAGAAGCCTTAGTGCACACAGGACGGACCTCATAGCTTAGCTTACTCACTCAGCTTTGCTAACAGCTGCAGTCAGAGGCTTAGCTGAGGTGCTGTTTCATTTTTGTTTTTGCACCAGATCGATTTTTGTTCCTAATAAGCCATAGAGCGTTATTTTTTCTGTGGCAGACCAGTGCGTTGCTGCTAGCACGTACTCCACCTTAGGGAGTGTAGTGTGCGGCTTCACTGCCAAGTGTGACAGCGCACACTTACCCCGCCAGCAAGTGACGCATTCAGCTAACCTAACCACATCTCGGTGGCTGTGCGCACTTGAAACTAATTTTTTTAGGGAGTGTAGTGTGCGGCTTCACTGCCAAGTGTGACAGCGCACACTTACCCCGCCAGCAAGTGACGCATTCAGCTAACCTAACCACATCTCGGTGGCTGTGCGCACTTGAAACTAATTTTTTTAGGGAGTGTAGTGTGCGGCTTCACTGCCAAGTGTGACAGCGCACACTTACCCCGCCAGCAAGTGACGCATTCAGCTAACCTAACCACATCTCGGTGGCTGTGCGCACTTGAAACTAATTTTTTTAGGGAGTGTAGTGTGCGGCTTCACTGCCAAGTGTGACAGCGCACACTTACCCCGCCAGCAAGTGACGCATTCAGCTAACCTAACCACATCTCGGTGGCTGTGCGCACTTGAAACTAATTTTTTTAAGGGAGTGTAGTGTGCGGCTTCACTGCCAAGTGTGACAGCGCACACTTACCCCGCCAGCAAGTGACGCATTCAGCTAACCTAACCACATCTCGGTGGCTGTGCGCACTTGAAACTAATTTTTTTAGGGAGTGTAGTGTGCGGCTTCACTGCCAAGTGTGACAGCGCACACTTACCCCGCCAGCAAGTGACGCATTCAGCTAACCTAACCACATCTGGGTGGCTGTGCGCACTTGAAACTAATTTTTTTAGGGAGTGTAGTGTGCGGCTTCACTGCCAAGTGTGACAGCGCACACTTACCCCGCCAGCAAGTGACGCATTCAGCTAACCTAACCACATCTCGGTGGCTGTGCGCACTTGAAACTAATTTTTTTAGGGAGTGTAGTGTGCGGCTTCACTGCCAAGTGTGACAGCGCACACTTACCCCGCCAGCAAGTGACGCATTCAGCTAACCTAACCACATCTCGGTGGCTGTGCGCACTTGAAACTAATTTTTTTAGGGAGTGTAGTGTGCGGCTTCACTGCCAAGTGTGACAGCGCACACTTACCCCGCCAGCAAGTGACGCATTCAGCTAACCTAACCACATCTCGGTGGCTGTGCGCACTTCAAACCAATTTTTTTAGGGAGTGTAGTGTGCGGTTTCACTGCCAAGTGTGAGAGCGCACACTTACCCCGCCAGCAAGTGACGCATTCAGCTAACCTAACCACATCTCGGTGGCTGTGCGCACTTAAAACCAATTTTTTTAGGGAGTGTAGTGTGCGGTTTCACTGCCAAGTGTGACAGCGCACACTTACCCCGCCAGCAAGTGACGCATTCAGCTAACCTAACCACATCTGGGTGGCTGTGCGCACTTGAAACTAATTTTTTTAGGGAGTGTAGTGTGCGGCTTCACTGCCAAGTGTGACAGCGCACACTTACCCCGCCAGCAAGTGACGCATTCAGCTAACCTAACCACATCTCGGTGGCTGTGCGCACTTGAAACTAATTTTTTTAGGGAGTGTAGTGTGCGGCTTCACTGCCAAGTGTGACAGCGCACACTTACCCCGCCAGCAAGTGACGCATACAGCAACACCTAACTCCAACTTGGTGACTGTGCATTCATCTACAATGTCTCAAAAAAAAACAATTACCAAAAAGGATGTTGCAAAGGGACAGGGACGAGCTCGTGGCCGCAGCAGTCTTGCCCAAGAAGGCACTGGTACAAGTACACAGCCTAGGATTGATAGAACGTCCTTTTTTCTACCTAGAAATCCCAGTACTCAAAGAAAACGTGTGTTGAGGCCGGATGATGGCATGACAAGATAACATCTTGGATGGCTCAGACGCCCTCGACCACTGGTTCTTGCAGTACGCAATCATCCGTGGCAAGACATTCTAGTGTCGCTACAGACAATGCAGCGCCATCCAATCCTCAAAGTCGTCATATTGCCTCAACCCATCGGCAGCCAGAGGAAAATTTGAATATGGACCTTGGTCACTCGGATGACTTATTCGGTTCTTATCAAGGGGTTTCTTTGTCACTGCCTGACGAGATACTTGAAGTAGACGAAATGTCTACTCATGGCCAAAGTTTGGAAGTAGCGCGTCCTGAGGAAAGACACTTTCACGAAATGCAAACAGTATCTCAGGAGGTGGATGATGATGAGGATGATGAGACACACATCTCATCTGGCCAGCCTGCTCAGTCAGTTTATCCAGAATCCTTTGAACTGGAAGGGGTGGATGATGACACCACAGATCCTACCTGGATTGCTGAATTGCATAGCCAAGAGAGCAGCCAGGAGGACGAAAGTGGCTATGTACCACTGGCAAAATCACAAAGGCGTACTGTCTCCAGAACACAAACTGTGAGAACAGTTGCCCAAATAGCGTCAACTGTGGCACAAACTGTGCCAACTGTTGCACAAACTGCAAACACAGTTGCCCAAAATGTGTCCACAGTTGGTGTTGAACAGAGTCATCCTCCTCTTCCTCCAATTAAAAATAAAGGACGAACAGCCAGTGTGTGGAAATTTTTTAAGGATAGCCCAACATTACCAAATATGGTTATCTGTAAGATGTGCCAGGCAAGGCTTAGCAGAGGCACGGTAAAAGGAAACCAGAGCACCAGCAGTATGCGCAAGCATATGTCTCTTAAGCACCCAATTCAGTGGGCACCCTATCAGGGTTCAAAATCAGTGCCTTCTGATCCAAACACTTCCAGGCCACCTCAGATACATCCTTCACCAGCAAGTGTTCAGGCTTCAGCTCCTGCTCAAGCGTACTCCTCCCAAGGTGCTTTACAAGACAGACATGACAGTAGTCAATCCTCTTGTCAGTCTGGTCCAAACGTGCAGTTGTCAGTGCCACAGCTGTATGAAAGACAGCGGAAGTTCCAACCGACACACCCATATTCCCAAAAAGTGACAGCGAAAATAGCCAAGTTGTTAGCTGTGGAAATGCTGCCGTTTAGGCTTGTGGGTACAGAGTCTTTTCGGGAGTTGATGGCTGAGGCAGCACCACGATACTCTGTACCCAGCCGGTACTTTTTCTCACGTAGTGCCGTTCCCGCCTTACACCAGCACGTGGTTAACAACTTAAAACGTGCTTTAACAAATGCTGTCACCGCCAAAGTCCACCTAACTACGGACACGTGGACAAGTAGTTGTGGACAGGGCAGATACATTTCACTAACGGCTCACTGGATCAACCTGGTGGAGAGTGTCCCAACTTCTAAAACTGTACCATCTGACATACTTCCAACTCCACGAATAGCGGGCCCAACATCATTCCGGGTGTCTGCCTCCTCATATATGTCCAGTGCCCAATCTGCTTCTGCCACTTCCTTGTCCACTGCTGAGCCTCAAGCACCATCACGTCCGAGTTGGGAGCTTTGCAGTACTGCTTCTGCAAGGCGACAACAGGCTCTTCTGAAGCTTATCTGCCTAGGTGACACACGTCACACTGCAACAGAGTTGTGGAAAGGTCTCAAGCAACAGACCGATGAGTGGCTGGCCCCACTGGAACTACAACCAGGTCTAGTTGTGAGCGATAATGGTGCAAACCTTGTGGCGGCAATAAAGCACGGTAAACTTGTACATGTGCCTTGCATGGCTCATGTCCTGAACCTGGTAGTTCAGAAATTCCTCAAAATATACCCAGAGTTATCTGAGCTACTGGATAAGGTGAGGCGAATTTGCGCCCACTTTAGACATTCGTCCACAGCAGCTGCAAGTCTTTCTGCCCTTCAAATCCAATTTAACTTGCCGAAACACAGGCTAATTTGCGACATGCCTACGCGATGGAACTCCACCTTCCATATGCTGGCAAGGTTTAATGAGCAGCAGAAGGCAATAGCGGAATTTCAGCTGCAACATGCCCGTCAACCTGGAAGTCATACCACACACATCGGTACTTTCGAGTGGGTCTGGATCGCTGACCTTTGCGAGTTGCTGGATAACTTCGAATACTGTACCAAACTCGTCAGTGGGGATCAGTCGATTATAAGTCTCACCATCCCCATGCTCTGCCTGCTCCAAGAATCCCTATTGAATCTCAAAACAGATGCTTTGAGAGCACAGCGGATGGCTATGGAGCCAGAATTGAACATCGCTGATCCTAGCCACCCTAGCCAATATCAGCAGGCTACATTGGTTCAGGAAGATGTTGATGAGGGTGATGATGAAGAAGATTTATTTTTCTCTGGTACTGATGTGAACCCTGATGGGACTCCCAACCCTACGTTTATGTCGGTACAGCATGGGTGGGCTGAAGAGGAGGAGGCGGACACCGATTTAGAGGCCACGACGCGTAGTGATCTTCATTCTGTTGTAACCGAGGAGATGAGTCTTTGCAGCTTAGCACACATGGCTGAAGTAATGTGTCAATGTGTCTCCAAAGATCCACGCGTCATACACATCTATGACAGCGACCTCTACTGGTTGTCAACGTTTTTGGACCCACGGTACAAAGACAAATTTCAGTCGCTGATGTCGCACTCATCCAGGGGCTTAACGATGGATCATGTAAAGAGGGTTCTTCTTGATATTTTGCTGGCAATATCACCGTCTGAATCCGCTATACATCGAAGAACCAGCTCTTTCCAACAGCAGCCTTTGGTTGGGACACAAACGCCATCAATGACAAGAAGAGGTGGGGGTAAGATGTCCGCCAACTGGGCGATGTTCAACAGACCTTCCAATCAAGAACGTAATTTGACTACGGTGACCTTGAGTAGGAGACAACAATTGTCCAACATGGTGCAGCAGTATCTCAGTGACAGTACCAGCTTCCTAACCGACCCTTCTGTACCCTTTAATTACTGGGTTTCCAAGCTGCACACTTGGACTGAGCTGTCATTGTATGCCTTGGAGGTGCTGGCATGCCCAGCTGCTAGTGTGACATCAGAGCGTGTTTTCAGTGCCGCTGGGGGTATAGTCACTGATAGAAGGTCCCGCCTCACCACAGAAAATGCCGACAGGCTCACTCTAATTAAATTCAACAAGGATTGGATATCATCACAGTTCCTAAGCCCTCCTGACGACAGTACACAATCCTAGATTAACCTAATCATAATTTATATGATTGGGATATTGCGCTGTTAACAATATGCCCCTTTTGGACAGGAATTAATGACAAGTCCCGTAGCTCTGTTGATTTCATTCGGCACCCAGTCCAAGCAATAATATGCAATGGGCCAAGCGCCCTGCTTTATGTAAAAAAATACGTTATTAAGCCCTTTGGGCTAATTTTTTGAGGCACCAAGCCTACGACTGCATAGTTGGCCTTGCTTCTTCTATGCTCCGAGTCCAAGCAATAATATGCAATGGGCCAAGCGCCCTGCTTTATGTAAAAAAATACGTTATTAAGCCCTTTGGGCTAATTTTTTGAGGCACCAAGCCTACGACTGCATAGTTGGCCTTGCTTCTTCTATGCTCCGAGTCCAAGCAATAATATGCAATGGGCCAAGCGCCCTGCTTTATGTAAAAAAATACGTTATTAAGCCCTTTGGGCTAATTTTTTGAGGCACCAAGCCTACGACTGCATAGTTGGCCTTGCTTCTTCTATGCTCCGAGTCCAAGCAATAATATGCAATGGGCCAAGGGCCCTGCTTTATTTAAAAATATACTTTATTAAGCCCTTTGGGCTAATTTTTTGAGGCACCAAGCCTACCACTGCATAGTTTGGCCTTGCTTCTTCTATGCTCCTAGTCCAAGCAATAATATGCAATGGGCCAAGCGCCCTGCTTTATTTAAAAATATACTTTATTAAGCCCTTTGGGCTAATTTTTTGAGGCACCAAGCCTACCACTGCATAGTTGGCCTTGCTTCTTCTATGCTCCTAGTCCAAGCAATAATATGCAATGGGCCAAGCGCCCTGCTTTATTTAAAAATATACTTTATTAAACCCTTTGGGCTAATTTTTTGAGGCACCAAGCCTACGACTGCATAGTTGGCCTTGCTTCTTCTATGCTCCGAGTCCAAGCAATAATATGCAATGGGCCAAGCGCCCTGCTTTATGTAAAAAAATACGTTATTAAGCCCTTTGGGCTAATTTTTTGAGGCACCAAGCCTACGACTGCATAGTTGGCCTTGCTTCTTCTATGCTCCGAGTCCAAGCAATAATATGCAATGGGCCAAGCGCCCTGCTTTATGTAAAAAAATACGTTATTAAGCCCTTTGGGCTAATTTTTTGAGGCACCAAGCCTACGACTGCATAGTTGGCCTTGCTTCTTCTATGCTCCGAGTCCAAGCAATAATATGCAATGGGCCAAGCGCCCTGCTTTATGTAAAAAAATACGTTATTAAGCCCTTTGGGCTAATTTTTTGAGGCACCAAGCCTACGACTGCATAGTTGGCCTTGCTTCTTCTATGCTCCGAGTCCAAGCAATAATATGCAATGGGCCAAAGGCCCTGCTTTATTTAAAAATATACTTTATTAAGCCCTTTGGGCTAATTTTTTGAGGCACCAAGCCTACCACTGCATAGTTGGCCTTGCTTCTTCTATGCTCCTAGTCCAAGCAATAATATGCAATGGGCCAAGCGCCCTGCTTTATTTAAAAATAAACTTTATTAAGCCCTTTGGGCTAATTTTTTGAGGCACCAAGCCTACGACTGCATAGTTGGCCTTGCTTCTTCTATGCTCCGAGTCCAAGCAATAATATGCAATGGGCCAAGGGCCCTGCTTTATTTAAAAATATACTTTATTAAGCCCTTTGGGCTAATTTTTTGAGGCACCAAGCCTACCACTGCATAGTTGGCCTTGCTTCTTCTATGCTCCTAGTCCAAGCAATAATATGCAATGGGCCAAGCGCCCTGCTTTATTTAAAAATAAACTTTATTAAGCCCTTTGGGCTAATTTTTTGAGCCACACAGGCTAACAAGCTTATCATGGTTTGGGAGACACCCTGGCTAACAAGCTTTGTATGGCCCTTAGACCTACATGTATACCAAAAATGGGAAACAGCCCTTGGGCTAATTTTTCGAGCCACACAGGCTAACAAGCTTATCATGGTTTGGGAGACACCCTGGCTAAGAAGCTTTGTATGGCCCTTAGACGTACATTTATACCAAAAATGGGAAACAGCCCCTTGGGCTAATTTTTTGAGCCACACAGGCTAACAAGCTTATCATGGTTTGGGAGACACCCTGGCTAACAAGCTTTGTATGGCCCTTAGACCTACATGTATACCAAAAATGGGAAACAGGCCCTTGGGCTAATTTTTTCAGGCACCAATCCTATGCCTGCATCGTGGGCGTTGCTTGGAGTATCATCCTGCTGGAGCCTGTTGAAGGGTCCCACTGTACGCTCCATACAGACGCGATGTGTAGCATGTAGACGTCCCAGCCTCTCACATGTGTGTTCATAGTCTTGTTGCCATAGCGAGGCATAAAGTAACCCCACAAACACAGGCACTGTTTGTCATCAACAGTTGTATGTGGAGTCATGATTTGACACTTAGTAACCAAGGTGACTTCATGCGCCATGCGGGCCGTAAAGTACTTGCTAATGATGCTCTCCCCCTGTCCACCACGCCAACTGTCTCGGGGTAATCCTTGACTCCTCCCTCTCCTTCAAGCCCCACCTCTAGTCCCTAACCAAGTCCCTGTGACTCCAACTCAAAAATATTTAACCAATTTGGTCGTTCCTCAATCCTGACACTGCTGAAACACTCATAAATGCCCTCATCATCTCCCGCCTTGACTACTGCAACCTCCTTCGCATAGGTCTCCCTGCCAACTCTCTTGCAACTCTCCAATCTATACTAAACTCTCCTGCCCGGCTAATCCATCTGTCCTCACGCTACTCCCTACATACCCCCTCTGCCAAGCCGTTCACTGGCCCCTACGGCCCACAGAGAGCTCACTTTAAAACACTGACCATGACATTCAAAGCCTTACACAACCTATCCCCACCATACATCTCCGACATGATCTCCCGATACCATCCCTCACGCAACCTGCGTTCATCCCAAGAAGTTGTCCTACAGTCCACCCTCATCTCCTCTTCCCACAACCGCATACAGGATTTCTCCCGGTCATCCGCCATGCTATGGAACTCCCTGCCCCACCTCATCAGTCAGTCGCCTACCCTCTGAACCTTAAAGATACTTATAAAGACTCACCTCTTCCGACAGGCCTACAACCTGCCATGAGACCCCGCTACACGCCCCACGACCGACACCTTCCCCACCCTATTGTATCCCCACCCACCCCTCGTAGAATGTGAGCCCACGCGTACAGGGTCCTCTACTATTGTACCTGTATGACCTTATTGTCTATGTTTATTGTACTTGTCCTTCTCTACCTTTTCCTCATGTACAGCGCCATGGAACCTATGGCCGCTATATAAATAAATAATTATAATAATTATGATGACTTGAAGCCCAACCAAAAAAAAAACTCCACATTCATTCCTTGAAAAAAAGACAGACACAAAGCTTGTTTTTAAAACGGTGTTTAAAAAAAAAAAATGGCAGCACTGTTTGGACATTCCAACAAATACTACCTTTAATTAAGGTAACTACAAATAAATGGAGCCCTACAGGTCCTGGTAGCTGGGCTGTCCGTCCTGCAAAAGGTCAAGGGCCCCACGGATGGCCTGGCCGAACCCTTCAGGGTGGATCATCTGAACAGGTCTAGGGAACGGTGGTAGGTCCCTGTTCGCTGGCCACTGGCAGTGAGGCAAAGCCCTGTGGGGTGGGACTTGGCTGTCCCGTGTTGTGGGCCTGCCCAGCCTGGTAGAGTTTATTTTCCAGCCATCCAAATACTGGAACACATCACCGGGGTCGTTTCCTGGCTGACAGGCTTCCAGCACTATCTGTAATGCTGACCTTGCCCGCAGTAGCCTGTCAAATGGAATATTATCCATGAATGGTATAATACTGCGGGCAAAGTCAGCATTACTTTGTTGCACACTTAATTGTGCAGACCCCGGGATGGGACCATAAGCTGGGCCTGCCGCTGGTGGTGCTGGCCCTGCCGCTGGTGGTGGCGGTGGTGGTGCTGGCCCTGCCGCTGGTGGTGGCGGGTGGTGGTGCTGGCCCTGCCGCTGGTGGTGGCGGTGGTGGTGCTGGCCCTGCCGCTGGTGGGGGCGGTGGTGGTGCGGACCCTGCCGCTGGTGGCGGTGGTGGTGGTGGTGGCGGGGACGGGGACGCGGTGGTGGTGTTGATGGGCCTGCCGCTGGTGGCGGCGGTGGTGGTGCTGGCCCGGCCGCTGGTGGCGGCGGTGGTGGTGCTGGCCCTGGCGATGCTGGTGGTGGTGGTGGTGGTGGCGGCGGCGGCGACGGCGGTGGTGGTGGTGGCGCCGGCCGTGGTGGTGGTGGTGGGTGTTCTCCACGCCGCCTTCTGTTTGGCGGTGGAGGGTTCACAGCACGCCGCCCTCTGTAGTAAGCTTCTCTGTGGGTAAAGTAAAAAAAAATTTGGTGAATGCATTGCATTTGGAAACAAAAACATAGGTCAAACATTAAGTTGCACGCTTTTTAGACTCTGTGTATCTGTGTATTATTAATCAGATATTTGTTATTATTATGAAAGAATAACCAACTGTACATAACATAAAGGAATACGTGACTTTCTTTGCTAATTCCATACTAATACATAATCTTTCACCCCCTGATTAACACCCACCCCCCCCCCATCCCATCTAATCTAGACAATCGATAACACCAATGGTTCACATGAAAAAAAAAAGTCCCCCTGACTTCACTTTTTACTTGACATACTTAATTCACAAAACGTTTAGCTTATATCATCTATATAAAGCAGGGAAGGGGTTGAAAGGTATACAATATATATATATATAATCTATTTATATAATCGGGAGTTTGAAATTCCGGCACTGTAGCCTAATCCCAAACTCCTTAGCGTCACTGCGAGCGGAGACGCGTATGCGCCTTCGCGAGCCGCAGACGCTTAACTCACACAGCCGCTATAGCGTTTTCTCGAGCGGCCTCGCGCCCTCCGCTCACAGCAAGACCTGCGCCCCTCACAGCGCCCAATCCGCCCCGGCATGCTGGCATTTGTACTTCCCCCGTCTGTGCACCCACAGGTCTTAGCAGATCACTGATGCTGACAGCGGGGGGGGACAACACAGACAATCAAATCAGGAGGAGGTCAGTGTCAGGAGGAGATGACAGACGCCCGCCGGGGCCTGTGACACTGCAGAGGTCACAGCGGGGCTGTGTGTGCGGACAACGGGGAGGCCGGGGGCTACGGACGTACCGGACACGTCCTCTGCTCCTGGAGATGTGCCGCGGTTCCGCGCTCGCAGCGTATCTGACGCTGGAGCTGCGCTCACCACGCCCACACCACGCCCTCTGCCAAACAACCCACACCTCTCACTAACCTCCTGCAGCTAACCACACCCCATGTTTACCTTTGCCATAATGTCATTTAGCTGCGGCCGCTATCTTTAATAAGGTCAGAAATTATGGCAGTAATCGGATCTCTGCTCCCTCTAGCACGCCCCAACACTGTAGCACCATCTATTAACCCTATTCTCATCACCTATATACTCTGCTACCCACAGAGCCGTCTTTATACTCTGCTACCTCAGACCCGCCTGTATACTCTGCTACCTCAGACCCGCCTGTATACTCTGCTACCCACAGACCCGCCTGTATACTCTGCTACCCACAGAGACGCCTGTATACTCTGCTACCTCAGACCCGCCTGTATACTCTGCTACCCACAGACCCGCCTGTATACTCTGCTACCTCAGACCCGCCTGTATACTCTGCTACCCACAGACCCGCCTGTATACTCTGCTACCCACAGAGACGCCTGTATACTCTGCTACCTCAGACCCGCCTGTATACTCTGCTACCCACAGACCCGCCTGTATACTCTGCTACCTCAGACCCGCCTGTATACTCTGCTACCTCAGACCCGCCTGTATACTCTGCTACCTCAGACCCGCCTGTATACTCTGCTACCTCAGACCCGCCTGTATACTCTGCTACCCACAGAGACGCCTGTATACTCTGCTACCTCAGACCCGCCTGTATACTCTGCTACCCACAGACCCGCCTGTATACTCTGCTACCTCAGACCCGCCTGTATACTCTGCTACCCACAGACCCGCCTGTATACTCTGCTACCTCAGACCCGCCTGTATACTCTGCTACCACAGACCCGCCTGTATACTCTGCTACCCACAGAGACGCCTGTATACTCTGCTACCTCAGACCCGCCTGTATTACTCTGCTACCCCACAGACCCGCCTGTATACTCTGCTACCCACAGAGCCACGTGTATACTCTGCTACCCACAGACCCGAAATGGAACCTAATGTATATATTAATAAATAATACAAAATGTACACAACAGTGCTGCAGACACATACCTTGGCATACGGGCCACCGGGTGAAGGAAGGGACAGCCGGTCATAAAAATGGTAGTGGTTGGGCAATGGAGCGGCTCCCGGTTGTCTCTCAGAGTACTGCCGGTACTGCTTCTTATGCTGGTCCCGGCAGCTCCTCCACCGTTTTTTAAGATGGTCAACTGTGAAATGATTTGAAACCGGCTTTAGAGATGTGTAATATTTGAAACAACAAAAGTATGTGTACAAATCAACAATAACATTTTATTCATTTTGTGTGTGTAATGTGTATACAAGGCACAGTGACACGACAGTGTGGAACATCATCAACAGCATTACGGACATTGAGCTCACGTGGCCACAATCACAAATGAGGCAGGACACATGTCAACGCATAGAGAATGTAATAGTGCGGGCACCAGACTCTGGTCATTAGTGGTATTTATATACACCCAACCCCTTGGCCGAAAGAGCCAGGAGGATCAGACATTAAACTCATTGTACTGTTGTGACCCCATCCAAATATAGGCAACTATGCGGTGGAGCATGATAACACATTCAGGGTCCTGTATACCCTGCTATGGGGGCCCTGTATTCCCACTGCTGGGGGCCCTGTAAACCCACTGGGCCACTGTCTACCCACTGCTGGGGGCCCTGTATTTCCCACTGCTGGGGGGCCTGTACACACACTGAGGGCCCTGTATACAGGGACTGACTGGCACCCTACAGTTTGGGTCGCAACCCTCCCTCACTGGCCCGACACAGGTGAGGACGGGGTGTGGGGGGGGGGTGATGACTGGCGGCCGCCTCACAGTCACCGCAGCTCCCGCATTATCCTATGGCTCGCTCCCAGCCGCAGCCTCGCGCTCCTCACAGCCGCTCGCTACCAGTCGCAGCCGCACGCCACTCACAGACGCTCACTCCCGGACGCAGCCGCGTGCTGATGACGTCATCGCGCGGCCAGGAGCTTCCGTTTCCGCCTGCTGCTTCAGGGACATGCGGATTATTCATGCTCCTGCAGCCGCATGACCCGTGGCACCTGGGCCAGTCCGCCCCTGCCTGTATACCACAATATGGGGCATGTATACCCAGCTGGGGGCCTGTATACTCTGCAGGGGGAGGTGTATACTCTGCTGGGGGGCTGTCTACCAGTGATAGCCGCTGTATACCAGGATGGCGGTGAATATGTTTTCATAGTTTTTCGGGGCAAAAATAGGGGGGTCGGCTTATACACGGGTCGGCTTATACACGAGTATATATACAGTAAATGCAATATTAAACGTGTAAACTCATTTAACTTACTTAGATTGCTCTGTTCCTCATGGTCACTCCGATGGAACGCAGGGAACATCTCTTGGGCGATCTCTCTCCAGGCTGTATTAATTAGGGTCGTATCCCCATACTCAGGATCTGTAGGGAGCCATAGAAATGGACGAGCCTCCACAAGTGCAATAAGACGCAGCGTGTTCACCATGCCACGTCCTGCTGCCATGATTGCACTGATGAATGGATCGCTCTGTGTGTGCGCCTGTCAGCGCGACTCGCTTCCTGTTTCCTTAAACCATGGTGTGTGCTGGAGAATCCCTTCCCTCGCATCATCGGCTACAAGCCTCAAAATAAGAGAAAAACCAGCGAGTTTGGACTCGCACACTTTCAGAGACACATCAGCGAGTTGTAAATGTCATTATTCGCTATTACTCGGGTCCCTATTCATTAACATTGGACTCGCTGGACTCGCAACGAGTCCCGAGTCCTTGACTCGGACTCGTTGGGGTCTTGCGATTCCGAGTCTTTTCGGACTCGCCCATCTCTAGGTGAGTGTGAGCAGCAAACTGGGGGAGATGGTGGCAGGAGAATATGTGTACCAAACTGGGCGGAGATGGTGGGGAATATATGTGAATCAAAGGGGGTAAATTTGAGTAATCCAGCATAAAAGTGAGAGGGGATCAGTATGGATACAGTATCAGGAGTGAGGAGAGATGGCTGCAGCATTGTATGAGGAGTGAGAGAGGGATGGCTGTGGTACGGTATGTGGTGTGAGGTGGGAAGAGTGTGGACACAAAATGAGGAGTGAGGGGAATGGCAGCCAACACAGTATGTGGAGTGAGGAGGTGATTGGTGTGGACACAGTACGTGGAGTGAGGTGGGATGGCTGTGGCACAGTATGTGGAGTGAGGGGGGATGGCTGCAGCTCAATATGTGGAGTCAGGGGGATGGCTGCGGCACAGTATGTGGAGTAAGGGGGATGGCTGTGGCACCAGTATGTGGAGTGAGAGGGGATAAATGTGGTACGGTATATGCAGTGAGGCGGTAACAGTGTGGACACAGATAGAGGAGTGAGGGGGGATGGCTGTTGATGCAGTATGTGACGTAAGAAGGAGATCAGTGTGGACAGAGTATGTGAAGTGTGGGGGATGGCTGCACACAGTATGTGGAATGAGGAGGAGATCGGTGTGAACACATTATGTGGAGTGAGGGGGAGAGTGTGAGTTAGTGAAGAAACAGTAGTGGATGATAAAAATGTAAGGGGGCTCAGAATAGAGAGTGAGAAGTGTGGGGTGTATGGAGAGGGGCCAGTGTGTGTGAACAATGTGAGGCCACAGCCAGGAGGGGACAGTATATCGAGGAGTGGGAGTGTGATGAGGGAGAACAATATAAACAGTGGGCAGGATAGGGGGACACAGTGTGGGAGGACAGTGTGACCAGGGAGCCCAGTATGAAAAGCAGAGGGCAGTGTGGAGGGCATGTTATGGAAGAGGGACAGTCTGTAAATCAAATTTTGTGCAGGCAACAGTAACCAGGAGCAATTATTTATTCCGGGGTCAGTGTAGGGCAGTTATTTTTACTGAGGAAAATTTTGATCATTCTGCCATTTTTAAGGGTACCGTGCCAGTATGTGCTACAGAGGATCGGAGAAGATGGTTGTCTCCACAGACAAGCTGTGGATGTGAAAAGTCTTCATAGTGTCTGGACAAGATGAAGAAAAGAAAAAGATGACTCCGATCAGAGACAAGGTCATCTATAAGGTACCTGGATGTCAATGATTATTTGTGATATTATTTCTCATCAGTGAGTTCCAGTATGGTCTGATGGTGACTGGTAACAACAACTCCCAGTAACTCCTTACCATTGTTAAGAATGTATTAGGAGTTGTAGGTTCAAGCAGCACATTACAATTGTTTTACCAAGTACTGATGAATTTCTGTACTGGTGAGGGTTGTGATGCTATGTTTCTATAGTGAAGAGGGGTTAAATGGCTGTATACCTGAACTGATGGGGGTTCTCGTTTTGTATTTCTGCAAATCTTGTGGTTCTGATGATGAATTTTGTTACCGATGAGGGTTGTGATTTCTGCACTGTTGGGGGTTCTAGTTATGCATTTCTGTACCTCTGGTGGGTCTGGTGATATATTTCTGCACTGATGAGGGTTGTGATGCTCTGTCTCTATACTGATGAGAGTTGTATGGATGCATTTTTGTATCTCTGGTGGGTCTGGTGATGTAGTTTTGAACTGCTATTGGTTATGATCCTGCACACATGTAACAATCAATAACTTGTAAAGCTACATTAGATATAGCTATGTTAATAAAGTTTTGTGCCATGTTTACTATGTTTATTTGTTAGCAGCATTAAAAGGGTTGTCCAAGTCTGTGATAAGTCTGCAGTCACTCCATTTGTCCCTCTATGTGATTGCAGACTTCTCAATTCTCACAGAGCGCACACTGCTCACTGTCAGTATTCTCTGATGTTGGCGATGAGTGTGGTAGGTCATGAAACTAAGTATGCAAATTACATACATGCTGTCTTGTGCTGACTAGAAATGCATGGCCTCGATCAATAAAAATGAATTGAGTGAGCCTGGACACGTCTAGTCAGAATGTGGCCAGAAGTATATAACACACATATCACATACTTGTGCTCACACAACTATCCAATCTTACCATCAACAAGAGAAAATCCTGACAGTGTGCAGTGCTAGTGCTGTGAGAACTCAGAGGCCTGCAGTCACCTAGAGGGACTATAGACTTTCATCTCAAACCTGGATGAGCTCTTTAATTGAAACATTAAGCATTGTAGCCCAATCCTAACAGCGTGTAATATAATTTGTTTTTCACTGAACATTGAGAGAATTAGGTAGAGCAGCTCGTCGGCACGTGACTGTAAGTGAGCAAATCGCAAATGAAAGATTGGCAGGGGCGTAATTAAAACAGGTGCAGGGGTTGCGATCGCACCCTGGCCCCGGAGCCTATGGGGCTCAAAAGTCCCTTTGGCCTATAGAAAAAGAATATTGCTGTTAAATATTTGCAATAATTGGGGGCCCCGTTGGAGCTTTCGCATCAGGGGCCATAAGCCTCAAGTTAAGCCACTGAAGTTCGGTCACATGAAGGCTACTCAGCCTGCATGGGGGGCGCCAAACTAAAGTCTTTCCCCGTGTGCCAAAAGTCCTACATACACCTCTGATGTTGGCTAAATACAAATAAAGATTATTATTATTATAACACTTTTTTTTACTTCTAGTGTGAGACAAACACTGCATGTGACTCGTACTATGCCAACCTCCGAGCACACATAAGCATAGCGATGCTTGCTCCAGTTAATTTCATAAATAAATCAACCAAACTCACCAGAACTTTGAATCCGAACAGATTCGCTCATCTCTAATGGAAATACATTTAAAGGGAACCTGTCACTCCCTTTGGGCATTTTAAACTGTGCCCACCAGCTTACACATAATGTAAATGGGGTTCTTATAACCCCTGTATGTGCCCAGACATGCTCCTCATACCTGAGATATGAACTTATATTGTGTCCAGCGCTGGTCTCCTAAAAGTTCTAGGAGGCTGCTATATGGTCCAGATGTATAACATCCTCGCCACCTCACTAGCTGCAAAACCCGTCCTGCAATTTGAAAATTCCCGCCCCTCCTCTGGCCGGCGCAGTGAGTGACAGGATCACTTGCGCCTGCGCAGTGGAGCCTCTTGAGCAGGTGACCATGCACCTCCATTGAAGTGCGGAAGTGGCGTGAGACTTCACGAATCTCACGAGACATCACCATTAGCTTGAATGGAAGAGAACGATCACCTGCTCCAGTGGCTCCACTGCGCAGGTGCAAGTGCTCCTGTTACTCACCGTGCCAGCCAGAGGAGGAGCAGGGGTTTTTAAATTCATTGTGGGTTTTGCAGCCAGGGGGTCAGCGAGGACGTTATACATCTGGACCATATAGAAGCCTCCCAGGTCTTTTAGGAGGCAGTGCTGGACAGAATATAAGTTCATATCTCAGGTATGAGGGGCCAATCTGGGCACATAGTGGGGTTATGAGAAGCCCATATACATTAGGTGTAAGCTGGTGGACACAGTTTAAAATGCCCACAGGGGGTGACAGGTTCCCTTTAAATGAATGGATAAACAGATTATGAACCACCTGGCTCTGTCACTCAAAAATAGAAGCTGCTCTCTTCTTTGATAGCCCAAAGTTTACAAAACCAAATGCCCAAATAGAATAATAGTGCTAATTATCTTTTTACTGTATAAAGGACTAATTACCTGAGTGTATAATGTATTATATAATATCAAAATCCTTTCAATCAGGATTTGGCCTAAAAATTGGATAATCCACCATTCAGTTCTAGCATAGGCGGCCGTCACACGGTTCAATTTAATGCACGATATCGCTTAAGTGATCTGCTTTTTGATCGCTTAAGCGATATCGTTTGTGCATCGCTGCGTGCGATCAAGCGATTTTACAAGGTAAAATCGCTTGATCGTTACATCGCAGATATGAGAGCCGGAGCTCATATCAAGCGATCATCGCTTGTTCAATCTGCTTCATCATGGTGTGTGACACCACGATGAACGATCTCCCAGCGGCAGAGCCTATGCTGGGAGATGGTATCTATGGTAAACGTCGGGTTACTAAGCGCCGCGCGGCGCCTAGTAACCCGATGTGTACCATAGTTACCAGCGATCTCGAAGTGAGCGATATTAGTTACCACCGAAGTGAGCGATATTGTTAGCGATCGTGCGTGCACGTGATCGCTTACAACATCGCTCTCGATATTGTAGCGTGTGACGGCCACTATAGGAATACATGGCAGACTGGAATTTCTTAAAAATTGATCCATCATATAGAAAACCATAGTGTAAAGACTCCTGCGTATTCCTCAAAGCTTTCTACCCTTTCATGTATATTTTATGTACTCTGCAATGAACATCCAATAACTCAGAAGAAGCAATCTTACACCTATTAGGTCCCATTAATTCAAGATTAACGCAATTTTACTGCATTAAGAAATTGCTCTTTTAAGGCATGTTCATGTGAAATATCTGTAAAGAATAATTAACTTCACATTTCTGAGACGCAACTGCATAGATTTCTGCATGCCATACTCAGATACATGGCATAACTGAAGACATTTCTAACCTAAAAAAATCTCATGCTTAACTAAAAAGTAGGGGAAAAATACAACTTGCCATCAAATAGTTAAATAATTCACTTTATATAGTTTGTATTAAAAATGCCCAAATAGGATATGATCCAACTGTGACAGGGGACAGAAACTGACTGATTAGACTACCACGTGATGGCATTTGTTGATATATACGTATCCTGTTTTAAACATGTTATAACAATTTCCTAGATAATGATGAGTTCCTTTTTCCCAAGTAATTGCTTCTCTGTATATAAAAGCTCATTGTAGAATTGAAACGTTTTTATTGAAAACTTAAATTTTAGAAAATGCAACCTGAGACTACTGTTGTTAAAGACTTATGCCAAAATATAATATCTAGGATGATGGTATACAACTGACTCTATAAGTGATTCAGTTTACCTTATTGAAATTCCAGCCCATAATATCGTGAGGACATTGGATCCATTATCTGCAGTGTGTCTGACCAAACTCTTAAGGCCCCGTTAGACCTGGCGACATCGCCATCGAGTACATATGCGACGTAGGGGCGTTGCCTATCGGCAGCGACATCGCCCCTGCATCGCCTAATGTAAAGGGGCGATGTCGGCGGCTCTGACAGCTCGCCTGGTTTGACATCACTGATGTGAAACCAGGTGCCCGATCTGGGGCGATGTGCACACATCGCCCCATGTAAACGGCCGCCGGCGAGCTGACAGGCGATGGGAGTCATAGGCTTCCATTGTCCTGCATCGCCGCTGGGGTTTTGGAGAGACCCCGGTGGCGATGCCGCCTCTCAGCTCACCAGCCCATCGCCAGAGATGTCTCCCCATGTAAATGGGGGGTGGCGAAGCTGGCGGGGCACCAAAAACGTGCGCACACCCGCCATCTCTAGCGGTGTTGGCAGGTGTAATGGGGCCTTTAGCAATAAATTTGCTTTTAGTTACCTTGTTTCTTTTTCATACACACTCTATTTATTGTATAAATTATCAGTATGACTAAAAAAAATGATGCTGCATGTAGCTTTCACCTATATCACATCTGATAATTCTCTCATCAAGTTTTGATGAATACATAGTAACATTGTAATGTTTCTCCCTGAGTGACCTTGATAAGGAGTCATTGTGTTATTGAAATTATTGAAATCTATGAACAAACTTAGTATTTTTAAACCAGTGATACAAAAGATGCCATGTTTTATAGATGATAAAAACATGGCATGCAGAATGAGTTTTGAGACTTTTGTTTTTCATTATTCCTGTGCCCTTGTACCCGTCATTTTCTGAAGTGATTGATGGCATTACAGAAATAGGTGACACCGTGACAATTACTGAAATAGAATCTAAAGTGGATTGAGAGTAGCACATACTTGAAATTATTGAAAAAATACCTTATAAGTCATATTCTGATTTAATAGCACAGTTCTTATTAGGCATTTTTAAACATTATAAAAATTACTTAACAAAAAATGATGGTGGAAAATCAAAACAATTACCTAATGTATGGATGATGTTATAGGGCTAATCAGGGGCTGGCTGGAGCCTCTTTCCCTGGGTGGCAGTTAGGTATCCCCGGCCCTGGTTGAGAAGCGGGGGGGGGGGGGGGTGCTGGCCTTGAGAAGCGGGGAGGGGGGGTGCTGTCAAGTCCGGCAGCCTTGAGAAGCGGGGGGGGTGCTGTCGGGTCCGGTCCGGCAGCCGTGAGAAGCGTTGGTGCTGTCAGGTCCTCACCTCCTCCAGCCGCAAAGCGAGCCCGCCTGCCGCAAACCGTCGCGCCGGCCGCAAAGCGACGCCCGCGGCCGGCCCGTTTCTGCAGGGGGCGGCCCTAATGGTGGACTATACCACCAGCCCAGGGGGCACTTGCACCCCTGCCACCTGGGCCAGCCCGCCCCTGGGGCTAATGTAAGGCTGGTTTCACACTTCCATTTGTTTTAATCTGAGTGAATCCAACTGAAACCCTATGTAACCGCATGCAGCTTCTCCCCCATTGACTTTCAATGGGAATGCAGGCACAAGCGGTAGCATGCGGTTGCATACGGTTCCAGCCGGATCCAGCTGAGAATAATTTTTTTACAGAAACGAAAAACACAGTTTGAAAGGTTTTTTTGTGTTTTTGTAAAAAACCTAAACAACCGTATCTGGTGCAATGCGGTATAAAATAAAATGGTGCTCCATGGAACCTCGATCCGATGAAATCCAGATCCCGCTGGATCAGGAAGCCAGATCCAGGTTTTTGAATGACCATGTCGAGGACAGTTTTATATGACACATCCCCTAGGGCGTGTGTCATTTTTCACCGGATCAGTCAAAAAACACTACACAAACTGCTGCAACTGGATGATACTGTACCGGTATTACACCACATCTATCAGCTGGATCAGTAATAATAATGCAGCACAGACAAGGAGAGACCGAGCGCTATTCCCTATGGTCTATGCAGGCATCACTCTGCACTTAACAGCCACTCTCTGCAGTTTACGTGCGCCATACAGGAGTGCTAGCTCCAAGCATTTACAGCATAACGAGAAATCCACAAGCACAACTGGAATGAACAAATAAGCTGCAACTCACCGGTCAATGAATGGTCCTTTTATTGTGCAGAATTCTAAGTGCATACAAATAGGAAGGGGGTGCTAGATCCACAGGCGGCCTATGATGCCATTTCGCGCAAATGCGCATCTACCACCCCCTCCCTGTTTGCATGCACCCGTAAATCTGCATAATAAAAGGATCCTTCACTGACCGGTGAGTTGCAGCTCTTTTGTTCATTCCTTTTGTGATTGCAATAATAAAAATGATGTGGCACCATCCAGTTAAATCAGGTTTTACAATTGTGGGGGGATGTGGTTTTCTCCGTATTCCTGCCAGATTCAAAAACCGGTAGTGTGAAACCAGCCTAAGGCAGTTTGACAATATGAATCTATAGCCAATATACATTTTAGATTAGAACCCACTCTATACAGAATTAACGTCTGAGCATTTCTGAACTGTATTTCTAGTTGCACCAATAGATAATCAGACTGATAGAAAGGGGTTATTGTATTATTAAACTAAGGACTCGCTCACACTAGCATATAAATTCGATTGAAAATCTTGGATTGCACTTGGGCAAACGTTAGTCAATGTTGCAGCTCAGATCTGTGAGTTTTCACTTTTAATAGGACTGAGGAAAGAATCACAGCATGCTGCGATTATCATCATATCTCAGGTTATGTGCACTTATACCAATTTATAGGTCTGAACAAGGGTGGGGTTCAAATTTTTAACAACAGGTTTCCTGTTTGTTTTAGAAAACCCTGCCTATTTTAAAGGCATACCCATGTTAAAACCACATCCATTTATGTCCTTTTTTCAACCATAAAATGCAAGTAACAGTAACAAAGTAAAAGTATGTTCCCCTTCTTACCCCACCTCTACTTTCATGTAAAGTCTTATTGTCTCGTCAGGTCCATATTGTTTCAGTCACTTCTTACTATGGTGAATAGTTTTGAAGGGTTTTATACATATTTTGAAAATTAGCGCTAAAGAAACCCTGCTCAAATTGGAAAGGATGATCTCCTGTGCATCTGTCTCCTCAACTGTCTGCTGCACTTAATCTCTGACATCAGCAGCCACAGGCCAAATATGTGCAATCTACTCTCACACTGTGATGAGGCCCCATATTACCATCCCATAGTGACCGAATAATACCACAAGGGGCAAACACTGCCACCATCAGACCAAACCGCGTATTACCACCACATAGTGACTGTCACACACTGATTTGCGCTAACTATCTGCAGTCTATGTTGGATGCTGCTGTGATTGAATGTGTGGATTTCTCCTGGAACTGCATGAGTTAATGTCAGTTTTGCTGTGCGCTGTGCTCGGCTGCTGGTTGATGTGAAGCCTAAGTGTGACTCACCTGGAGTCTCTTCCCCTGGCCTTTAAATAGCCTTCCCTTTCCTCAATATGATGCCATTGATAGATTTAGACTCTGCTTGGTCTCTGAGCTGTGAAGATACAAGAGCTTTTGTGCTGCAGTCTTTCTAGCAGATTCCTTGCCTTGGGAGTAGCTCTGGTTTCTGATCCATGGATGGAGATAGGGACTCTCAGCCTAGGGCCTTTCAGAGCTTAGGAAAAGTGTGGTGACTCAGAACTCCTCACCTTCTGAGGTACATCTGAGAGCAGTGCGAGCCAGTGACCCCCAATATGAAGGTCAGATTAGCTCCCCCTGAATCCCTTCGCCCGCCTCACCATCTGGTTTCCTGATTCCCTCACCCTATAAGCGTGACAGTGACCAAATAGTAGCAAAACAAGGAAGAAATACTACCACACCATGACCGGATCCCATATTACCACAACATAGTGATAGAATAATACCACATCAAAGTAAAAAATACCACCACACATTGACCAGACCACATATTACCATCACATGGTAACCGAATAATACTACATATAAGGGACAAACAATGGCACACTGTGATGACACCACAAATGGCAACCACATAGTGACCAAAAATACCACATACAATAGCCAAATACCACCACATCATGACCACACCACATATTACCACCACATAATGACCAAATAATGCCACATACAAGGGACAAATAATGCCAAACTGTGGCCAGACCACATATTAGTAGACTCAACCTACTGCTTCTCTCCTCATTGCCCTGTAGAATGTAAGCCCACATGGGCAGGGTCCTCTCTCCCCTCTATATGAGTCTGTCACTAATAGTTTGTTCATAGTATTTTTAACTTGTCTGTATGTATCTCTTTTTCATGTACAGCACCATTAAATCACTGGTGCTATCTATTATATAATCACGAATCGGAAAAGCGCCCCTTCACGCGCACTTTCCGATGTCGTCATGTGGATACGAATTTAACATTGGGCGCGAAGCGCCCAATGCTGCGCGAGCAATGGCCGCGAGGCCATTGCGAGTCGCTGGCCCAGGGCGAGCAATGGCCGCGAAGCGGCCATTGCGAGCCGCTGGCCCAAAATCGATCCACAGGCCCGGCTACAACCTTAGCGATTTACCGCTCAGGTAGCGCGAGCAATGGCCGCGAGGCCATTGCGAGTCGCTGCCTGAGCCGCAAATCCCTACCCGGGGACCATGGAGCGGAGGCGGCACTGCCGCCTCCGCTCCCCGCTACCCACAATTCGCCACCCCCCCCCCATGTCCGCACAGCCCGCCCCCATCAATGTCCCCACAGCCGACCCCCATGTCCGCACAGCCGACCCCCATGTCCGCACAGCCCACCCCCAGCAATGTCCGCACAGCTCACCCCCATGTCCGCACAGCCCGCCCACATCAATGTCCGCACAGCCCACCCCCATGCCCGCACAGCCGACCCCCATGCCCGCACAGCCGACCCCCATGCCCGCACAGCCGACCCCCATGCCCGCACAGCCGACCCCCATGCCCGCACAGCCGACCCCCATGCCCGCACAGCCCACCCCCATGTCTGCACAGCCCGCCCCCATCAATGTCCGCACAGCCCACCCCCATGTCCGCACAGCCGACCCCCATGCCCGCACAGCCGACCCCCATGCCCGCACAGCCGACCCCCATGCCCGCACAGCCGACCCCCATGCCCGCACAGCCCACCCCCATGTCTGCACAGCCCGCCCCCATCAATGTCCGCACAGCCCACCCCCATGTCCGCACAGCCGACCCCCATGCCCGCACAGCCGACCCCCATGCCCACACAGCCGACCCCCATGCCCGCACAGCCGACCCCCATGCCCGCACAGCCCACCCCCATGTCTGCACAGCCCGCCCCCATCAATGTCCGCACAGCCGACCCCCATGTCCGCACAGCCGACCCCCATGCCCGCACAGCCGACCCCCATGCCCGCACAGCCGACCCCCATGCCCGCACAGCCGACCCCCATGCCCGCACAGCCCACCCCCATGCCCGCACAGCCGACCCCCATGCCCGCACAGCCGACCCCCATGCCCGCACAGCCGACCCCCATGCCCGCACAGCCGACCCCCATGCCCGCACAGCCGACCCCCATGCCCGCACAGCCGACCCCCATGTCTGCACACCCACCCCCAGCAATGTCCGCACAGCTGACCCCCATGTCCGCACAGCCCGCCCCCATCAATGTCCGAAAAAACCCCCATGTCCGCACAGCCGACCCCCACTAATGTCCACACAGCCCCCCCATGTCCGCACATACTTACATGTCTTCTTAGTCATCTGATCGTCCGTCCGGCCAGGCGTCCTCTTCGTCCGGCCCCGGGGATCTTCTGTCTTCTTCCAGCTCCGACGTCCTCTTCTCTTCTCATTCAGATACAATGGACGACAAATCCGCCATTGTATCTCAATGAGATATGAGCGGCTCTTCTGATTGGTCGCTGTCTACTGCCCTCAGCCAATCAGAAGAGCCCCTCATTGAGCTCGAATTCTGATTGGTCGGCGTCCAATCCGAAATCGGGCTCACTGCCCATAGACATGTATTAGCGGTGTGTCCGCGATTTTACGGCCGACAAATAGAACCAGGTGGCCGGCCATAAAATCGCCGACACACCGCTAATGTATGTCAATGGGAAAAATAGCGGACCTGAATGAGAACTGTCTCACTTAAAATAAATAATAAATTAAATAATAAATAAAATAATTTAAAAATAATTAAAAAATAATAAAAAATAATAATAAAAAAATAATAAAAAATTAAATAAAAATAATAATAAAAAAAATAAATCTATGCTAATCAGCTCAGCCATTTTGGCGGACCTGAATGAGAACTGTGTCTCACTTAAAATAAATAATAAATTAAATAATAAATAAAATAATTTAAAAATAATTAAAAATTAATAAAAAATAATAATAAAAAAATAATAAAAAATTAAATAAAAATAATAATAAAAAAAAATAAATCTATGCTAATCAGCTCAGCCATTTTGGCGGACCTGAATGAGAACTGTGTCTCACTTAAAATAAATAATAAATTAAATAATAAATAAAATAATTTAAAAATAATTAAAAAATAATAAAAAATAATAATAAAAAAATAATAAAAAATTAAATAAAAATAATAATAAAAAAAATAAATCTATGCTAATCAGCTCAGCCATTTTGGCGGACCTGAATGAGAACTGTGTCTCACTTAAAATAAATAATAAATTAAATAATAAATAAAATAATTTAAAAATAATTAAAAAATAATAAAAAATAATAATAAAAAAATAATAAAAAATTAAATAAAAATAATAATAAAAAAAATAAATATATGCTAATCAGCTCAGCCATTTTGGCGGACCTGAATGAGAACTGTGTCTCACTTAAGATAAATAATAAATTAAATAATAAATAAAATAATTTAAAAATAATTAAAAAATAATAAAAAATAATAATAAAAAAATAATAAAAAATTAAATAAAAATAATAATTAAAAAAAAAAATATATGCTAATCAGCTCAGCCATTTTGGCGGACCTGAATGAGAACTGTGTCTCACTTAAAATAAATAATAACTTAAATAATAAATAAAATAATTTAAAAATAATTAAAAAATAATAAAAAATAATAATAAAAAAATAATAAAAAATTAAATAAAAATAATAATAAAAAAAATAAATATATGCTAATCAGCTCAGCCATTTTGGCGGACCTGAATGAGAACTGTGTCTCACTTAAAATAAATAATAAATTAAATAATAAATAAAATAATTAAAAAATAATTAAAAAATAATAAAAAATAATAATAAAAAAATAATAAAAAATTAAATAAAAATAATAATAAAAAAAATAAATATATGCTAATCAGCTCCAGCCCTTTTGGCGGACCACAAGGAGAACTCTGTGTCACTTAAGATAAATAATAAATTAAATAATAAATAAAATAATTTAAAAATAATTAAAAAATAATAAAAAATAATAATAACAAAATAATAAAAAATTAAATAAAAATAATAATAATAAAAAAAAAAAAAAATGCAGACCTGAATGACAACTGTCTCTCACTCTCACTTAAAAAAATAAATAAATTTAATAATAAAAAAAAAATTAAAAAATAATTACAAAATTATAAAAAAAAAAATAAAAAAAAATAAAAAAATAAATAAAAAATAATAAATAATAATTAAAAAAATAAAATGCTAATAATAATATTACTGCTAATAATAATGCTATTAATGCTAATAATTATGCTATTAATGCTAATAATAATGATATTAATGCTAATAATTATGCTATTCATGCTATTAATAATGTTATTTATACTATTATTTATGCTAATAATGCTATTATTAATGCTATTTATGCTAATAATAATGCTATTAATGCTATTAATAATGCTATTAATGCTATTATTTATGCTATTAATGCTATTAATGCTAATATTTATCCTATTAATGGTATTATTAATGCTATTAATGCTAATAATAATGCTATTAATGCTACTAATAATGTTATTACTACTATTATTAATGCTAATAATTCTATTATTAATGCTATTTATGCTAATAATAATGCTCTTAATGCTATTAATAATGCTATTAATGCTATTATTTATGCTATTAATGCTAATATTTATCCTATTAATGGTATTATTAATGCTATTAATGCTAATAATAATGCTATTAATGCTATTAATGCTAATAATAATGCTATTAATGCTATTAATAATGTTATTAATCCTATTATTAATGCTAATAATGCTATTATTAATGCTATTAATGCTAATAATAATGCTATTAATAATGCTATTAATTCTATTAATTATGCTATTAATGCTATTAATGCTAATATTTATCCTATTAATGGTATTATTAATGCTATTAATGGTAATAATAATGCTATTAATGCTATTAATGCTAATAATAATGCTATTAATGCTATTAATAATGCTATTAATGCTATTAATGCTAATATTTATCCTATTAATGGTATTATTAATACTATTAATGCTAATAATAATGCTATTAATGCTAATAATAATGCTATTAATGCTATTAATAATGTTATTAATGCTAATAATGCTATTATTAATGCTATTAATGCTATTATTAATTCTATTAATGCTAATAATAATGCTATTAATGCTATTAATAATGTTATTAATGTTATTATTAATGCTACTAATGCTATTATTAATTTTATTAATGCTAATAATAATGCTATTAATGCTATTAATAATGTTATTAATGCTATTATTAATGCTAATAATGCTATTATTAATGCTATTTATGCTAATAATAATGCTATTAATGCTATTAATAATGCTATTAATGCTATTATTTATGCTATTAATGCTATTAATGCTAATATTTATCTTATTAATAGTATTATTAATGCTATTAATGCTAATAATAATGCTATTAATGCTATTAATGCTAAGAATAATGCTATTAATGCTATTAATAATGTTATTAATGCTATTATTAATGCTAATAATGCTATTATTAATGCTATTAATGCTAATAATAATGCTCTTAATGCTATTAATAATGCTATTAATGCTATTAATTATGCTATTAATGCTATTAATGCTAATATTTATCCTATTAATGGTATTATTAATGCTAATAATGCTATTAATAATGCTATTAATGCTAATAATAATGCTATTAATGCTATTAATACTGTTATTAATGCTCATAATACTGCTAATAATGCTATTAATACTGCTATTAATGCTAATAATAATAGTATGGCTTATATTATTGCTATTGATAATGCGATTATTATTTAAAAATCTTTAAAAAAACAATAAACATATTTTAGATACCCGATGCATTTCCATCAGCCTAACAGCTATAACTACTATAATCAAATTAAGGCACGTTCTAGAATCCCGATGCATTTGCATCGGGCTCACAGCTAGTATATATATAAATAATAATAATAATGATAATAATAATAATAATAATATTAATAATAATAATAATAATATCATCATACATTGACCAAATTGTACCACATACCAGGAGAAATACTGTCACATCATGACCAAACCACATATTGCCATCACAATGACTGAATACTACAATACTGATCCTTAATATAAACCCCAATACTAATAACACAAATATTACAATAAGTGCTATTATACACAGGAACTGTGTACATACAGTAGTGTATAGTGTACAGTAATGCAGGGATCACAGGTACACAGGAGCGCTATATATGGTATACAGGTAGTCCTCAAAAGTAAAAAAAAATACAACAGTAATAATGTCCCTAATTGGCCCCTATATCAATTAAAGAAGTTTTCTCTTGAACAAATTGAATTTTAATCAATAGATCTTGGAATAATAATAATTTTCACAATTGGATATGTTTAATAAAGATGTTTCTGTGCTGAGATAATCTTATACGGTATATGTGTCCCTGCTATGTACTGTGTAATGGCCATGTATGACTGTACAGAGACATGGTCTGATCACACCATAGCTCCTGGGATGGGGAGGATGTAAAAAAGTAGAGACACTACAGCATGGGATCAGAAATTATTCCTTTTTTTAGATAAAACATTTTTTTAAGAACAGACAGGGAAATGTTTGACCTCACAAAAAGATTCATCTGTGATCCTGTGCTGTAATGTCTGTATACTTTTTTGCATCGAGGACCTTGGAATAGGGTCACATCAGCGTCAGCCATAAGGTTGATGAATCCATTTAAAACGTAGATTTTGGCAGCCTGAGCGCATAGCGTTAAGGTAATGTTAAATGTTAAGCCCTGGATCTGTTTTTGGCATCAGTTTTTGCACTTTTTTTTTCTAAGTCAAGTCCAAAAACAGATGCAAAAAACGGATTATATGTTAAAAAAAAGCTAACTGTTTTCTTCTGCACTTAAAAACCTTGCTAGGAGCAAATTTTACCCAAAAACATTTCCACCAACGTTTTTGGGTCCAGTAAAAAAAGTATCTGTTTTTTTAACATGGGGCCTTATGGGGAAGCTAACTGTTAATGCAGGGCACCTATAAGCACCATCCTTTAATGGATATCAGTTTTTGGTGGAAAAAATTGCAAAGGCCAGGGTCACATTTGCGTTTTGACCCTGGCCTGCCGGATTCCGGTTTTAACTTAGAACTTTTTCCAGCGGTAACGCTATGCGGTGCTGGAAAACGCAGTCCCTAGTTACCCGATGTTTACCGTTGCAGACAGCGTTTCCTGTGCGGCGCTGTAAAGCGCACTCCAAGCCGCTGCCTGTGTGACAGGTCGTTAAGGTAAACATCAGGTAACTAGGGACTGCGTTTTCCAGCACCGCATAGCGGTAACGCTATGGAAAAAATTCTAAGTTAAAACCGGAATCCGGCAGGCCAGGGTCAAAACGCAAATGTGACCCTGGCCTAAGTCCAAAAAACAGCCAGGACCTCAGGGAACACTATTACCACCCTAATGTTAACAGATCCGGTTTTCTAAGCCCTCAAAAAAGCGGATTGCCATGTGTGACTCTAGCCTAAGGCTAGGGTCACACATAAGCCCTGGATCCATTATTGGCATCAGTTTTTCCACTGTTTTTCAGTCGAAAAACTGATGCCAAAAACGAATGCTGCACTCAAGTGCAATGCAATGCAATGGTGTTAGTTTTTTTACAGGACCCAGAAAACATTGCAAGCAACGTTTTTGGTTGCAGTAAGAAAACGGATCTGTTTTTTTAACATGGGGCCCTATGGGAAACGGATCCGTTTTTTAGAGCATTGTTTATGCAAAAAAAAACGGATCCGTTTAGAGCATTGTTTATGGAAAAACGGTCCCAAAAATGCAGAGCTGCACAGAAGGGCCAAAAAGCATCCTAAAAGAAACAGATCAGTTATTGAAAACAAGGGAAAAAACTGATGGTCATGTGTGACCCTATCGAAAGGCTAGGTCCATACCTGGGAGCCTGCATCCAGTAACTAGATGCATTACTGGATCCAGTTTTTCCCCTTGTGTGGAGGCATTTTCATTGCATCCACTAACGGATGGTACCTATATGTACCATGAATTAACTGATCTGTTTCCCATAGGGTCCCATGTTACAAAAACGGATCCATTTTTGGAAAATGCCCAAAAACGTTGCAGACCTCATTTTTAAAGGTTTGGGCAAAAAGCCCATGCAGTAAACGGATTGCACTTTTGCAATCCATTTTTAACATAGAAGTCTATAAGTGCATTAACGGATCAGGTTTTTAGGAGGAAAAACAGGATCCAGTAGCAGGATTGCAGACGCAAGTGTGGCCCCCTAGCCTTAGGCTGGGTTTCTCAGAAAAGCATTTAGACCTACTAGTGTACTTCTCATTTATTTATATATCTACTATATAATTGCCGTAGCACGTTTTATGTCGGCCCCCGGCACGTCGTGGCTATGTCACACTGTGACGTCACCACGCCGTGCGAGGCATTGCCCGCGTAGCGGGCATTGCGACCGCCGCTGTCATCCCGCTACTCGGCATGAGGGGCCCATTGCCTCCACCCCCTGGGGGGCCCCGTGCTCACACCAGCCGCCCGCCGACCGCCCGGAGAGGAGGGAGGACGGAACTTCCTGTCCGGCAGCTCTGCCCGCCCCTCCTCTCCTCCTACAGCACAAGCACGGGCCGCGGCGCGGTGAGTCTGCACTCCTCTCCAGCCTGTGCTCTCCCCTCCAGCCTCCGTTCTCCTCTCCAGCCTCCCTTATGCCCTCCAGCCTCTGCCATCCAGCCTCCGTTCTCTCCCTCCAGCCTCTCCCCTCCAGCCTATCCCCTCCAGCCTCCGCTCTCCCCTCCAGCCTCCGCTCTCCCCTCCAGCCTCCGCTCTGCCCTCCAGCCTCCGCTCTCCCCTCCAGCCTCCGCTCTCCCCTCCACCCTCCGCTCTCCCCTCCAGCCTCCGCTCTCCCCTCCAGCCTCCGCTCTGCCCTCCAGCCTCCGCTCTCCCCTCCAGCCTCCGCTCTGCCCTCCAGCCTCCGCTCTGCCCTCCAGCCTCCGCTCTGCCCTCTAGCCTCCGCTCTCCCCTCCAGCCTCCGCTCTGCCCTCCAGCCTCCGCTCTGCCCTCCAGCCTCCGCTCTGCCCTCCAGCCTCCGCTCTCCCCTCCAGCCTCCGCTCTCCCCTCCAGCCTCCGCTCTGCCCTCCAGCCTCCGCTCTGCTCTCCAGCCTCCGCTCTGCCCTCCAGCCTCCGCTCTGCCCTCCAGCCTCCGCTCTGCCCTCCAGCCTCCGCTCTGCCCTCCAGCCTCCGCTCTCCCCTCCACCCTCCGCTCTCCCCTCCAGCCTCCGCTCTCCTTTCCAGCCTCCGCTCTCCTTTCCAGCCTCCGCTCTCCTTTCCAGCCTCCGCTCTCCCCTCCAGCCTCCGCTCTCCCCTCCAGCCTCCACTCTCCCCTCCAGCCTCAGCTCTCCCCTCCAGCCTCTGCTCTCCCCTCCAGCCTCCGCTCTGCCCTCCAGCCTCTGCTCTGCCCTCCAGCCTCTGCTCTGCCCTCCAGCCTCCGCTCTCCCCTCCAGCCTCTCCCCTCCAGCCTCTCCCCTCCAGCCTCTCCCCTCCAGCCTCCGCTCTCCCCTCCAGCCTCCGCTCTCTCCTCCAGCCTCCGCTCTCTCCTCCAGCCTCCGCTCTCCCCTCCAGCCTCCGCTCTGCCCTTCAGCCTCCGTTCTCCCCTCCAGCCTCTGCCCTAAAGCCTCTGCCCTCCAGCCTCTCCCCTCCAGCCTTTCCCCTCCAGCCTCTCCTTTCCAGCCTCCAGCCAATCCCCTCCAGCCTCCGCTCTCCCCTCCAGCCTCTGCCCTCCCCTCCAGCCTCCGCACTCCCCTCCAGCCTCCGCACTCCCCTCCAGCCTCCGCTCTCCCCTCCAGCCTCCGCTCTCCCCTCCAGCCTCCGCTCTGCCCTCCAGCCTCCGCTCTCCCCTCTCCCCTCCAGCCTCTGCCCTCCAGCCTCTGCCCTCCAGCCTCTCCCCTCCAGCCTCTCCCCTCCAGCCTCTGCTCTGCCCTCCAGCCTCCGCTCTCCTTTCCAGCCTCCGCTCTCCCCTCCAGCCTCCACTCTCCCTTCCAGCCTCCGCTATCCCTTCCAGCCTCCGCTCTGCCCTCCAGCCTCCGCTTTCCCCTCCAGCCTCCGCTTTCCCCTCCAGCCTCCGCTCTCCCCTCCAGCCTCCGCTCTCCCCTCCAGCCTCTGCCCTCCAGCATCCGCTCTCCCCTCCAGCATCCGCTCTCCCCTCCAGCCTCTGCCCTCCAGCCTCCGCTCTCCCCTCCAGCCTCCGCCTTCCCCTCGAGCCTCCGCTCTCCCCTCCAGCCTCCGCTCTCCCCTCTAGCCTCTGTTCTCCCCTCCAGCCTCTGCCCTCCAGCCTCCGCTCTCCCCTCCTGCCTCTGCCCTCCAGCCTTCGCTCTCCCCTCCAGCCTTTCCCCTCCAGCCTCTGCCCTCCAGCCTCCGCTCTCCCCTCCTGCCTCTGCCCTCCAGCCTTCGCTCTCCCCTCCAGCCTTTCCCCTCCAGCCTCTGCCCTCCAGCCTCTGCCCTCCAGCCTCCAGCCTCTGCCCTCCAGCCTCTGCCCTCCAGCCTCCGCTCTCCCCTCCAGCCTCTCCCCTCCAGCCTCCGCTCTCCCCTCCAGCCTCCGCTCTCCTCTCCAGCCTCCTCTCTGCCCTTCAGCCTCCGTTCTCCCCTCCAGCCTCTGCCCTAAAGCCTTTGCCCTCCAGCCTCTCCCCTCCAGCCTTTCCCCTCCAGCCTCTCCTTTCCAGCCTCCAGCAATCCCCTCCAGCCTCGCTCTCCCCTCCAGCCTCCGCTCTCCCCTCCAGCCTCTGCTCTCCCTTCCAGCCTCCGCTCTCCCCTCCAGCCTCTGCTCTCCCTTCCAGCCTCTGCCCTCCCTCCAGCCTCTGCCTCCACCTCCTCTAGCCTCTGCCCTCCCCTCCAGCCTCCGCTCTCCCCCCCAGCCTCCGCTCTCCTCACCCTCCATGCTGTCAGATCTCTATATATGCCATAGGCCTTCCGTTCGTCCCTGACAAGCACCTTTGCAATGTACATTCTTGTGACGTAGCACTCCGATGTCTGGTCCGCGTAACAGCCAGTGCGATGTCACTCTTGAGCGAGCACGGCGGAAGGCCATTGCCGCGCAGGCTGAGACGCAATGCGAGTCCTGGCCTGCGCGAGCAATGGCCGCGAGGCCATTGCTCTGCGCAGGCTGAGTACGAGCAAGGGCGGAAGCGGCTGGGCTGCGCGACAAATTGACGCAGAGGCTTGGCTTGCCAAGTTAGAACGTCACGAGCAATGGCCGCGAGGCCATTGCGATGTTGCCTGGCCGTATAATTGATCCGGGCTCGCCTAAAGTTACACTTTCGCGGTTCAGGTAATCCTGACAATGGTCCTGCGAGGCATTTGCGAGTCGGCTGACCTGATGCATTCTGCTTCTAATTGAGTAATGGCAGCGGTTTACACCTGCGCGACGTTGCGTATTATACAGAATATTCTAGACACCGATGCATTGCTCGGCCACAGCAGAATACAACTCTTGTCATAGATATGGTGCTTCACACCTGACGTCGTAGCGACTCCCGAAAGTGACGTATCAGGTGTCGCTAGCGACGTCTCACTGTGTAAACGAGCGGCACGACCGCGTTTTATCGCCGGTTGCATGTTGACAGGTTTACTGGAAGAACCGTAAACCTGTCAACCTGTGACCTGCGATAAGGCTGGATCGCGGCGTGTGACATCGCCAGAGCGATGTCGGCGGCGATCCAGCCTATACTGCAGCGTTGCTGCGGATCGCTCGCTGGGCTAAGCCCAGCCCAGCGAGCGATGTCACCGCCCGCATCGCTGCGGTGTCGCCGGCCGCAGCGATGCTGTGTGACAGCTGGCCAGCGATGTCGGAACCGAGCGGGCACCCGCGCATCGCTTCCGACATCGCTGGCCAGGTCGTGCTGTGTGACGGCACCATAAGAGTACGTGCCCATGATCAGTGTTATCACCATTTTGTATCCAACCTTTTTATTTTGTTGCGTCTAAAACTATATATTTTGTAGTACAAACAGAGTGGATAGGATTTTATAAAAATCCAAAGCCCACTGTGCTTCTTTTTACACTGACATGCGGCACACCTTTCCGAGCTGAAGCTTGTCAATTTATTCTTGCGGAGATGCTAATGTTCTTAATAGGAGATCAGATCAAATATCTGCTGCACCCAGAATCCTGATCGTGGATGCTGTGTTCCCCAGCAGACCATACTTATATCTCCACAAAAGAAGATATGATGCATCTAGAACAACAAGAAGCCTGATCCTGATCCATTTTCATGGCATGTGTGCATACTTGTTGGCTCAATTAACTGATGCATTAACGCATGGTACATGTGTGTACCATATGTTAACGCATCCATTAACACATGGTACATACATGTACCATGTATTAATGAATGCGTTGCCCATAGACTCCATGTTAAAAAATGTATGCATTTTTGCGAAATCAGCAAAAAAACGCTTCAGATCGAGTTTTTTGGTGTACTTGCAAAAACGCATAGTGTCAAATGCATTGCACTTTTCCAATGCGTTTTCTGCATTGGAGTCTATGTGTGCGTTAACGCATGCGTTTTTGCAGATTAGCCTTACAGTACCATAAATGAACAAAAACAAATACAAAAAAACACTCATATGCACAGGAAAATACACACAGAAAAATGCACACACAAAGGAAAATACACAGAAAAATACACACACATAGGAAATACACACGCTCACACTCTGGAAAATAAACATGTACACTCACACACAGGGAAATATAAATATGCATGCTCACACACACATGAAGAAATACACATGCACGCTCAGTAGCACACTAGTGCTTGTGAAATCTGTGCTGAAAACATTTTATTGCCACATTTAGGCAGCAACCACTGTTTTTGCCTAGTACCAGTATTTGGCAAATCAGGTCTTCTGGATTCACATGTTTAGATTTTTTCGGTCTACAACTGACTTGCAAATCTGTTTCATCAAATATGATTGGTAAAAGCTGTGGTCATGTTGGAAAGGGGAATAGGAGTTGTGGTAGGGGAAAACACTAGGTGTCAGTAGTGTAGGTAGTAAAGTAACCAAAAGTTATGCTCAATGCTCAACAAACACAGGCTTGTAGGCAAGCAAAAATGTCAACTTCTTTTAGTGGATAGTCTGGTATCAACACCTTCTTAGGCAGCAGCACATTGCTACAACTTGTAGATGAGGCCAAGAAAGAGCAGGTTCCACAATGGATATCAAGCACTCCATCAAGTGGCCTCTCCTCCACCTCAACTTCAACAGCAAACACACTGCCATTCTCATAGGTGTTGGCACTTGTTTCCTCACATGTCACAATTCTACAGCCACACTACTGACTGTGGGTCAAAAAAGATGAACGAGTCATGAAAGATGAACGAGTCTACAAAGATGTTCACGCATACTATAGCCTGCCAATCAGAACTCTGCTTCAAAGCTTCACTGAGTCAAGAGATGGAAGTGATCTGCACCAATGCACAATAATTTTATGAGTCAGATATAGGGCTGGATGAAGAAGGATCCAAGCATAATATAGATCCTCATTACCAAACTTTAACCCCTGTTGGTGTAGACAATGAGGCTGATGATAATGAGACTCAGATACCTGAGGCTGACACCTATGTGGCTTTGCGGCCAGGGCAGGAAGAGGGTGGTTCTGAGGGCAAGGCGTGTGACAACACAGAGGAGATGAGGTTATAGATTCTTCCTACTGTCAACCCACAGGTAGGCAGTTTATGAGCTCTGCATGGGAGATGGAATAGGAGGATGATGAAGTTAACGAGGTAAGGGTGTGGCTTCCTGGAGACAGACAGTGCTACAAGCACATCAGGGTCCTCAGTCACAATTATGCCTCTGTCTAGAAGCCGTGGCTGCTCTGCAATTCACATGGGCAGTAAGCATTGCCTAGCTTGGACATTTTTCCAGATAGGAAAGTATGACCCACCCTCGTTATCTGCAAAATATGTAAGCAAAATCTGAGTAGTAGCAAAAAAAAAATCAATAATTTAAGTACTTCATGCATGAACTGTCACATGTATACAAAGAAAAAAGGGGAGACAAAGAGGCGCAAATGGGTCTTATCGTTTTACTGATAAGGTAGTACAGTCATAGGTGTATGTGTTCACGTGATCCAGTTGAGTTTCCTCAAAACTGGTAAATTAGCTCAGACAGCTGATGCTGGATCCGCACTCCCACATAATAGTGGTGATATATCCAAGAAAAAGACCAGAGAGAGATCGTGCTTTAGTGATCCGCGCTGCCGTCCCACTGTACCCGAATAAATGCCAGGGAAGCCAAGAGTATGCAAGCTGCTTCTTTATTCCAGCAGTATTTTCATACAACGCGTTTTGGTACAGACCTTGTACCTTCCTCAGGGATATGCTGCATGACTGACCAACTCACAGCCTTATATACTATCTAAATCAGGTTTCCCCGCCCAAAAACAATCGCATGTTTCATGATGACGTCAGAGTGGGGAGTGCCTACATGACATGGTTTCCCCGCCCAAAAACAATCACGTGTCATGATGATATCAGAGTGGGGAGTGCCTATATGACATACTAAGTAAACAATTGTGAGCTCATCTGGTAGTCAGCGGAAATGGTTTTCACTTCACAGGTGTGCCCTGTCAGGTTTAATAAGTGGGATTTCTTGCCTTATATGGGACCATCAGTTGTGTAGTGCAGAAGTCTGGTGGAGACACAGCTGATAGTCCTACTGAATAGACTGTTAGAATTTGTATTATGGCAAGAAAAAAGCAGCTAAGTTAAGAAAAACGAGTGGCCATGATTACTTTATAAAATGAAGGTTAGTCAGTCCGAAAAATTGGGAAAACTTTGAAAGTGTCCCCAAGTGCAGTTGCAAAAACCATTAAGCGCTAGAGAGAAACTGGCTCACATGAGGACTGCCCAAGGAAAGGAAGACCAAGAGTCACCTCTGCTGCGGAAGATAAGTTCATCTGAGTCACCAGCCTCAGAAATCGCAGGTTAACAGCAGGTCAGATTAGAGACCAGGTCAATGCCACACAGAGTTCTAGCAGCAGACACATCTCTACAACAACTGTTAAGAGGAGACTTTATGCAGCAGGCCTTCATGGTAAAATAGCTGCTAGGAAACTACTGCTAAGGACAGGCAACAAGCAGAAGAGACTTGTATGGGCTAAATAATACAAGAAATGGACATTAGACCAGTGGAAATATGTGTTTTGGTCTGATGAGTCTAAATTTGAGATCTTTGGTCCCAACCACCGTTTCTTTGTGCAACGCAGAAAAGGTGAGTGGATGGACTTTACATGCTTGGTTCCCACCGTGAAGCATGGAGGAGGAGGTGTGATGGTGATGGGGTGCTACGCCAGATGACCTGGCCTCTACAGTCACCAGACTTGAACCCAATTGAAATGGTTTGAGGTGAGCTGGACAGCAGAGTGAAGGCAAAAGGGACAACAAGTGCTAAGCATCTCTGGGAACTCCTTAAAGACTGTTGGAAGACGATTTCTGGTGACTACCTCTTGAAGCTCATCAAGAGAATGCCAAGAGTGTAATCAAAGCAAAAGGTGGCTACTTTGAAGAAGCCTAGAATATATAACATATTTTCAGTTGTTTCACACTTTTTTGTTAAGTATATAATTCCACATGTAGAAAAAGATAAAGGAGACAAGCGAGGCGCAATAATGCCCTATCAATATGACACTGATTCCACACTCAGATCAAAAAGAGGTGCACTCACCTGGTCTAGTTGTGTGCACCCACAACTAGTTTTTATTGCATGTAGTTTATAAGCTGCTGCAGGACCTCCACCGCCACGTAGCACGTGTAAAGATGATCAGATCCAGGGATGGTGTATAGACAGTCCGTGCTGCTTGAAATAATCAGTCACAAGTCTTTAGGTAAATGACCCCCCTTCTTTATTTCCACCTACGGGTTTCAGTGCCACTCCGGGCACCGTCATCAGGGTAACCCTGATGACGGTGCCCGGAGAGGCACTGAAACGCTTAGGTGGAAATAAAGAAGGGGGGTCTTTTACCTAAAGACTTGTGACTGATTATTTCAAGCAGCGCGGACTGTCTATACACCATCCCTGGATCTAATTCCACATGTGTTAGTTCATAGTTTCGATGCCTTCAGTGTGAATCTACAAATTTCATAGTCATGAAAATACAGAAATCTCTTTGAATGAGAAGGTGTGTCCAAACGTTTGGTCTGTACTGTACATACACACAGTATCATGTCCGCACACACATACGTACATACACACAAATATGCACATACACACAAATATGCAGATACACACAAACTCACACATGCACACACAAATACGCATATACACACACACAAGCATGCATATATACACACATATGCAAGCATGCACATATACACAAGCATGCACATACACACAAATACGCACATACACACAAACATGCATATATGCACGTAGATATACATGCACACATACACACACAAACATGCAAACGCGCGTGCAAACACATACACATAAACACGCATACACACACACATAGACACACAGTATAATGTCCTCATACACATGCAGATACGCACATACACAAACATGTTCATACACACAAACAAACACACGTGCAAACACATGCAAAGTACGCACACACATGAATACAAAAACACGCATACACACAAACACGCATGTACTCGCACATGCACACATACACATACACACCCACATACATGCTTATGCATACACACATGCACATACACACATACGTACTCACAAACATGCAGACACATACATGCACACATACACATGCGCATACATACACGCGCACACATACGCATACACATGCGAACGCCATCTTTGGACACTCAAGTATACAAAGATGGTGGCTGTGTGACACATCACACTGCTCCACTGCAAAATTACAGGATTACATCAGAGGGGAACTTGCTGGGAGCTAATAAAGTGGATAGTGAGGTGTCTCTGTCTATTTGCATGTAATAAAACATTTCTCTGTGTGTGTGTGTTTTCTTTTTTTCCCCTTTACTGAAAGTATTGCTTATGGCCGGCTGTCATACTGACGGCTGACATTAGCAATACGCTTGATATCAGCTGCCAAAAAAAAAAGCTGACATTAACCTCTTTATTACCTAGTCTACCCACCGCTACACGGCAACTGGAAGAGTGGGGTAACCGCCAGTTTTGCCGTCTTTCATAGAGGCACCAATTCTGGGGCGGCTGCTGGCTGCAATTTTCAGAGTGGGGAGCCCAGAATGTTTGGGCCTCACCATGCTGAGAATTCCAGCCCCCAGCTGTCTGGGTTACCTTGGCTGGAAATAGAAAATATGGCAGAGTCCAGGCCAATTTTTTTTTAGTTATTTATTTAAATTAAAAAAAAATAAGGCTTCACTGTATTTTTCATTGCCAGCGAAGGTAACACCAGGCAGCGGGGTTTGGCAGCCAGTAGCTGCTTGTTTTGAAGTAAAATAGAAAAATTCCGCACAGACCGGGTATTCTGGTTTAAAACTCCAATTCTTTATTCATCCATACGAATAAAACACAAGTTCTGGGGTACACAAGCCCCCCTCCCATGCCTTACGCGTTTCGGTTAAAGCACCTTAATCATAGGCCTATGATTAAGGTGCTTTAACCGAAACGCGTAAGGCGTGGGAGGGGGGCTTGTGTACCCCAGAACTTGTGTTTTATTCGTATGGATGAATAAAGAATTGGAGTTTTAAACCAGAATACCCGGTCTGTGCGGAATTTTTCTATTTTACTTCACGGCTAATCTGGATACCAGCTTGGATTCCAGCACAAACAGCCTAGGAAGGCCATGGTGAGCTATGCACTTTGAAGCTGCTTGTTTTACCTGCACTGGCAAGACAAAATACAGCGAAGTCCTACACATTTTTTACCAGGAAATTAAATAGATTGCCAGATTGACATTTTATTATTAACCTCTTCCCCCCCACAGGAACAAGGTTTTTCACTAAAAATACATTTACGTACATACATCGGGAGAGAGCATGGTGGGGGAGGAGGGAGACAGCCGCCACCCCCCAACACCACAGCGCTTCCCCCATCGTGATGTCACTGACCTCCCAATGCGATAGCATCGGGCCCACATCTAGCATAACATAGGTGATGTGAATCAGAATGGTCAGTGTTGGGTTGAAGAAAGCAGCTGGAGCAGTAAATCTTGGAGGAGTTCATAGATAATAAGTGTGATAGTTTTGTCCTTTGCATAGTCTGGCCCTGGATTTGAAGATTATTTAATTGAAGTAAAAAGATATAAATACATGTGACAAGTTCATTTCTGTTCTAAATGTGTCAACAGTCATCATTAAGTTTGTATTCCCAAACTCTCCTGTTTCTTTGGGATTTGAAATCACCTTTGAATACCACTAACTTCATAACTTCATATCCAATATGGTGTGTTCAGGGCTACAAAGATCTGTTTTCTTTTATTGTGTGGCGAGGAGCGTTTATCCTATTGTCCCATTGAAGATATATTGGTTGGTCAATTGGCATTCTGCTTCAGGTCACTTGTTTTATGTACTGCATTATTCAATTTCCTTTTTTGTGTATAAATATGTGACTTCAGATTTTGTGTTATTTAAGCCTGATGAAGAGACCCAAGTAGTCTTGAAAGCTTACTATTTATTAAAGTCTTTTCAGTAAGCTATCGAAAGGTATCAACCACTGAGGAATTTCAGATTTTACTAATATTTTTATTTCTACTGGCTAACACTGTACAAACATATTTAGTCTTACGATGAATCAACTAAAAACGTATGGAATCCTGAAACTGGTCACCATATATTTAGATCATATATTAAGTCTGGTGAAGATGTCACTGTGGATAAACAACATGTGGCATTTCGAGGTAGGTTCTCGTTCAAACAATATATTGAGAAAGCCAGCAAAGTACAGTATTAAGATATGGACACTTTGTGACAGCAGCAGTTCATATACTCTAAACGCTGAGATAAATGCAAAAAAAAGTATGGAGACACCTGAAATGAATTTAGGGGTTGTGAGTCATTTCAGCTTTGACATATGGACTAAAGGTACCGTTACACGGGGAAACATCGCCGGCAACTCACGAGAGCGCACGCGTTTTGGGAACTTTGCCAAGATCGCTGTGGAGATGTTACATGAGGAGACATCGCCGGCAACGCAGCAGCGATGTTGAAAGCAACTTTCGCTGCCAGGGTTAAACTCAACCCAGGCAGAAATCATTTAACATTGCAGTGAATGGGGGAAGTTGCTTTCGACATTGCTGTTGCGGTGTCAGACTGGGCGATTCTGCCAGATTGCCTGAGCAACATCGCCAGGTTTCACAAGACGTTCTGAAACCTGGCAACTCCGCTCAAGAAACTTATCGCCATTGAATTGCCCTGTCACACGTAGCAACGCACAAGTGATTTCAATGGCAACAGCGATGCCTATGACACTTTGGGCGATGTTGCCGGCGTTGTTTCCTCGTGTAATGGTACCTTAAGAGGGCAAAATGTGACGTGATAACTGTTTTAAATCAAACCACCTGAGGCAGGTGTTGTTAAAACAAAAACTTACAATGCTGGGAACTATAAGAAAAAGCAAGACTGAACTGTCATTCATAGTTCAACATTTTACTGGAGATATGATAGTGGTTTGTTACATTCCCTAAACAAATACAGGTCATAATGATGAGTGCCATGCAAAATGACAATGCAGTAAGTTGTGGATATGCTGCAGATGATATTAGATTTAAATGCCTCCAGGGCAGTTGATACACTAAATCAACTAATTGTTAGATACATAGGCAAACGCAAAACTAATCAGAGGCCTATTGCGTTATTTTATAACATTATTGATGTGCCTACCTTTGAAATATTTATAATTTAATTAGCTCAGAATTATTGGTACTTGAATAAATTAATTTTTTTACTATATGTAATTTTAACTAATAAAGAAGTTAAATTTGGAATTGTGGTGCGAATTCACTTATACCACGAGGGGAGGACGGCGTGGCAGGGGGGAGGAGGATGGAGGGGCACAGGTAGGGGGAGGACGGAGTGGCAGGGGGAGGAGGAAGGACAGAGCGGCAGGGGGGGAGGATGGAGGATGGAGGATGAAGCAGCGGGGTGGGGGAAGACAGAGCAGCACAGGTAGGGGGAGGACGGAGGATGGAGTGGCACAGGTGAGGAGGACAAAGGAAAGAGGAAGCGGTGGGGTGGGGGAGGATGGAGTGGCACAGGCAGAGGGAGGACAGAGCGGCAGTAGGAGGACTGAGCACAGGCAGGGGGAGGACGGAGGATGGAGTGGCGGAGGGGGAGGAGGACAAAGGAAGGAGGAAGCGGTGGGTTGGGGGAGGACGGAGTGCAGAGCATCGGGGGGGGAGGAGGACAGAGGATGAAGGGGCAGGGTGGGGGAGGACAGAGCAGCACAGGCAGGGAGAGGACGGAGGATGGAGTGGCGGAGAGGAGGACAAAGGAAGGAGGAGGAAGGGGTGGGGGAGGATGGAGCAGCACAGACAGGGGGAGAACGGAGCACAGACCGGCGGGGGGGAGGAGGACGAAGCGGAGGGGTGGGGGAGGATGGAGCAACACAGGCAGGGGGAGTACAGAGGGGCAGAGGACAAAGGAAGGAGGAGGAAGCAGTGGGGTGGGGGAGGATGGAGCGGCACAGGAAGGGGGAGGATGGAGCACAGAGTGGCAGGGGAGAGGAGGATGGAGGACAAAGCGGCGGGGTGGGAGAGGCCAGAGCAGCACAGGCAGGGGGAGGATGGAGGATGGAGTGGTGGAGGGGGAGGAGGACAAAGGAAGGAGGAGGAAGCGGTGGGGTGGGGGAGGATGGAGCAGCACAGACAGGGGAGGACAAAGCACAGAGTGGTGGGGGGAGGTGGACAGAGGACAAAGCGGCTGGGTGGGGGAGGACGGAGCAGCACAGGCAGGGGGAGGACGGAGGATGGAGTGGCAGATGGGAGGAAGACAAAGGAAGGAGGAGGAAGCAGTGGGTGAGGCCGGAGCAGCACAGGCAGGGGGAGGATGGAGCGGCAGGGGGAGGATTGAGCACAGAACGGTGGGGGAGAGGAGGATGGAGGACGGAGCGGCGGGTGGGGGAAGCCGGAGAAGCACAGGCAGGGGGAGGATGGAGGATGGAGTGACGGAGGGTAGGAGGACAAAGGAAAGAAGAGGAAGCGGTGGGGTGGGGGAGGATGGAGTGGCACAGGCAGGAGGAGTACGGAGCGGCAGGGGGAGGATGGAGCACAGAGCGGCAGGGGGGAGGAGAACAGAGGACGAAGCAGCAGGGTGGGGAGGACGGAGCAGCACAGGCAGGGGGAGGATGGAGTGGCGGAGGAGAGGAAGACAAAGGAAAGAGGAGGAAGCGGTGGGGTGGGGGAGGATGGAGCGGCACAGGCAGGGGAGGACGGAGCACAGAGCGGCGTGGGGAGAGGAGGACTGAGGACGAAGCGGCGGGTTGGGGGAGGATGCAGCAGCACAGGCAGGGGGAGGATGGAGGATGGAGTGGCGGAGGGGAGGAAGACAATGGAAGGAGGAGGAAGCGGTGGGGTGGGGGAGGATGGAGTGACACAGGCAGGGGAGGACAGAGCGGCAGGGGGAGGACGGAGCACAGAGCGGTGAGGGGATTACGGAGGATGAAGCGGTGGGGTAAGGGAGGACAGAGCAGCACAGGCAGGGGGAGGACAGAGGATGGAGTGGCGGAGGAGAGGAGGACAAAGGAGGAGGAAGCAGTGGGGTGGGGGAGGATGAAGCAGCACAGGCAGGGGAGGACAGAGCGGCAGCGGGAGTACGGAGCACAGAGCGGTGTGGGGGAGGAAGACAGTGGATGAAGCGGCAGGGTGGGGGGGCCAGAGCAGCACAGGCAGGTGGAGGATGAAGCAGCAGAGGGAGGACAAAGCACAGAGACAAAGGCAGGGAGAGGAGGATGGTGGACGAAGCGGCGGGGTGGGGGAGGATGGAGCAGCACAGGCAGGGGGAGGATGGAGCGGCAGGGGGAGGACGGGGAACAGAGCGGTGGGGAAGAGCAGGATGGAGGACGAAGCTGCAGGGTGGGGGAGTCCGGAGCAGCACAGGCAGCGGGAGGACAGAGGATGGAGTGGCAGAGGGGAGGAGGACAAAGGAAGGAGGAGGAAGCGGTGGATTGGAAGAGGATGGAGCGGCACAGGCAGGGGGAGGACGGAGCACAGAGCGGCGGGGGGAGGACAGAGGACGAAGTTGCAGGGTGGGGGAGGACGAAGCAACACAGGCAGGGAGAGGATGGAGGACAAAGCGGCTGGGTGGGAGAGGACAAAGCAGCACAGGCAGGGGTGGATGGAGGACGAAGCGGCAGTGTGGGGGAGGACGGAGCAGCACAGGCAGGGGGAGGATAGAGCGGCGGAGGGGAGGAGGACAAAGGAAGGAGGAGGAAGCGGTGGGGTGGGGGAGGATGCGGCACAGGCAGTGGGAAGATGGAGGATGGAGTGGTGGAGGGGAGGAGGACAAAGGAAGGAGGAGGATGTGGTGGGGGAAAGACTGAGCAGCACAGGCAGGGGGAGGATGGAGCACAGAGCACCGGGGAGAGGAGGACAGAGGACGAAGCAGTGGTTTGGGGGAGGACGGAGCAGCACAGGCAGGGGGAGGATGGAGGATGAAGTGGCACAGGCAAGGGAAGGACGGAGTGGCACAGTCAGGGGGAGGACAGAGTGGCATAGGCAAGGGGAGGATGAAGTGGCACAGGCACGGGGGCATGGAGCACAGAGTGGCGGGGGGAGGACGACAAAGCAGTGCTGGGGGGATTCGGAAGGAGCAGACTCACACCCACACACAGAGTCACACCTAGACACAGACTCACAACACACACATACATACGCATACACACACAGACTCACACACACACACAGACTCACACCCACACACAGACTCACACCCACACACAGAGACTCACACCCACAGCCAGACACACACACACACACACACACAGGGGCTCTCACCTCTCCGTCCCCTGGCTGTCCCAGTGCTGGCCCTCATGCTGGCCCTGTCCTGCAGAATAGGTGTGGAGGAGGCGGGCGCAGAGGCGGCAGTGTGCAGGTTGATCCTGGATGTCATGTGCTGCTGCCACCCAGCTGCACGGACAGGAGGCGGACACCCAGGATCATCGTATGGCCACACAGTCTGTGACAGACTGTGCGGCCATAGGAAGCAGGAGAGTGTGGAGGAGATGCACGATGTGCGCTCCCTGCACCCCGGGAGCACCGACCCCGGCAGCCCCTGGTCCCCAGAGTCAGTGGGCAGCTTGTGACGGGGGTCAGTAACAGGAGGCTGCGGCGGGAGACCGTTGCGCCGTGCTGCAGACACCATCGGCCAGCCCCATGTATCCGGGTGACCGCTAACGCGCCGTTGTCGCCGGGCTGCAAATTGGCGCAAAATTCGAACTTTGAATTTGCGCGCCTATTTGCATAGTCTGCGGCCTGTGTCTGGTGTGCGATTTATGTGACCGACAGACGCCTTAGACAATTACATAGTAGATATGTGCTCCTGGTAGAGATTACTATTAGGCTTTTGAGTTGTATTATAGGAAGTGAAGCACACATTATACAATTGGACATTTGTGTTTATTAGAATGTAAGAATGCCTGAATACAACAATAAGTAAAGTTAATTTAAGTTAAGTTAATTTATGTGCCCTCCTCCGCCCTCCAAACACAACATGTTGCATTTTCTTTTGCGTTCACGGGTGCTTGTTTTATCAGCAAGCGCCCGCAAGCGCACAAACAATGCATGGATTTCAATGGATCCGCAGTGTTCTTCGCATGATAGCACAGGAGAACGCTGCAGATCTCTTTGAAAGCCAGGAGGAGGAGATCTCTGCTGCTGATCTCCACCTCACAGCCGCTGCCGGGATCGCTGATTGGCTGGCCGGGCACCATACTGATGTGAACGCATGTGGAGAATCTCCGCTAAGTTCACATCAGTATGGCAGCGTTTTCCCTGCGTTTGCATCTGCATGCCCTCCGCATGCAGACATAAACGCAAATGTGAAGACAGCCTTACCTAGGCAACTTGTGACTGCTTTAGGACCTTTCATGCAAAAAATAGTAATGGCGGTCTGATTAGGAGCGCTCTAAGGATCAAGCAGACATGTAAGATGTTTTAATAAATGGCAAACCTTTTATTAATTTCTTAGCTCCCCTCACAGCTCCACTACGCGTTTCAACTGTATAAAACAGCGCAAGCACCGCCGGTGGCGGAGGCTGGTAAACCAGGTTGTGCAAGTCCTGGATAAGGTGAGTGGCCACCTACCCACGCCACTTAGACGTTTTTAATAAGGGGATCCTACACATTTGTGCCCCTTTTCCTTTTTATTTTGCTTTAGGACCTTTGTCTCATTCCTTAATTGAGACTACATTTTAACCCCTTAAGGACCAAGTCACTTTGCAGCCTAATGACGATTGTTTTTTGTAATTCTGACCAGTGTCCCTTTCTGAGGTAATAACTCTAGAAAGCTTCAACGGATCCTAGCGAGGTTGTTTTTTCATGACATATTAGGCTTCATGTTAGTAGTAAACGTAGGTCAATAATTTTTGTATTTAGTTGTGAAATTTTTTTTTATTTTTATTCTGTTAAACCAGAGAGTTATGTGACACAAAATAGTTAATAAATAACATTTCCCACCTGTCTACTTCACATCAGCACAATTTTGGAACAAAACATTTTTTTGGTTATGAAGTAATAAGGGTGTGTGCCCACATAGTGGTTTAGTGTCGGTTTAGCAGCGAAAACCGCCGGCGGTTTAGCATAGGTTTTATTTAAATTTATGTAAATCATTAGCAGCTTTTGGACTTACAAGTAACCTTATGTAATTTAGAAAACGCTGTGCACACATAGTGGGTTTATGTGAGCAGATCTGCCAGCGGTTGGGCGGTTTCCCAGTGGTTTAGCAGCATACAGCATGTCAATTCTTCTCAGCGGTTTTTGAGCGTTTCCATGGACAAAATCCTCCATAGAAAACCGCCGGAAAAACCGCTGGAAAAACCGACTGTAAAACGCTGTGCACACACTGAAAAAACCGCTGGGAAACCGCTGAGAAACCGCTGGAAAACCGCTGGTGACTTCTGAGCTCAGGAGTCTAGGCTCCTTGAATTTTCCAGTGGTTTACTGACGATTTGAACGTCACTAAACCACTATGTGGGCACACACCCTAAGGGTTCAAAATTCATCAGCAATTTCTCATTTTTCCAGCAAAATTTACAAAACCATTTTTTACTGACCACATCACATTTGAAGTCCCTTTGAGGGGTGTACATGACAGAAAACACCCAAAAGTGACACCATTCCAAAAACTGCACCCCTCAAGCTACTGAAAACTACATTCAACAAGAGTATTAACCCTTCAGGTGCTTCATTGGAACTAAAGCAAAGTGGAAGAAAAAAATGAACATTTTCATTTTTCCAACAAAAATGTTCTTTTAGCCTCAATTTTTTCATTTTCACAAGGTCAAGAGAATAAATTGCATCCTAAAATCTGTTAGGCAAGTTCTCCTGAGTACACCGATACCTCTTATGTGGTCATAAACCACTGTTTGGGTGCGTGGCAGGGCTCAGAAGGGAAGGAATGCCATTTGACTTTTGGGGCTAATTTTACATTCAAAAAGTCAAATGGCGCTCTTTCCCTTCCGAGCTCTGCCATGCGGCCAAACAGTGGTGTATGACTATATATGAGGTATCAGTGTACTCAGGAGAAATTCCCAACAACTTTTAGGATGCATTTTATCCTGTTGCTCATGTGAAAATGAAAACATTGAGGCCTAATGAAAATTTTGCGAAAAAAAAGTACTTTTTCATTTTTACGGATCAATTTGTGAAGCAACTTGGGGTTCAAAGAGCTCACTATGCATCTAAATAGGTTCCTTGGGGGGGTCTAGTTTCCAAAATGGGGTCACTTGTGGGGGAGCTACAATGTTTAGGCACACAGGGGCACACAGGGGCTCTCCATACGCAACACAGTGTCTGCTAACAATTGGAGCTAATTTTCCATTCAAATTTGTAGCGGACACCATGTCAATTTGTTGGACAATTTCTCCTGAGTACAATAATACCTCATATATCGTCATAAACTACTGTTTGAGTGCACGGCAGGGCTCAAAAGGGAAGGAATGCTATTTGACTTTTTGAATGGAAAATTAGCTCCAATTGTTAGCGGACACCATGTTGCGTATGGAGAGCCCATGTGGGCCTAAACATTAGAGCTCCCCCACAATTGACCCCATTTTGGAAGCTAGACCCCCCAAGGAACTTATCTAGATGCATAGTGAGCACTTGGAAGTACTTTTTTTCACAAAAATCTTTTTTCCTTTTTATGTACTAATTTGAGAAGCACTTAGGGATTCTAAGTGCTCACTATGCATCTAGATAAGTTCCTTGGGGGGTCTAGTTTCCAAAATGGGGTCACTGGTGGGGGAGTTCCAATGTTTAGGCACACAGGGGCTCTTCATACGCGACATGGTATCCGCTAACAATTTGAATGGAAAATTAGCTTCAATTGTTAGCAGACACCATGTCGTGTATGGAGAGCCTCTGTGTGTCTAAACATTGAAGCTCCCCCACAAGTGACCCCATTTTGGAAATTAGACCCCTCAAGGATTATATCTAGGGGAATAGTGAGCATTTGGAACCTACAGCTACTTCACAAAACTTGATAACAATAGGTCATCATATTGAACTTTTTTTCTTTTTTTCACACAGTTTCTCTATTTTAGGGCATGTGCACAAGATCCGGAGACACTGTGTCCTGGTGGTCTCTTTTCCTGCATTTTTTTTTTTTATTATTTCTTTACTAAATTAAAAACAAAAAACGACATGGGGCTTCGCCATATTTTTGGTCCAGCCAGTTACAGCAGGCAGCTATGGGTTGCCACCAACCTCCACAGCAGGCAGCTACAGGCTGCCACCAACCTCCTCTGCCTAGTTTCACCTGGCTGGACACCAAAAATTTAGGGAAGCCCTTTTTTTTATATTCATGAAATCATTTTTTTAAAAAAACAATGTGGGCTTCGCCATGTTTTTGGGCCAGCCAGGTAAAACTAGGCAGCTGGGGGCTGGATTCCTCAGCGTAGGGAGGCCCAAGCTTTCTGACCCAACCTCCCCCCCCCGCGGCAAATTGCAGTCCGCAACCTCCCCAGAAAATGGCGCGTTCATAGAAATGCCATTTTCTGGCGCTGGATCCGTCTCTTCCAGCTGGTGTGTAGCGGTGGTAGACTGGGTAATGTGAAGTTAATGCCAGCTTTGTTTTGGCAGCTGGTACTAAGCCCGAGATTCATAATGTCGGGCCAATATTAGGCCCGGCCATTAGGAATCAATAGTAAAAAGAAGACACAACACAGAGAAAAATATTTTTATTAGAAAAAAAACACAAACACTTATTTAGACCCCATCTTTATTAGTCTGTGATGTCCGACGTAGTCCAGTGGGCGGTGATGTTCAACATAATCCAATTAGCGAAGATGTCCGACATGGTCCAGTGGGCAGTCCCATGATGATTCTCAGTCTTACAGCATATGGGGGCATCCCCCATATGCTATAAGAGCAGGCACTCTGCCAGGGAGATGACAGGTTATGAACTCACTGAGTTAATGACAGGTCACGATCCTGAGGTCACACAGGGGTTAATTCTGATCTCATGATGATCTGCTTTGCTTTGCAGATCATCATGAGATCAGAATTAACCCCAGTGTGCCTTGAGGATCGTGATCGGGTCACACAGAGGATAACTGTGCAGGGCAGAGGTGGCTCTGCAGCGTAGGCGGCAATCCCGGAAGTAGATATGCTGATGCACAATGAAGCAGAGGCGTGGTACCCGGAGGATCGAGGGGACCAGAGGTATAGGGGCTTGAGAAGCAGATGAGGGGGGGAATTGGGGGACCAAGAGCCTGAGTCTGCAAATTCTATCTGATCTGACCACATCGTCAGATCAGATAAAGTTTCAGAGAAGGCTGCGTCGGTGGCAGCATGAGTTAGTACCGGGGTGGGAAGAAGGGAAAGGAAGGAGGGGGAAGGGGGCAAAGACAACGAAGGCTAGTGACAATGTGGGGGGGACAGGGGATGGCATTTGTATGCAATCTGACATGTCAGACCGCATACAGATACAGGGAATACGGCAGGATTTCCCGCCCGCTGCGGCCATTTTGGGATAGTCTGGGGGTAGGGGTGGGGGCAGGAGAGAGATCACCGGCACCAGGGGTCTTGGGGGCCCTAAGGGATAACATTTCTCTTTCATCTGACATGTGTTTTCATGTCGGATGAAAGTGAAAGTATTTTTTACGACGGTGACTTTTTTTGTAATGTGATGACCGGTAAGCCGTGTTTAAATGGTGCTTACTGGTCATCACATTACCAATACTGGGAAAAACTTCCCGACTCATGATCTCCAGGACCTCAGCTACCCAGTAACTGAAACCTCACCTCAGAGATTTTATGACACTGGGGGGCACTAGAGTGCTTTTTCTGTACTTACGTCTACACGTAAGAACAGAATAAATACCCTTTTTTTTGGACGTCTAGAGACCATGGGCCGTTGTTATCGGGTTAAACATGTTTCTTTCCTTTGGCAGTTCAGGAGTTAATGTCCGTTTTCTGCTGCTAGCAACCTCCTTCGTTTCCTTAAGAGGTGTGGATTATTTGTGATTACTCCCATCCCCTTTATATGGTCACATGGTTCCAACATACTTTGCTGGTGATTGAACCAATTGCTGGCCAAGCTTAATGAGGAGAAGGAAGCTCTCTGGAGAGCTGTCTACTACTTAGCCATCTGCTGTCAAGGAGCGTAACAGCAGGCATGAAGTTGCCTTTGTACCCTGTCTGTCTCCCTTTCCCTATTGTCTAGTTTATTGCAGTGGTTGGGACTAGTGCTCCCACAGGCCATTCCCTATTGAGGGTTAACATGAGGGCCAGCAAGGGTCTAGGTATCCTGTTCGGCAACAAGTTGAAAGAATTCATATAGGGATGGTACGTAGATCAGGACATAGCCACAGGTGAGTGCAGGAGGTCACCTCTTCCCCACTCTCTATGAGCAGGGCCCTCTGCTGTATTTGTCCTCCCAGTGTCTCCCCATCTGTTGTTTTGTGCTGTGCACCAGACATCTTTGGTCCGAGCATCACTGTCACGCACGGTAGCTTGACATCCCAGTTAGTCCAAGCGGTTAACAAATGGAAACATCTGTTGTCTGAAGAGAAATGAAACAAGCACAACAGATCATAAGAACCCTTTGTGGCTCAGAGGAAAAAGAAGCAAATTATGCAATACAGGTTCACTGGTTTAAATCCTAAGGAATGACAGATTATATGTTCTTTACCATTTTAGCTGTCTTACTTCAAAAATCCAACCTCATGTACAGCATTTTAAAGCATCATTCCAGTGTTTTTTTTTTTATTATACCAAGGAGGTGGTGCTTTAAATCTAAATCATGTGGTCCCTGTCTGATTCTCACCCTCCAGTGGCTTCACCTGTCCCCACTGGTGCTCCGGTCAGTCTGTGGGGATTTGAGAGCTGCCAGCAGCTCCAGTGTTTCATGGGGCATGATGTATGTCACAAATCAACTCATCCCTATAGGAGCCTTGTTCTTTCTCTCATAGAAATGCTTTGCGCTCTTGTGACATAATTTCAGACTTCCAGCCAGTCAGAAATGGCCACAAGATTGTGCCATGTCACCGGAGCGGAATCGGTAAGGGGTGAAGATGCCGGAAGGTGAACATATGATGGGGGCATGGAAATTACATTTAGGCTGAAGGCACACTGCCGTGCATCAAACACGAAGAGTGTTTCATGCACGACAGGGATGCGAGTGCTGTGCGTGTTTCTGGGTGTGTGTGGTGCAAGTGTGGTGCGTGTGGTGAGTGTGGCTGTCTGTATGTACTGTATGTAAGTGTGCTGCGATTATGAGGTGTGAGTGCGTGTGTGCTGCGTGTGAGTGTGATGCTGTCCGTGGTCCTAAAGGACTGCAGATTGCATTTGTTGGGGAATTTAAGCTCCTCGGCTGTCAGAACCACGGAGTTTAAATTTCCCTCACTGTGCTGTAGAGTAAAAATCATCTTGTACCGCTGTGACAGCAGCAGTACAAGATGTTTTGTAAAATAGAGAAACATTATGAATCCCTGGTTTAATTTAGCTATTAACCCCATCACTAGCCTCTGCGCAGACAAGCCGTGTGTGTCATCACACCATCCACAGGGGTTAATTCCTATGTAAGATGTGTTAGTCTAATTGTCGGGTATGTGAAATGTCTGTTAAAAGCCGCCGGGTCTGTACGCAATTTGTGTAGCTGGTACTATGCTGCCGCTCTGGTACAGTACAAGGGGAGCTGTCCCTGCGGTGTGGTGCTGAACGTGCCAGGTGCTGAAGCCGAGACAGGGCTTCAGCACTGTTCAGCACTACACCACAGGGACAGCTCCCTTGTACTGTACCAGAGCTGCAGCATAGTACCAGCGCCCTGTCATGAGATGCCAAGTGTGTTAGCTACGCAACTTGCGTACAGACCCGGCGGCGGCTTTTTAAAGACATTTCACATACCCGACAATTAGATTAACACATTTTACATAGGAATTTTTCCCTGCGGACCAATGGTGTGATGACACCATGTGTGCAGGGAGTGAGGACACTCTACAAACATGGTGTCACCACACCAGCATGCTATTAACCCTTTCAGCACCGGTTTATGTGCTGAATCAGCTGCCTCTGTGCAGAAATGCCGGGCAGAGGCTGCTGATGGGGTTAATAGCTAAATTAACCCACGGATTCATAATATTTCATAATATTTCTCTATTTTCCAGTGATTTTACAAAACATCTTCTACTGCTGCTATCACAGCGGTACAAGATGATTTTTACTGTAACGGCACAACAGGAACTTTAAACACGGATGCAAGTATCGCACCGTGTGGTGTATGGATGCAAGTTTGAGTCGCACCCATATACTTTTAATGGCCTTTCGCGTGAGGGAATCGCGTGCAATCACAGAATGCTGCAATTGCACTCACATTGCTCTCACAAAAGCGAATGCGTGAAAATCACATTGATGTGACCAGTATCATTTAAAGATACAGGTCCGAGTGTAATTCGATTTTTTTCTCGCATTACACTCGTGCGAGTCTTGCTCCAGTGCGCCTTCAGCCTAAGGGCTTGTACACACTTATCAGAGTTTGACTGAGGAAACTCTGAAAGTGCTGGAGCAGTGACCCTGAACAGCTTCTCCCTTCAGCTGATTGTGTTTTTGTGCAGCATCGCATTCCCCTTCCACAGAGGGAGAGGCTGTTCAGGGTCACTGCTCCAGCCCTTTCAGAGTCTCCTCAGTCAAACTCGGATGTAACTAGGAAAGTGTGTCCAAGCACTTAAAGGGGAACTCAAGGGAGAGAAAAAAGTTTTGTACTGTCCCTGCCCTCCTACATGATGAAGCTACGCTGTCCACTACATTTCTAGGATGTTTAGTTTGCTTATTAATCAAAAAGATCATACATGCTCCTCATCACTCACCCCTCCTTCAGGGAATAATAGGTCACAGAACAGAGAAAGCTTCATGTTGCTGCAGAGAGCTGCTGGGTGTGGCAGGGTCATATCTGTTAGGTGCTCCTTGATCATCCTACAATCCAGACCCCTCATCCTTCTTGGTAGTGAAATGAACAGGGGACATGGCCACTTATATGCCTGCTGTATGTCTCACATCAATCTCCTGAGCTGAGTGACAACATGTATGTTTATGCAGCTGTCACTGTTAGCTCAAGAGTGCAAGACTTACATAAGACATATAGAGTGCTGGCATATAGTGAGAGCAGGGGGCATGGCCACACTCCCTGTTCATTACACTAGCAAGAAGTATGAGGGGGCTGAAATGTATGATCATCATATAGCCCCCAGTAGACATGCCCTCACTCCAGCCCCTGCTCTCTGCAGCAGCATGAAGCTTTTCGTGTTACCTGTTGTCCCCTGAGGGAAGGATGAGGGCTGAGGAGCAGATATGATTGTATTGTTTTATAAGAGGTTTAAACACCCTATAACTGTATGTATGGGACAGCTCAGCCTCATCATGTAGGATCAATATATAGAAAATCTTGGCACACAGTAATAAGCTATTTGCAAAAATTGGGAGTCAGTACGTGGTGGTACAAGTTTCGTTTTAAATCTTCATTTTTCAGCAATGTAAGATTTTATGAATTAACAGTCCCAGCAATGTCAGATATTATGAATTAACAATCTCTGTTTCAGTACCTTTTTACTGATGTCAGGTAGCAGGTACTATCCAGTAGGGTAACCAGGTGTCCAGTGCAGTTTGGGACGTCCACCTTAGAGAGTTGTGAGGCCTCCTCTGCCAGTGTGTGCGATGTTTGGGGTGAGATCTGCCTGAATCTTCATTTGCCGCTCTTTTTCCTCCGGAATCTGCTCCAAAAGATTCAAGTAAGGACCTTTTCTTGGGATCCCTGTTTTCTATAGGGCTCTGATCCTTCTTTTTGGTCTAGCTTGAGCCTTTACATACTCCTGAGCTCAGGGGGACCAAATCCTCCTATTTTGTCCAGGATTTCTCTGCTACAAGTGCAAATATAGCAGGTACGGACTCCGGTGTCCGGGTTGACTTTAAGGGTAACTAGCTATGTTCCCTTCTTCTGTTCTTCTTAACTCTTCCACTGGCCTCCGACCCTCTCCCTAGGGCACTGCACAGCTCGGGTAAGTCTTTCCTTGGTTCTGTGCCTGGCTTGGACCCAGCAACCAGCTCCTTTCAGTTCCTTACTAAACTCGACTGACTGAACTAATCTTCTGAACTGACCTTGACTGACTGATTGACTTCGGCTGAATAACTCCACCCTCAGACCTGGATCTTTATAGGGGATCTTGCTTTAGGCAGCAAGTAGAGCTTCCCTTCAGGCCTTGAGTGAAAAGGTGTTGTGTGCTGTGTGTGCCAAGGTGTACATCCTTCCCTGCACCAGTGGATCCTGTGGCAATCCCTGCAGGGGTGCCACATTCCCCCCTAGTTAACTTCAGTCCTCCGGGACTGAAACTTTTTTTTAACAAACATAACATGACATTACTATTAACATTATTTGAACAGAGTCTCAAAATAAAAATGTACAAAAAACAGGGAAAAATGGGAAAAACAGTCCATACAGCGCTAGTCCATTCGCTGCAGGCTGCTTAAAGTATTTTTGCCACCACCAGTCCTGTGGCTATGGTCTATTTAGTTCTTTTAAGAAATTGTAAAAACTTTAAAAAGTCCAAACAGGTAAGTCTCTGTAGGCTTAAAAGTTCAAAATACACAACAGCACTTACTACGGGTGCCTCGGTGTAGGAGTCCTAGGTGCTGCAGGGGCCTTTACCGGTCATAAGCGCTGTAGGCCTCCTGGCCCTGGGGTTACCTATTGGCCAAGATTTTGCTCTCCCTAGACAGCTCCTTACGCCAACTCCACTCCCCCCTTTTTCTGATGTTGTGTACCTGGTGTTTTAGCCTACTCTTCACCCTTCTGTACACTAACATTAATTGCATATTTACATTTTTATATACAAGTCATTATTTACATTTCTTCATTTTGACACTTTACACTTCACTCTCTGTATCTGAGTGGTGGCTGACCAAAGTTACTACGGGTTGATCTGCATAGTACTGGTGTGTCATTAGTGTCTGCATCTGGTGTTGTGTATGCACTATTCCTTAGTCTATTAGATCTAAGTGATTGTGAAATACCATAGTATTGACGTAGTCTCTCCAGCGGGCCGGCAGGTTCACCGATTGCAAGAATCTCTGGTTCCGGTACAACAGCCTGTACTTCTCGTACTTGAACGGTATCTTCTACTGATTGTGGGAAGGTCAACATTGGTATTAGGTATGCACCTTCTATTTGGGGCCAATCTGCAAGTAGATCTCCTAAGATTGTCTTGACTGTTTTTGGTTCCTTTTCTTCTAGTACTGGACAAGGGACCTCTTCCTTTGGTTGTGGTGGTTGGTGAATGTACTTCTTTAAATGATCTCAGGACACTGTTGCTGTTGTTTCTCCATTGTCTTTGCTGATCAGACAGGTCTTCTGGTTATCAAAGTTTGATGGAAATACAGTGTATAGTTCTGCTTCCCATTGATCATCTAACTTGTGGAGTCTTCTTTTCCTTTTCAAAACCAATTCACCTGGTATTAAGGGTGTTCCTTGTGCACTTTAGTTAAAGTTTGTTTGTTGCTTTTCTCTTGACTTTGCAAGACTCCTCTCAACACATTCCTGTATTTTCTTACACTGCTCTTTTCTTCTGGTATCCCAATCTGCATCTGAGGTGTTTTCTTCAGGAACTACAATGCCCATTTCAAAGTCTACTGGCAATTTTCCTTGTCTTGCTCTCATGAGGTATGCAGGGGTACAATTTGTTGAGCTCACTGGAATGTTGTTGTAGATGTCAATAAGGTCTGGTAACTTCTCTGGTCATCTGTTTCGTTTTTCTAGTGGCAGAGTTTTTAGCAATTCTATTACCACGTGATTCATTTTCTCGCACATTCCATTGGTTTGGGTATTGTAAGGAATGGTACAAATTTTCTTGCGCATCCATACAAGTTACAGAACTCTTGAAACACTTCAGCTTCAAAGGCAGGACCTTGATCTGTCCATACCTGTTCTGGATACCTGTGTAGTCTGCAGAAATAGGCTTGAAAGGTTCTTGCTGCTGTCTGAGCTATTAAATCTTTCACAGGAGCTAGCACTAGGAATCTGGAATAGTTGTCCGCCATGGAAAGAGCATAGGTATAGCCTGATCTGCTGGGTGTGAGTTTGATGTGATCTAAGGCTACCAGTTCTAATGGCTATTTAGTGATGATAGGCTGTATTGGTGCTTTCTGCCTGTTACAGTCTTTTCTTCTCAATGAGCATGGTCCACAATTTTTACACCATTTCTCTATGGTAGATCTCATGCCAATCCAGTAGAATCTTTCATGTAACAATGTTAAGGGGAAGTGATGGCATAATTAATATGACACATAAATATATATCTCTCTTTGTGGGCATGTATGTGTATATCTATATTTATGCCCACATTGGTGTAATAGGCCATAATAAATGTCCCTTCATATTTTAGTTATAACATTGACCAATTCAGTTGTATCTGATGGAAATCTGTTCTACTGACATGGTTAATTACCATATCAGAAGATGTCCATTCTTGCATTTCAGTGTGGGAAGCTATCAGATAAGACTCTTAATTTAAATATCAAAGATCTACAGGCTGCTGGCACAAAGGGTTATTCTCACCCCTTCTTCTAACAGTCCACAGCAGCCAAGATGTCTGAGGTGATAGGTAGACATGACTATTCCCATTGTTTGCCAATCTATAGTGGCAGGAGATACCTCATTTCAATATAGTGCATGGTGAGCGTGCACCCTTGCAACCCTGTCAGATGTGCACGGATGAGGTGTGTCCGTCACGTGCACAGCTGAGGGACAGGTTAAAATGGACTGAGACACAAGAGCTCGCTCTCTTTTCTACCTGGACGCACGATGAAATAGGACATCACCTTCTGGCATAAGTATCATCCTATAACTCTATCACTCTCTCTCTCTCTCTCTCTCTTATAATCAACCCTTGAATTGCTATCTATCTTCTATAGGGATAGTTAGATCATTAATATAGTGTGCCTGTTGTATATTTAGGTAACGTGGGTATTAGTAACTCTCGGGGTTTTACATCATTGTAACAGTAATTGATTGTGTCTTAGTTATCGTGCTATCTAGAAATCTATATATTATTGTTGTAGACTTTTTGCGTGTGTTTAATAAATATTCATTTATTAGAACAGACTTGTTTTCATTAAGTAGTCGGTATATACATATATATATATAGTTAATCAACATAGGAACAGAAAGTGGTAAGAAAGGGAAGGTTCTGGATATCGGTGATTGTAGTCATAACCGACAATAATAACCGATAAACAGAACCAGCCCTACAACAAATTGGCGAGCCTAGGCCCACTGTTTGAGGTTGTTCTAGTGTCTTTTGTACTGAAAACCTGTGGTCATCATCTGGAGCGGATCAGGCCAGAGGAACGTGGACACAGATAACAGGAGGCACGGTGAAGTGATCCATTATTCTGTGCGTTCAGTGCCCTGATAGCTCAGACGGTGACACAGTTTTCAGTCTTAGTAAGACACAGGACACAGTCCTCATCAGAGAACCTTTTTCTGATTTTAACGATTTTTCTGATTCCTTTACACGATTCACACGTCTATCGGCGAGGCAGATCATCACGTCACTTCGTTCAAACACCATCAACGTTTGGTTCATCTGAGGAGTCCAGCTGGTCGGGAAAGAAGGCGTTCTGGAGTAAAGGACCTTTTTCCAAGCAGCACAAGAGGGACGAAGGAACAGACGACACCAAGCAACATGGCATCTAAACAGGTGAGTATGAACTTCTCCACCCTTAAACACCTGTGTAGAAATAGCACATTTAACCCAATACTGCCCACCGCATATAAGTCCACAGAGATGCTCTGGTAAACTTTACTGGACCAGGCATAAGCACCTGATAGAGTTTGTATTAGTAAAAGTGTTTTCCACAAAACTAAGAAACGCCTCCAAATGCTGGCAAAATTAGTGTATACTTTTGAGGACAGCATTTGCAGGCCGGAGCATGTGGAAACACTTGCTACCACAAGAAAGGCAGACAAAGTTTCCACATCAGATAACCTACACTGCCATTGTTGTGTGGAAAGCATAAAACGTATACACACTCTAGAAACTGAGCTAGAAGAAAGGGCCCAGTGTACAGCCGACAGGGGCCGGGAAATCTGTGTGTTAGAATCCAGGATCTCAGAGAAAGAAACCTATTATTCTGACATGGATAGAGAGCTCCTCAGTCTGTACAATGAGATAAATCAGTTCAAGAGCAGAGTTGCATCCATGGATGCACTAGTAAGCACACTTAAAGAAGATCTGGCTGCAAAGTCGCAAACGATTGTGAATTTGCAACAGGTCATCTCTAATCTGTCACGGCCTGGTACAAATAGCATGGTGCCTTTGCCCACGAAACAGGTTTGTGTTTGGGGTACTGCACAGGATGGGGAGACCGCGGCAACAGGGTCCACGTCTCCCATGGATCAGAGATCTGGAGCTATAGAGTCCAGGGGACAGGTGGAATGGTCGCTACATTTCACTCAAACACCAAGGGAGTATACATGTAGCGACCGCTTCCAGGGTCAGGACGAGAGTTGGGGATATGGAGGTAGGTGGGAAAGGGATCACACCACTTCCAATCCGCCAAATCGTTCAGTAAGGTCAGATAAATTTTATCCTAACCGTAACAGTATGGAAAGGATAACATTTCTGTTACGGATCTGTAAGGAGATCCCAAAATTTGATCCCAGTCTAGATGCGTTTACTGCATGTGATATCTTTGAAGGTCACTGCAATAAATATTCTGTGGCTCCAGAACTTCGAATGGAGCTATTCAAGTTGTGGTTGCCTACACACCTCAATCAGAGGTATGAGGCAATGGGGAGCACGGAACCCAGTAATGGACAGTTTCATGATAAGGAAGAACACCTTTCCTTACTAATGACACTGGCAACGGGCCACGGGGACGTGACTCCAGAAATCCTGATGAAATTCAGACCAACTATACACGATGAACCTTTATCGCTGTGTAGTCGGTTTGAAGCTATGTACAGGAAGGTCACTATGGATCAAGGTATCAGTTTTCCACAAGGCATGATCCGCATGTTTGTGGAAAAATTCCCATACCTTGATACTGCAATTAGGTTGAGTGCAGCGAGAGAAACATCGCTCACTGATGCGGCCATGATTATTGAGCAGTGTAGACAAGATCTACTGCACAATAAAAAGTCGGTTAAGGTTAGGGAGCATGTGCCTGTACACGTTAGATCACAAGATGAACGTGTGCGCCATGCTAGAAAGAAGTCAGCTGTTCGCCCCACGGCCCCACCATTTGGAAGGATAGGGAGCATTCAATGCTTTCTATGTTTGCAATTTGGGCACATGAAGAAAAATTGTCCTCAGTGGGTACGGAGCCGAAACAGCCCTGAAAAATCTGGCAATAATAATGGTTTCAAGATGAAACCTAATTATGCCAGAACAGTGGGGGAACAGGCTGATGGGTCTCGGGGATATTTACAAGAGCAGACACCAAAATGTGTTGCCACTGTAAATGCCCCAGTTGATAGTTCAGGGTTGTGGAATCTACTGATTCCACAACTAGAACTACGGTTGAGGATCTCCAAATTGCAGTGTGTACCTCTCAGGTACCTACTGGAAATCTTGTCAACATCTATTGACAATTAGGGATCCCTAAAGAGCTGGCTCCAATATGTCCTGTCATACTGGATTCTTCAGGGAGGCCCCACATAAAAGCCAGAATTAAAGATCAGGACACACAAATTATGCTTGATACTGGTGCGGAAATCTCCATTACAAATATCAAACATGATTTGCATCCAAACAGCCCTCAGTGTGTGGTGATCGGATTTGATCACCAACAAGGGGGATGAAGGCCCACAGAATTGAGGAAGTGATTGTCCAGATTGCCAAACACTTAACCCTCAAGATCCTAATGTGGTATTACCCTGGTTCTGACAACATCATCGGAACTGATGTAATGACCCAAAATGGATGGATCCTGGATTTGGCAAACTGCATTGTGTGGAAGGGACCCAGACAATCCAAGGTGTGTGTCATACAACACCAGTGTCTGGGACCACCTTTGCCAGCAATGGAGAATTCAGCTGATATGCTCGAACACAAATGGCCAGAGGTCTCTCATAATATAGACCTTGAACCCATTGTGTACGAACATCCTGATCTGTGGGCCCAGGGTAAAAATGACTGTGGCAGATTGATTGGTGTCCAGGTGGACATACAGGGCCAGACCCACCCCCTCAACGTCAATATCGCTTTCCACCGGAAGCGACACAGTCGATAGTCAACACTGTCCTGGAATTGGAGACCAAGGGTGTGGTCATAGAGGGGAATTCAAAGTGCAACAACCCTCTATGGCCTGTGAAGAAAAAGGACACTGATGCGTGGCGTCTCACCATAGACCTACGTGTCCTTAATAAGTACACTCCGATGTCTGCCCCCATAGTTGCACAAACTCCTGACATAATGGCGAAGATAAGTGGCAAAAGCCGCATATTCTCGACCATTGATGTCGCCAATGGGTTCTTCTCTATTGAACTCACAGAAAACTGTAGGTACAAATTTGCTTTCACAGTGGGGAACAAACAGTCTGGACTCAAACTGAGTCCTCACAAGGCAAATTTGGCCAGAACAGAGGTGACTTTCCTTGGGGTGCAGGTCTCTTTTGGAGCCAAAGGAATTGTGGCGGCCCGAGTGGAAGCTATGGTCAAGTTACCTCAGCCTGGCACTCTACAGGACTTACGGAAGTTCATGGTAGTGGCCAACTTCATGAGGGAATTCATAGAGGATTTTGCTGCCAAAGCGAAACCCCTTTATGAACTCCTCAGAAGAGAAGAACCCTCACTCCAGAGCTGGTCAGAAGCACAGGATGAGGCCTTTTCAACTCTGAAAAGAGACCTCTCCTCTGCACCTGTGTTAGCCACCCCCAACCCAGATGGAGAAATGGCCATCCAGGCACATGCTGGGAAGGAGTCTATCTCTGTTGTCCTTCTACAGCAGATAGGACATGACAGTAGACCACTGGGATACTTTTCCCGACTACTCTCGCCGGTCGAACGAGGGTTCGACGAATGTGCCAAACAACTGGCTGCCATACACTATGCCGTTAAAACCACTGAGCATGTTGTAGGTTTCAGATCTCTGACTGTACAGACACCACATTCTCCTTTGGTTCTTTTACTCAGAGATACACTCCCTGGAGTCTCCCAACAGAGATTCGGGAAATGGATCATGGACCTCAGTGGCTGGAATCTGAAAGTGGACCATAAGGCAAAGTATGTTCTGTCCCAGTTGTTAAACATGACAGGGACTGAACATGACTGTGGTCAACAATCACTCTCCAGTACATCACAAATAGTCAGGACCGACAGACATCCAGAAGACAGGGTCATCTTTGTTGACGGCTCTCGTTTCTGTCTGGACGGCACGTGTGTGTCCGGATTTGCAGTGCTGGATGAGACCACAGGCACCCAGAGTCTTGTCTGGCTGCCTGGTCAAATGTCAGCACAACAGGCTGAACTGGAGGCTGTCAAGGAGGCTCTCCTCCTTCAACCTCCAGGGAATCGAACTATATATAGTGACAGTTCATATGTAGTTCGATCTCTCACCCTGCACCTGAACACGTGGAAAAAACGAGGGTTTGTGGACAGCCAGAATAAACCTCTGGCCCACGTTACAGTCCTAAAGGAATTGTGGGATTGGGGCATGGCACATCCAGCGGAGGCAGCCATTATAAAAATCCCAGCACATCAAAGAGGAGAACAGCCTTTGACCATAGGAAATAACAAGGCCGACGAACTGGCCAAGTTTGCAGCAGTGTCTGGTGTCCTTCGGGAACCAAGAACTGAGCAGATCCCTGCATTCCAGATTGCAGTGAGGCAAACCAAACTAAAAGAAGGCATTCTGAGTCCTGAAGATGTCACTGGAGCAGAGTATAGCGGGTGGTATATCTTACAGGCTACCTTCACTAGGAAGGATAGTCAAGATGGGTTGAGGGTAAGGACGCACTTTGATAGACCCATACTTGTAAAAGGCACCCTTAAGGCATATTGTATGTTGAGGGATTCCCAGATGACCATCACCAGGGAATCCAAATATGCCCAAGGACATGTGTCCACAGATTACTTACGGACTAGTGTATTGATGTTAAAGTTAAACTGCAGTAACTCTGGCCAGGCATTATGGAACGATCAGAGTGGTCCAGTGAAACTGGAGGGCTTATACCGAGCAACAGTTTTAAAGGTACGGACTGATGCCAAGGATCTGAGGTATACTCGAGTAGAGGGGTCTCCATCCATACGGTCTTTTATGATTACGATCATGAGAGAAGTCTGTGTATCGGAGGTGACGGGATACTATTTCATCACCTATGCCCACTGGGAACCGGATACACAGATGGTAAAATTGGATACTAATCCCTGGAGGTGGGACTTAGTATGCAATGGGGTGGACACCCCAATTGTGGATGTATGTATGGATGGCGCCCCTATGACTGAGGAATACGGAAGCAAATACGTGTCTTCTGACTGGAAAGACCCCAGAGGCAGGGACATTAACTTTGACATCAATATAGACGGTCCATTTAAGTGGCCTTTTTGTGAGGCGGTGGACGAAGGGTGCTGGTCATTTACACAGTGGGTCTATCTGTCCAAATCCAAACCAATAGGAAACCTAGCGTTACAGGCAGGAGATAGCGATCAGTGGTACCAGTTCAGTGGTAGAGGACAAGTATGTGTGACCGTGGTAAGGGTCCCATATGAGGCTGAAGGTCTCCAACCAGTCAAACCGCACCTGGATTCTTGCAATGTTTCTACCCACCAATTGGCAGATCCCATAGCTCCTCAACTGTCATCCCCATGGAAGATCATCACAGGAACTAAATTCGTCCTATATACATGGCGAATTTCTGTAGATGACTTCAGAGTAGATCACTGGGATCACAGATGTGAGGAGTTTGTAAGGAACCAAATTGACATGATGAGAGGATGGGTAGAGGCGGGCCAAGAAGTGAGAAAAGATGATTCCCGACACAGGAAATTCAGGAGTAGGAGAGACTTGATAGAGATGGGAATTAGTGGAGGTGCATTGGGAGTAGGTGCCCTGAACACTATGGATATGGAAGTCCTGAGAGGTAAGCTCGGGGACATTGCGCGACATGCTGGGGAAGGGTTCAGAACTCAGCTTGATGTAAACCATGTCTTAGAGGGTTTGCAACATTCGCACATTGATGCCACTACCTCTCTATTTTCAGCTCTACGAGAGAAGTTTAGAAGGTTAGTTGCAGGTCTTGTAGAAGTGCAAGACAGAGTTCAGTTTGCCCTAGCATGTACGCAGGTCCAGAGTGAACTCTCTGACAACCTAAAGCATATAGTGTCCTCTCTATACAAGGGCCACTTCCCATTCAACCTCAGACAAAGAGTAAGTTCCCTAATCTCCCCGTTTGCAGCCAACCATACAAACTGGTGGCTGGTTCAATGGCATGGGTGTCATAATCTCACCTGCACGGCATCTTCTTTGGCACCTGTATCAGGTAATATCAAGAAGGTGTACAGTGCCATGAATATAGGAATTGTTGTTAGCAATCAGACGGTGCTTCATCCACAGCTCACCTCAGACATCCTAACCTATGAGCGAGGCCATCCTTATCTGTTTGATACAGAGGGATGTTGGAGGAAAGAGGATGCTATCCTCTGTCAAGGGAGTCAAGATAGGGTGCTTAGGCACCAGTGTTGGGACTCTGAGGTGTCATGTGAGATGAAGACTAACACAAAACCCTCCTCTCGTCTGAAATATTTGGGTCAAGGGTATTGGTGTTGGTACCAAGGGAAAAATGTAACGTATTCTTTATATGGCACTAATTGCACCGAAAGAGGCATACTCCTACCAGGAGCATATTGTACCCTTAGTCCCGTTTTAGGTTTAGATGTCGCAGATCAGCAGGGGAGGACCCCGATAACACCGGAGAAGAGACTCGACATTCGCCCTGACACTCCTGTGAGACTGCAAAAGATTCCTCTTGGTTTTGGTCGTGAGCTCAAGCGTCTCTTGTTAGATTTCAGCGAAGAAGACGACATACTCCGAAATCTTCATGAGGCTGAGAATCAAGCCACTATTCAGCTTGAGCATGACAAAACCAAGATAACGAGGATTACCAATGCCTTGGATACAGACTCTAAGGTGTCCTGGTGGGAAAGTATATTTGGCTATAGTCCAACAGCTACATCATTTTTTTATTTCATTATCCACCCTGTGATTGTTCTTCTGGTTCTTGTTCTTGTTATGTACATTGGACTGTGCCTAGTTTACCTGGAGAGTAAAGAGACTTGCCCACCAGATACAAGAGAACCAGGCAGAACTTCACGAATTTAACCGTTGAAGAAAGTCCAGGACTTAGCACTAAAAGTCCTGAAACCTTGAGATCATGTTTGATAAGAGTGTTTAGGACATTACGTCAACTCAACCCTGAAACCTCATAACATTATATATTTTGTTTGGCTTTTACTTTGATTTATGGTTAAGGGATGGGGGATGGAAATATGGTATCATTATACACTGTTTAATTTTTACATTGGTATATAGGTTTGTTTTTTTTTTTGTATGAATGAGGAAAGAGTAAGGTTCTGTAGGGACAGGCCCCATCATTGTCTAAGGTATTTGCTACTTCAACCCTTGAGTCGGTAACATTCATAAGGGATGGATTGAAGGTCGGTTGGACTGCGTTCTTCTCACAGTCAACTTAGGTATGCTGATATCATCCCCTACCCAATAAACTCTGACCTGCCTAGTAGAGATTCAACTATCTATCCATGGAAGAACCACATTAACGATAGATGCTTCAATCAAGCTTGCAGGAGAAGTCTCTGTTGAAAGTCGTGCCTCAGCTAAGAAGAATGCCATCCCCTGATTGATCTAATCCCAAGAAGGAGGTGCTCTAAGAAACCACCTGGTGAGGCCCAGCTACAGAGTGCGTTCCCCGGTAGTCTCTACACACCAGACTTGAAAAAAAAAAATAAAAAATCTGGTGGGGAGAGGGGCGAGCACAGGAAAACTCTGTGGGCCGATTAAGAGATGGTGCAGCAACTCCAGAATCTAAGCAGTCAAGCTGGGAAGAAGACTACTTGGGGATAGGCGTGTTTCTCGAGATTGGCAACGAGAAGATCAGAAGTGTACTGACAAATAGAGAACTTTATTCCTGAACCAAAGAGACCAAGAAGATCCACAAAGATGACTTTGGTGTAATCTATGGATGGAGACACTGGATTACGGCGAATGGCAGGGGAGAGGTGATGGCGATGGGTGATGTCTAGATACCTAAGTGGAAAATTTTACTTCATTTCATCCTGAACGGTTATTGGTGATAGGATTGAGTAGGCAAATATATTCCACACTTCCCACCCATTTTATTGTCGTATTTTCCGACAAAAGGGGGAATGTTAAGGGGGAAGTGATGGCATAATTAATATGACACATAAATATATATCTCTCTTTGTGGGCATGTATGTGTATATCTATATTTATGCCCACATTGGTGTAATAGGCCATAATAAATGTCCCTTCATATTTTAGTTATAACATTGACCAATTCAGTTGTATCTGATGGAAATCTGTTCTGCTGACATGGTTAATTACCATATCAGAAGATGTCCATTCTTGCATTTCAGTGTGGGAAGCTATCAGATAAGACTCTTAATTTAAATATCAAAGATCTACAGGCTGCTGGCACAAAGGGTTATTCTCACCCCTTCTTCTAACAGTCCACAGCAGCCAAGATGTCTGAGGTGATAGGTAGACATGACTATTCCCATTGTTTGCCAATCTATAGTGGCAGGAGATACCTCATTTCAATATAGTGCATGGTGAGCGTGCACCCTTGCAACCCTGTCAGATGTGCACGGATGAGGAGGTGTGTCCGTCACGTGCACAGCTGAGGGACAGGTTAAAATGGACTGAGACACAAGAGCTCGCTCTCTTTTCTACCTGGACGCACGATGAAATAGGACATCACCTTCTGGCATAAGTATCATCCTATAACTCTATCACTCTCTCTCTCTCTCTCTCTCTCTCTCTCCCTCTCTCTCTCTCTTATAATCAACCCTTGAATTGCTATCTATCTTCTATAGGGATAGTTAGATCATTAATATAGTGTGCCTGTTGTATATTTAGGTAACGTGGGTATTAGTAACTCTGGGGGTTTTACATCATTGTAACAGTAATTGATTGTGTCTTAGTTATCGTGCTATCTAGAAATCTATATATTATTGTTGTAGACTTTTTGGGTGTGTTTAATAAATATTCATTTATTAGAACAGACTTGTTTTCATTAAGTAGTCGGTATATACATATATATGTATAAAGTTAATCAGCATAGGAACAGAAAGTGGTAAGAAAGGGAAGGTTCTGGATATCGGTGATTGTAGTCATAACCGACAATAATAACCGATAAACAGAACCAGCCCTACAACAAACAATATCTCCAGTTTTCTCCATCCAAAGTGTCCTGCTCCATTATGGTATGCTTCTAGCACCATTTGGACATCTCTCTTTGGAACCACAACTTGCCATGTCATTTCATGTGTTCTGGAGTTGATATACCGTCTGCACAATTGATCTTGATAGATGAATAACCTGCTTCTTTCTTTCCACAGGGTTTGGGCCTCTGGTGCAGCATTCTTTTCAAGTTGGGAATCAGGTTATGTTATTAGATATAGCGTATTGTGTATACTGGAAATTAAAATATAACTTTTAATATTACCATTTAAAAAGTGGCTTTGTCCTCGCCGCTCTTTGGACAAACACACATATACACCATGAGAATATCACCCACAAACATTTATGGTGTCACTCTCCTCCCTGCTGAATCACTACTTAATCAGTGATTTTCATCGGGGATAGTTTCTTTTGACAAGCCCACACTTGTTCACTCAGACCTGCTGAATAAACTTAAAAGGAGTGTATCCCCTATTTCCCCTTAACACACAAACAATGGTTAAGTATGAGACAAGCTGATACCTCCTAGCAAAGATAACACTGTAATCAGAACAATCTCACCAAGTTCACGGTGGGGCACCGCCACTGCAAGTGCTCCTTGCTCACTGGTATATCAGAGAAGAGGAGTAGACATAAACAGACTTGCCTGGTCAGGGATTTGTCTGCCACTTTAAATTCTCACTCCTGCCCTTACAAAGACAGTCCACAGCTCACCCTAGCTGTCACTTGCCCTATGTAGATGCCCAGGTGCGTCCCGACATGTTTCACCCATCGGGATCTTCAGGGTATCACAGCAACGTATCACCTACTGGGCTGCATAGTACAAAAGGCTCTCTATCTATAGTATGGGACGGGTATAGTACAGGGCCCCCCCCCCAGCGGAGGGCTTATATCCTCACATCGTGCACACTCCCCCTAAGGTTAACCAATCAGGGTCTGCTGTTAGTGAGTGCCCACCTGGGGCTGTTCAATCCAAATCCCTCTCACCTGTGTGCCATTAGGAGCTTATCCGGCGGCTGTACACCGCTCTCCATGGAAAGCTTCTTTCAGTTCCTTACTGAACTCGACTGACTGAACTACCCTTCTGAACTGACTTTGACTGACTGTCTGACTTCGGCTGATTAACTCCTCCCTCAGACCTGGATCTTTATAGGAGATCTTGCTTAAGGCAGCAAGTAGAGCTCCCCCTTCAGGCCTGGGGTGGAAAGGTGTTGTGTGCTGTGTGTGCCAAGGTGTACATCCTTCCCTGCACTGGTGGATCCTGTGGCAATCCCTGCAGGGGTGCCACACCACCAACACATATCAACGGGACCATGTTTGACCTAACAGTCAGTCCCAATGGCAGGTTGCGGCCGGCTGGCCTTCTGACAGGGATCATTTCCCATCCTATTACCTAGTGGATACATCATGCATGGCACTTTTGCACAAGCCATCATGAGTCACCCTTTTTATATCATACAGAGTAGTTTTACATATGCCCTTAAGATACACTCACTCTTTAACGGGTCCTTCAGTCAGACCCAATGGCGGCTATGCCTGCCTGGCACACATATACGCCTACCATAGGGCTATACATCAACACATCACATATTCGCCTCCTGTAGGGCTATTCACATCATCAAATATTGAGGGTGACTTTGTCCGCCTAGCACCTGTATATGCCTCCAGTAGGGCTATTCATATTATCACATATTCAGGGGGGCTATGCCTGCCTGGCACACGTATATGCCTCCTGTAGGGCTATACATGAACACATCACATATTCACCTCCCGTAGGGCAATACATTGTATAGTCACCAGAACATTAAGGCGTCCTTCACCAACCCCTACAGACCTCGTCTCGTTCTAATGGCAGTTACTGCCACCTGTCCTCAGAGACATCCTCAGTCTCACTCGTGCTACACAGCATTCAGTCAACGGGACCACATTACGACTGTACGGTCAGTCCCAATGGTGGTTACGGCCACCTGGCCTTCGTGGGCTCCAACTCATCACAGGACCCACTCACACATACATACAGTCCAGCATGGAATTCAGCCTTCTCAGGATCAGACCAGATTCTGAGCCACCTGAGCTCCCAGGCAGTCAAAGCATCCCCCAAGGTCTCCTCAACCTGTGCATGATGCCTGGCTGCCTTCAAGCCCCACCAACACAGGCAGAGATCCTGGACTGCAGCTTCACCAACATGGTCAGAGTGAGCCCCCACAAGATCAGCCAGGACCCCCCATACACTCAGGTGCTCTACTAACCTCTCGGTCTGGCCACAGGCTTCATACGCCTCAGAGGGATCGGCATCTCCGGCAGGGAGAGCCCGGAGACCTGCCTCATCCCCCAAAGGGGACAGGACCCCTCTGAGACAAGTCCTCTCCCACAAATTGGCTAATTTTGACAATTAAAAAAAAAAGTTTGTCTGGTCTCTCCTGACTTCCAGCATCAGGCATCTATTAACTTGTCTGCCACACCCACACCTGGGACTGTTAGCAATCAGCACACACTGCTCTCTTGGCTCCTGCTCATTAGTCTCTTAGCTCCTTAGATGTTAATCCACTGTGCACCGGTTCAGTCTTACAGCAATCACACCCAGTGAAACAGGCTTATGTGAACAGGCACCTGTGCTGCAAGCCCATGTGATGCACATCGGCTGTGCCATGGGACCACGCCGGCTGTGCCACACAATACATAAATGTAAAAATGCTAATACATGAGTGCAACATGAGTGTAACAACACTAATACATGAGTACAGCACCAAAAACACCTTTAGTTCATAAATGCAACATTAGAACCACTGCTACATGAATGCAGAACCAGACCCACTGTGCGTACCAGAATGTGGAGTCAGAACCACCATCAGTCCATGAACAAAGTGCCAGAACCACCCTCACAGCATAAACCACAGTGCCTGGCGTAGTTTGAAGCTCATGGGCCCCAATGCAAAAGCTCCAAAGGGGCCCCCAAGTATTGCAAATCTTTAATAGCTGTAGTCTTTTTCCATAGGCCAAAGGGACTTTTGGGGCCTCCTAGGCTCCAGTGCCCGGGTGCGATTGCAACCCCTGCACCTATTGTAGATACTCCTCTGTGCCTAAACCACCATCAGTACATCTATATAGTACCAAGAATAGTGCACAGATCAATTGCAATCTTTAGTCAGCTTCATATACAATTCTATAGCTTGAACCTACAATTACCAGTACGTCCTTAACATTGGTAACCAGATGCTGGGAGTTGTGGCTACCATTCATTATCAGACTTCAAACTATAACCTAAGTATCAATGAGACATAGTCAGTATAACAAATACATATTTTTATCAAAGAACTTATAAAAGATATCTTCTCTTATTGGAGTCATTCCCTTTTTTTCTGCAGGTAGTAAAGATGCTATGATGATATTTTACACACAAAACTTGTCCCTGCAGACTTCCCTATTCTCCATCTTTACCAAAAGTTCCTGACATGATTCCCTTAAAAATAAGAGTATCATTACTCTTACATAGAAAGACAAGGATCCAGCTTCCGGTTCAAGTGAAATTTATTCACATAAAGTGGTTCTATAAAAAAATTTGTATGCGTAACAAAAAAAGAGAAGGGTACAACCAGTGTTCACTTCCATAACCCCCTGTCCCTCAAAGATATCACCTGCTCAGCGAGGTAAAGATGTAGAAAACATCAGCTCTGGAGGCACGACACATCTTTGGAGCCAAGGCCTGTGAAAAAATTACGCATACCAAGTACTGGGGTAGCTCCAGTCGGATGGCCGAAAAGGTTAACAATGTCCACCACACTATACAGACCAACAAACCCAGAGCCCAGAGCTCCTGAAGCACACTTCCACTTGATAGCATTAGTGGACATCCATACACAGTCGTTTACATGCAGATCGGGACCTGTATGTTTATCACAATCCTCACACTGAGCCTCTCCATAATATCACCTCTCCATACATACTCCCTCTCTCAAAGACATCAGCTTGAGCTGCCACTTCCATAATATTCCCCCCACCCTTACCCCTCATTATACCATGCCTCCTTTTTACAATACCTTTCCATCATGTGTGTGCCTTGGATGTAAACCCAATCCTCCCCGCATCTAAAATTATTACACATTTTATAATCAACTCCTCCATGGAGCACTTGCTGGGGCTAAAGTCTTCAATCCGTTTGTGGTGTGTGGCTCACCTGCGACCAGTGCGGCCACAGGGTGAACTGCAGCTAGACGAGGTAAGATGGTCGACTTCAAACACCCACACACCGACACACTCCGACCCTGAGCCAATCACTCTAACCACTCTAGGGGTGGCGAGAGTTTAGAGAAGTGTGGGTGGAGAGGAGGACGGAACCTGGACAAAGGGGTAGAGAAATAAGAGTAAGACTGAGACACCAAGGTGGGAGTAGTAGTTCCCAGAAGGAGAGGTTCCCTGGAGGTAGCAGAGCTCTAGAGATAGCTCCCCAGGGGAATAGCTCGCTCGGAGAGAGAAAAGTGAGGGAAGTACAGAACAAGTCAAGGCACCCTTAAAAGAACACGTGAAGAGACAGAAGGAACCTGGTGAGCTCGAGTAAACCTGAGTCATTGGAAGGCTATGACAAGACGACCAGTGAGCCGGCTCTGTAGACGTGACTGGGGGACCTTCACGACCCAAACCACAAGACATCCCAGTGGGGTGCAGGGGCTCTATGACCCATGAACTAACTACCACTACGGAGTAGGATAAAACCATCATACTAGGGCTAGTGACCAAGAAGAGCGACTACTTACTACATAGCCTGTGACAGCCAGACCAAATCCGTAGGTGAGCACAGGACAGAGGAGAAAGGCCTGAAAGGTATTTTGAGAGGCGCGTCGCAGAGGAAGCGTCTGAGCTGCAGTGGCACCCAGGTCCCCGATAAAGTGTAAGAACTGTGACTGAACTGTACTGTAACCTGCCTTTAAAGAACTTTGAACAGTAAAGTACCCAGTCAGCTCAAAAGTGCCTGAGACTGTTTATTGCTAAGCTGCAACAGAATCCCCACTGTGGAGCTATGTACTTATTGTCCCTGTGTGCTAGCTGGAGGAGCTGCAGAGGAGGAACCGGTGCAGCATCCAGCGTACGCACCACACCTGCTCTGGGGACATCCAGCTCTACCCGTGGAGGGCTCTCCATCCCGCCTACCCCTCACCATCGTCCCCAGCATGAATACGGCAGCGGTGCTCCCCACTGACCACATACCACGGGTGGCGTCAAGACAATCTCCCTGTAAATAACCCCTTTTTGATCTGCCACATCAGGACCACGAAGCCAGGCCACGGCACCCTGACACCCTAGAGATGGAACGGTCTGGCCCCAAGTACCCCGGTCCCTTATGAGTGTGCAGGTGCCAGCAGCAGCATAAAAACATCAGTAGCATACTGACCTCATCATATTACTGCTTATCAGAGCAGGGGTTGACAAGCTCTCTTCTGCTTTGCACCAGTCTCGGAGCTCAGGTTTTTAAATATATTCAAGTCTGAGAGATTAAAATACATTTTAATATTGTAAGCAGAGAGTGGCAACTCCCAGACAGCTCTGAGGACCACAGCTACAATTTGGAGAGCCGCATGGGGCTTGCATGTTGTACAAGCGTGCCATAAAATATACTTTTCATTTTCCTTTAGGAGGATTCCCAAATCTAACCTTATTATGAACAGAGCCACATATATATTCTACTTAATGTCTGTATTTTAAGCACGTGCTTGGAGCTGGTTTTTAACCCATTAACAGTAATTGACGTATATATCCATCATGAGAACTTCAGTTTTTGCTCCATGATGGATATGTATGTCATGCTAATCTTAGGAGTTAAAACTTTCCATGCCTATGTCAAAATTAACAGGCCATGTGATAGGTTTGCTAGACAAAGAGAACTCCTCCTGTCAGACCAATAACATCCTCGATCCAAAGCTGGACTACATAGTGCCAATGGCTTGCTGTTGCAAAATGGAAAGTAGATAAGGAGCTCCAATGCTGAAATATACTTAAAGCGTAACCGCCGTTTACATTTTTATTAATAATGCCTTAAATCAAGTGATTTTAATAACCTTCAAAAATACTTCATTAGAAAATTCTGGTTGAAAACCATTCATAAACCTTACACAAGGTGTGCCCACTATACTGTGTGTGAAGCAGACATATGTTCATTATCACTCAGATCTGTATTCACACTGAATATGGCCACATAACCATATAAGGATAAGGAGAAGGGCCTACAGTGTGGGAGAGCTCCTGACTGCAACTGATAGGACCAATCCATCCGATTACTTCAGCCTACAGCATAGTTGCTAAGCAATGTCAGAATGTAAAGTGGTCTGGGGCAGAGGAAAAGGATGAAATGGGGGCATGATTGTTTAAAAGCCAGCGGTAAAAAGCCGACGGCTTTTATACAATCATTCAGCCCGATCCACTGCCCCTTGCAGCCTCCCATTTCGATCCTTCACTCCGCCCGCTGCCTCCCATCACGATCCTAACTTAGGACTAGGCGGTAAGCGCAGCACCAGGGAGTGGGGAGTGAAGGACCAGGGCGTGGAAGCCGGCGGCGGTGAGAAGACTGCCGCTTTCCTGCTCTGTGCTGTGCTCCCTGCTCCCTCCTCCCCGCTCCCTGGATCTGCTCCCCCGCCTGGTCCTAACTTAGGATAAGGCGGGGAGGTGGTGGGGAGAGCGATGAGGGGGCATCAGGGAGCGGGGAGCGCCGAACAGAGCAGGAAAGCAGAGCAGGAAGTCTCACCACTGGCTTTCCCGCCGGTTATTTCAAATGATCAGCTGATGCAGATCAGCTGTTCATTTGAAGAAGCCGCGGTGATGTCAGGGAAAGGTTCATGTGAGTTCATGCAGCATGAACTCACATGAACTTTCCCACGGCTGCACAGCTCAGCTACATCTCTGGTAGAGGTTCTCTACCAGAAATGTAGCAGAGCTAAAGAAGAAAACCTGATTGGACTACGTCGGACGGAAGAGGAATTTTTTTTAATAAAGATGGAGTCTAAGTGTATTTTTTGTTTTATTTCTAGAAAAATATTTTTTTCTCTGTTGTGTTTTTTTTTTTTTTTTTCAAAAAACTCACTAGAAATTCATTGCAGTCATGTCTAATATTGGCGTGACCCTGTGAATTTCGGGCTTAGGGCCAGCTGATAACACAATGGGAGCCCTAACCCCTTTATCACCCAGTGAGCCACAGCACCAGGGCCCTGGATGAGCTGGGTTCAGCGCCAGAAGATGGCACTTCTCTGAACGTGTCATTTTCTGGCGTGGCTGCGGACTACAATTTGCAGCGGGGTGCCCAGAAAGCTTGAGCCTCCCTGCGCTGTGGATTCCAGCCCCCAGCTGCCTAGTTGTACCTGGCTGGACATGGAAATAGCGCAGAGCCCCACATATTTTTTTTTTATTATTTCATGAAATTAATGAAATAATAAAAAAAAGGGGCTTCCTTCTATTTCTGTTTCCAGGCCGGTACAAATAGGCACCTGGGGGTTGGAGGCAGCCCGTTGCTGCCTGCTGTACCTGGCTGGACACAAAAATACGGCGAAGCCCAAGTCAAATTTGTTTGGAAAAATTAATTTAAAAAATATATTTAGGGAATGCATCTTTATTAACCCCTCGAGGCCAGAGCGCTGCAGCATTGTAAGGTGGGTTAACTCAGGTCACCCGAGGATAGCTCAGGTCATGCCATCAGGAAGCGGGAAGAGCTGTACAGAGCAGGAAAGCCGGCGGTGAAAGTCATCTTCTCACCACCGGCTTCCCTGCCTGTGTCTTTTGCTCCCCGCTCCTGGTGCTGCGCTCCCCCCTCTGTGTAGTTGCTCCCCCCACCTGGTACTAATGTTAAAACACATTTTACATTGATTTTCGATGGTGTTCGACATGTTCAACAGTGTTCGATGAACATTTGGCGAACATTCGACGAACACACAGCAAATTCGACGAATCGAATTTGAACACCGGGTGGTGGCTCATCTCTACTCACCAATGATGTTAAAATGATGTCCTAACAACTGCGCGCCCCCGAGATAGTGATATTGTTTTAATATCGGACCGTGTAACGGTACCTTTATGCCCTCAGATGATGAACATATAAGAATGTTTATGTTCTTATATGCTTAACCCTAGAACGAATACCCATAGAAATCTACACATTCACGCACCTGGGGCCTTTTAGGTCTGTTTACAATTATCATGGAATAACTCAAAAAAATACTTTTCAAAGTTTATTGCAAAGTAAGGATGCATTCCCACTAGCACTGGGGTCCGCCAGGACAGGATTCCGTAATGGATCTGACCTCCTGGTGACCCCAGCTAAGGCTGGCAGACGCATACCTGGGGCCTGCCAGGTTACCTGTTTTCTATTTTCTGTTAAATTACTTTAGTTAGATTTTTGAAACTCTAGGTATTCCTCAGGTATATAGTTGTTAGTAATTTCCAGTTGTTCATATATTTTTATGTTATAGGCATTTTGGTATAACAACCTTTTTTCGGCACTACCCCATATTCACGCACCTGGGGCCTTTTAGGCCTGTGTGCAAATAACACGGAATAACTCAAATAAAAATACTTTTCAAAATTTATTTTACAATTGCAAAGTAAGGATGCATTCCCAGTAGCGCTGGGGTCCGCTAGGAGGGGATCCGTAATGCAGCCCCCCTCCTCTTACCTCCAACAGATCACTTTCTTGCAGTGCAGTAGAAGCCTCTGGTTTTGGAGCTCAGAAAGTTTCTATTTCCAGACAAAAGAAAGCGGACTTCTTCCTCCAAAGTCTCTCCAGCAATTAGGACAAAAAGACCTACGATGAGGTCAGAGACACAAGACTTTGTGAGGGAGCCTCCCTTCCAAGATCACATGACCATGTTGTCATGCAGAATCCACACTCTTCCCAGCAATAGCAGAGTCATAAAAGTTCTTCCCCAGCAACAATACAGACAAAAAGACTGAGTATCACATGTAAACCTAGTACAGGCCTAAAAGGCCCCAGGTGCGTGAATATGGGGTAGTCCCAAAAAAAGGTTGTTATACCGAAATGTCTGTAATATAAAAATATATGAATAACTGGAAATTACTAACAACTATATACCTGAGGATTACCTAGATTTTCAAAATTCAAACTAAAGTACTTTTACAGAAAATAGAAAACAAGTAACCTGGCAGGCGAGACCCCAGGTATGCGTTCTAGGGTTAAAAGAATGTCAGTCTTCATTTAATGAAAGGATGGAATTCAGTTCATATATATGAAAGAATAAGTCAAGAAGCAATGAAACGATCCCTCTTTGTCACACTTTGAAAGCCTCAGCTCTATGACTCAGTCCTTCGTGCCTCTTCTGCTTTTGCTTTCCTCCATGTATGTAATTTAGTTAAATCATTAACTGCAACATATTTCTTTTCTACATGCACTCATAGATGAGGGTTTGAGAATTGCTGATATTATCTAACACTTTATAGTATGAGAACGTATAGTAGAGGTGAAGCTTGAAGGAGTAAGTTTGAATTTGACACTTATAATTGAGAATGACTTAAGGGTTATATCTGTCTATATTTAAATATTCTCTGGTATTTACTTCATGGGCTACCTGACTTGAAACGGTATTCCAATCTTATACAATTAATGGCATTTCCAATAATGCATGGGTAGGGAATTCCAGGCATCAAGAGCCGCACACAGGTAATGTTTTCAGGATTTGCTTAGTATTGCACAGGTGATAATTGAATTACCTGTACAGGTGATGAGTCAAACCCCTGTGCAAAGCTGAGGAAATCCTAAAAACCTGCAATGAGTGCGGCTCTTGAGGCCTGGGACCATCATTTATCTTGAAACTGTCCCCATTGTGTGCTGCTGTCAGGGAAGCAGAATCAGAATTCCCATTCAAATGAATTCCGACCACCTATTTACCAACAATGGTCCTCATCTGGGCCCCAGTCTCAATAGAGATTGTGTATCTATGGAATATCCAGTGGCTATGCATTAAACTCACATAAGACTGTACAAATTAAATTGAATCCTATTGAATATACTTTTACATCTGCCTAATATTATTTGAGTTCCAGTATGTACTGCCATAATAGCTCTCACTTACTGAGGCCTCAGCTCATTAAAGGCCAGGTTACACGCTGCGATGTCAGAGCGATCCAACCAATGATCGGGATCGCTGGGACATCACTATATGATCGCTGGTGAGCTGTCACACATCGGGTAACTAAGCATAGCGCTGCACTAAGTTACCCGATTTTTACCCTGGTTACCATGTCCCGTGTATGGTGCGGTGCTGGGCATCGGCCGGAAGGTCATTGATCGTTGGTCTCCCGCTGTCACACATGCCGATGCTGGCAGCCCATCGGTCAAAAAATGGTCCTGGCCATTTACCAACGATCTGCGAGCTGATCGCTGGTCGTTGGTACATGTCACACACAGCGGCATCACTACGAGGTCGCTGCAACATCACAAAACCGGTGACATTGCAACAATATCATTAGCGATATTGTTGCGTGTAACGGGGCCTTAAGACTTGTGATGTTATCCTGAGGTATCTAACAAGTAGTTAACAGCAAATTTTTCAAGTTCTGTAAATTGCTTACTGGGGGGGTCCATGTATCAGACTAGTTTCCAGTTTTCCAGCATATCCCACAGATGCTTGATTAGTTTGACATCTAGGGAATTTGGAGACCTCTGAAAGCTTTAGGCTGGCTTGACATTGCAGGTCTGATCCGATCCGAGGCTGTCAGGGTGAACCTGACAGCCCGAATCAGATCAGCACACAGAACTGGAGGGCTAATATGCCCTCCGGTCCGGTGTGCATCCGCACACAGCTGCCGCTGCTGATGAGTCAGGACCGCGGTCCTGAAACAACAGCGGCGTGCAACCGCAGGTGTCCGGTTCCCAATTGTCCCAGACCGGATCCGGGGCGACTTCGGGGCAATCCGGGAGTAGGCAATTAGAGGAGATATTCTCCTCTCGGCCACAAAAACGTTGTGTTTTTGTGTCCATGAGAGAATACTGAATTCTCCCGGATTGTCCCGGACAGATAGAAATCGGATGGCAGAGAGCTGCCATCCGGCTTCTATCCAGTCCAATAGTATACTATGGGGCCAAAATCCGGTCTGGGGCTGTCCGGTTTACATGGACAGCCTCGGATCGGATGAGACCCGCTATGTGAAGCCGGCCTTAGGGGTGCACTCACTTTTGTTGTCAGCGATTTAGACATTATTGGCTGTGTGGTGCATTATTTAGAGGGCACATCAGATTTAGATTAGGCTATGTGCGCATGTCAAGCATAAAGTTGCCAAAATTTTCTGCACCAAATCTGCATCTCCTGGCAGAAAAAAAGCACCAAAAATGCATGTTTGATGTGTTTTTGGCGCGTTTTTGACGTGTTTTCTCCAATGCACTTTGGGTGGAAATACTCATGCAAAAATGCACCAAGAACAAGCTGATGATTTATTTCTTATTTTTGCAAAAAAAATAAGCATCACGTGCACACAGCAGATTTCGTTATAGATACCAGGATAAGTGATAGAATGCATTTTGGGTGCGATAGTTGGTCACAAATGTGTCAAAAGATGTGTGCACCTACCTTATGGCCACTTTACACACACCAATTATCTGTCAACTTCTGACAATCTTTCTGGTTGCAGTGAAATCATGGACACATTGTTCCATTTGTACACAGCCACAAAATGGAGCAATGTGTCCATGATTTCACTGCAACCAGTAATTGTTCAGAATTGGACAGATAAGTTGGTGTGTGTAAAGTGGTCCTTATACAAGCTGTACAATGACCACTTTGATACAATGTAAAGTGTCATATCCTCAGTGTTGTCTCATGAAACGATATAATACAATATTTCAAAAATGTGAGGGATTTACTCATTTTTGTGATTACGGTATATATATATAGTCTATGATCAACTATCGCAATATAGAATTGCTGTATTTAAATTTAAAGGAAGAAATAAAATATTTACAGTATCTACAATTATTTTAGAGGCAACAACATAAATTAACAAACTTTTACAACTGTAAGAATGCGCAAATCCTGCAATATCCATATCAGCAAAAGTTTATTCTCCTTTAACACACTCAGAATTTATGATTCCATGAACAAACTCGTTTGATATAATTGTAAACCCTTTAAAATCTCTTCAAAAATTGCTTTTCGCTTGCTTTATAATTGCAGCAAATGCATCTTGCCAGAACTGTGTAACAGATTGTAGATCGTTACTATGCCATATTCACTATTCTGCTGATAAATGCCCTTGACTTAGTATTTTTATGTTTGTTATTGTATATAATAAAATACAGCAATGAAAAGTGGAGTTCTTGCAAGTTAATGCTAAAGAAAATTTGGCATATGCACTAGTTAGAATTTCCTGCTGCATTAGCGAGTATATTTCAGAACACAAACGTTAACATTTGTAACTTCACATTGATTAACCATTTTTCCATCTATGTCTTCAGCTACCAGCTACAGTAGATTAGCAACATGCTCTAATAACAACAAAAGAAACTATTAATTACTATTTGACCCACTGTGTCAATCTGTTTTACCACAAGTACCCATTAAACAGCTATTAAATTTCTTTCTCCTACAGAAAGTCCTAATCATCATTTAAGAGCATTTTTTTCAGACTACAGTCCAAAAGTGCAACTACTGCCTTCATAATGAACAAAGGAATTGAATAAAACAAATTTGTGCATTTAAGAGCTGAATGTGGACAAGAAAATTATAATAAATTAGTTGATCATCAGTCCAATCAATTCTTAAGGAGTATATAAGTTTTTCAACGTGTTCATAAAAATAAATCATGTCAGTTACTTATTTCATGGTCATAGACTGATCTTTTCTGTGCAGCTGCATAGATAGTTTTTTAAAAAAAGCCAATATATAATATAATTTAACCCCTTCGTGATGGAGCCAATAGTGAGATTAAAGGGATTGTAAAGTCTAAAATGATAATTCTGCAGTCACTCTATGTGACTGCAGACATATCAATCCTTCTAGCGCCCGTTCCAGGCACTGCAAGGATTTGCGGTTTCAAAGCTGGGCACTGATCGCCATTATGCGATATATATGTTCCCTGCCAGAACTTGACAAGCGGAGCTTGTTTCTGTGTGGGGCGGGTATGCTTGAGACTAGGGAAGGCTTGTTGCTCTTTGGGGAGGGCTTGTTGCTGTGTGGGGTGGGCATGCTTGGGACTGGGGTGGGCTTGTTGCAGTGTGGGGCGTGTTTGTAGGAGAGATGGTGTGAACAACCAGTTATGATGTTTACACACAAGATCCAAAACAAAAACGCCCCCTGGTTGGTCTCCTGCAGACACAAAATAGTGATATCTGGGTAATGCTGTAAAATGTTGACAGGGTGTAAATTACAAACTGTCAGCATTCTGAAGCCTAGATATTTACTTAGATTTTATAAAAAGACCAGACAACCCCTTTAATTTTTGGAACACAGATTTGGACACCATGTTTCATTTGCAGAGTCCCTAAGGTGCCAAAAAAGGCAAAAACATCCATAAGTGACCCATTTAGTAAACTAAATACAATAATGAATTTAACTATTGGTTTAGAAGCATTTTCTACAAAGTACATAGAAACTAAAGTTACGTTAAAACCAAGCACAACATTGTTTTTCCTATTACATTTTTAATAAGTTTGATGTGTCACAAGACCCTCTTCCTATTGAAAGAATAAAGTTGGATCCAAAATGGCCACCTTCAAAATGGCCACCATGGTTACCACCTATCTGGAAAAAGTTTCCCCCTCCCATATACTAATGTGCCACAAACAGAAGGTTGATATCACCAACCATTCCCATTTTATTTAGGTGCATCAATATAAATGGTCCATCCTGCATAACATATGAAATTGTTATTTTGAACACTTTGGTTAGAATTCCATGTAGATGCCACAGTAATGCTACGCTGATGAAACTCTTAACGAAACCATTCATTATAATGAGGCAGATGGAGATACTTTGGACTTTACCACACTTGGCGTTGCCCATACTTGTGCACTAAAAAGAAGCCTAACGTGTTAGGACAATGTCAGAAAAGAGACCAGAGAGAGCGCTAAATAACTCCACCTGTCTCATTAGTTAGTGGTTCCATTTTGGGTTTCGACAGAAAAAGGCATATTTTGGGATGCTTCCAGATCTGTGCACTCAATGGAAAGCACAAGATAAATGTGAACTGAGTCTTATTCTGATTTTTGGGAGGTAAAGTGAACAAATAAATAGCAGTACAAGAATAGCTTGGTGAAATCTTACAGTACTATAGCAATACCAGATTTATTAAGGAAATATTACAGCTGTACATACTAACTGTGTACCTATAGACTCCACATTAAACATCAATTTTAAGGAGAAAAAAGGACCGCCGTGCGCACCCATTCACTCCTAAATGTGATCTGTGCGCAGGCGGATGCCTGCGTACAGATCACACACTCTCGTCCGCACCAGGGACGCGACATGTTGCGTCCCTGGTGCGGGTGAGAGTGTGTGATTTGTGCGCAGGCATCCGCCTGCGCACAGATCACATTTAGGAGTGAATGGGTGCGCACGGCGGTCTGCAAGCATCTGCAGACCGCCGTGTGCTCCATTATAAAGACAGGGGCTGCGGTCTGCATGCAGATGCTTGCAGATGCCTCCGCAAAACGCTGCGGAGGTATCTGCAAATCTGAAGGCAGCCTAACTGTGCTGTCACCCCGCTTACAGCGATAGCAAAAAATCTGTCAATTTCTGGTCCTGCCATGATAGGACATTGCAGAGGATTGTGGATGGTTTCTCTGGGAGTAATAACGATGGAAAAAGGGAATTGTGATTGTCTTCTTTTTCCAAAAAAATTATTTTTCATGGTGTGGTGTATTATTTACTATTTACTATGATATTCCTAATGGCCATGTCTAACATTGGCCAGACATTATAAACCTCGGGCTTAGTGTCAGGTCAAAATATATACAGATGTGGCCAAAAGTATTGACACCCCTGCCATTCTGTCAGATAATACTCAGTTTCTTCCTGAAAATGACTGCAATCACAAATTCTTTGCCAAAACGTATCTGAGAAAGCCTAAAACGTTTTGGAAGAATGTTCTCTGGTCAGATGAGACAAAAGTAGAGCGTTTTAGGCAAAAGCATCAACATAGAGTTTACAGCAGAAAAAAAGCGGCATTCAAAGAAAAGAACACGGTCCCTACAGTCAAACATGGTGGAGGTTCCCTGATGTTTTGGGGTTGCTTTTCTGCCTCTGGCACTGGACTGCTTGACCGTGTGCATGGCATTTTGAACTCTGAAGACTACCAACAAATTTTGCAGCGTAATGTAGGGCCCAGTGTGAGAAAGCTGGGTCTCCCTCAGAGGTCATGGGTCTTCCAGCAGGACAATGACCCAGAACACACTTCAAAAAACACTAGAAATTGGTTTGAGAGAAAGCACTGGAGACTTCTAAGGTGGCCAGCAATGAGTCCAGACCTGAATCCCATAGAAGACCTGTGGAGAGATCTAACAATGGCAGTTTGGAGAAGGCACCCTTCAAATATCAGGAACCTGGAGCAGTTTGCCAAAGAAGAATGGTCTAAAATTCCAGTAGAGCATTGTAAGAAACTCATTGATGGTTACCAGAAGTGGTTGATTGCAGTTATTTTGGCTAAAGTTTTTGCAACCAAGTATTAGGCTGAGGGTGCCAATACTTTTGTTTGCCCCATTTTTGCAGTTTTATGTGAAATTATAAATGTTTTGCTTTTTGCTTCATTCTCTTCTGTGTTTTTTCATTGAAGACAAATTAAATGAAGATAATAATACCAAAGAATTTGTGATTGCAATCATTTTCAGGAAGAAACTGAGTATTATCTGACAGAATTGAAGGGGTGTCAATACTTTTGGCCACAACTGTAGCTGTTATTAAAACCATTTTACCAATTTACCAACGACACCATGGCAACTGGAAGAGTCGGGTAGGACACAAGAAATTGGCGCCTCTATTAATGCAACAATTTCTGGGATGGCAGCGGGCTGCAATTCTCAGCATGGGGGCCCAGAAAGCTTGGGCTTCCCCATGCTGAGCATTCCAGCCCCCAGATAACTAATTGCACCTGGCTGGCAACCGCTAATACATTATTCTTTTTAATTAAGTAATTAAAAAGAAAGGGCTCCCTTGTATATTGACTATCAGCCAGCTGGGGGTTGGTGTCAGTTCATATCTGACTGCAGTACCTATGCTGGTGACCAAAAATACTGCAGAGCCCCATGAGTGCAAAGTGATAGACATATGTTATTTTTATCTGAATTACTAGCTAATTAGTCTAGAAGAGGAAGTTTCGTATGCTGCTGTCCTTCTGCAATAATACAGGTATGCGCTCCAAAAAATATAATAAAAATAAATAAATAAATAAATAAATAAATAAAATGTTAAAAAATATTCAAAAACATTTTTCTTTTAAATATAAAGCTTTCTTAAATGGATTTTTAAGAGACATTGTAAGATTCCTAGGCTTCACAGCTGCTGCCACATCTGGAACTGTTTAAAAAATTCACGACCTGCAGGTGTCAAAAGTTTAAATAAATTATTTTAAAGGTGCAAAAAATTCTACAGCTTAACACAAGCCAATAGACTCAATGGCTAGGAGCAATCCTAACCGTAAGTTTACGAGTTTTTCCCAGCCAGCGGGTCTTCTGGTTAGAGTTTTCGCCTCAAAGATTCAAGGAAAGGTTTAGGTATATTTTAAATTTCAATCTTTTTCCTCTCTCGTGCCCACCTGTCTAGATGAGAAGCTCACTGCCACAGCTGTCCCCCCTGAGAAGCAGAATGAGCCACTGTGTTTCATTGCTCAGCAGCCCGCTCTGTGTAGTGATACAGAGCGGCTCATTACTAATGACTTACACACAGCCAAAGCTAACAAACAGTTCTCTGTCCTCCTCCATCTAGACTTGTCCTCTGCATTTGACACAGTCGACCACTGTCTCCTATTACAGATCCCCTCTTCCATTGGCATTACTGACCTTGCCCTCTCCAGGATCTCATCCTACCTTTCCAACAGCACATTTAGCATCTCCCACTCCCACACGACATCCTCGCCTCATTGCCTCTCTGCTGGGGTCCCTCAAGGCTCTTTCCTGAGGCCCCTCCTTTTTTAAATCTATACCCTTGATCTGGGACAACTTATAAAATCCCATGGCTTCCATTATCATCTGTACGCTGATGACACTCAGATCTATCTCTCTAGCCCAGATGTCACCTGTCTCCTGTCCAGAATCCCAGAGTGTCTATCAGCCATATCCTCCTTCTTCTCCTCTCGCTTCCTAAAACTCAATGTAGACAAAACTGAACTCATCATCTTTCCTCCATCTCACACACCTTACTTACCAGATTTATCACAATAAATGACATCACACTTTGCCCTGTGCCTGAAGTACGTTGCCTCAGAGTAACCCTTGACTCTGCCCAGTCCTTCAAACCGCACATTCAAGCTCTTGCCACCTCTTGCCAGCCACCTCCAACTCAATAATATTTCCAGAATCCGTCCCTTCCTCAACCCTCAATCTACTAAACTACTAGTCCATGCCCTCATCATCTCCTGCCTCGACTATTGCAAGCTCCTCCTCTGTGGCCTCCCTGCTAACACTCTTGTACCTCTCTAATCTGTCCTCAACTCTACTGCCCAACTAATCCACCTCTCTCCTCGCTATTCCTCCACTTCTCCCCTCTGCAAATCCCTCCACTGGCTCCTAATTCCCCAGCGTATCCAATTCAAACTGCTAACACTGACTTACAAAGCCATTCATAATCTGTCCCCCTCATATATCTCTGAACTAATCTCCCAATGTCATCCAACTCAAAATCTTCGATCCTCCAAGACCTCCTTCTTTCCTCCACACTTGTACTTTCCTCATCTAATCGCCTGCAAGACTTCACCCGAGCACCAACCATTCCCTGGAATTCTGCACCCCAAAATATCTGACTGTCCCCCACACTCGGAACCTTCAAGCAAAACCTTAAAACCCATCTCTTCAGAACAGCCTATAGCCTGCAATGACCACAGTGCCACCTCACCAGCACTGGACACAGTGCTCTACCACCACTGGATCTGGCACTCCACCAACATCAGAGCAGGCGCTCCACCACCACCAAAGCAGACCTAACCTACTGTCTCTCTCCCCACTGCCCTGTAGAATGTAAGCCCGCAAGGGCAGGGTCCTGTCTCCCCTCTGTATCGGTCTGTCACTGTTAGTTTGTTCATTGTGTGGCATCCCAAGGGTTAATGTGCCACAGAATCATCAGCACGGGTTCACTCCCCACACAACACTGGACACTACACTGGCACCTCTAGGCCAGAAGGGGGAGCTCAAGCAGCTCCTTTATATATATTCAGGTCTGGGGAGAGGAAGTGGGGAAGAGCAGAGTGGTGGGTGGAGCTTAAGTGGCACCTGCAAGAGTGGGAGGAGCTAATATTGTTTACTTCAGAGTGGTAGTGACAGTTAGTCAGTTGAGTGGAGTTAGTCAGTGGAGTTGAGTTGAGTTGGAGTTAGTGCAGTTCCTGAGAGGACGGAGGAAGAAAAGACTGGTGGTGTAAAGGGGCTGCCTTAGGACTCTCCACAGCCTGCTACCCACTTCCAGGCCTAGCCAGGGTCTGAAAGAAGCAGAAAAAGAAACAGGAGAACACATCTGGGAGACTGAGTTACCCCATAACTCGCCCCGGAGGAGCACACAGACCGGATACCGGATCCGAAACTGTGACTGACACACACAGCACAGTAAACACCAGGATAGTGGAGGTTGTATATCTACACTGTACCTCAGCATAGCAACACGGCGGGGCCAGAAGCACACGGAAAGGCTCAAGTTGCCTAGCAAAGGGGGTACCTGTGAGGAGAAACAGGGCCAGCAGCTCAGCTAAAGCAGCAGCAGGGCCATACACGAGGCGCAGGAGTAGGAAGCTGAGGACCCGGACAGGGTGGGAGCAACCCGGCCCCGGTACAGACTCCGTGGACAGTAATCTGCCAATTATCATCTGCAGTAAAGCCTTGGAAAACTACAAAACTGTGAGACTGTGTGATCCTTGCACTCAAGTCCTACTCTCCCTCACCAACTGTCATCATCTCCATTATTACCCCTATCCTACAATATCCATAGCACCATCTATAGACTATTACGACCACTGCCCCAGGGAACCAAGCTCTACCCACAGAGAGCCATTACATCTCCAGCTGCCAAACATCATTCCTGGAGGTTCTGCAGCAGCGGTGGTCCCCTCACTGACCACAACCCGTGGGTGGCGTCACGGCAAACTCCCCTGTAAATATCCCCCCATTTATTGCGGAACTAGGGACACGGTCCAAAGACCGCCGTGACATCCCAGCAGTACCCCGGTCTGGCCAGTTACCGGCTAGGTACAGAGATTGAAAAGTAAAATTAGATGTGAAATATAAATATGTTTGTTGTAAAGTTTAATTGAACCCGTTACTGTGTAGAGTGTATAGAAAGGGTGAGGATAGCTTGGTGTTAGGTGGCAGCCACGGAGAGTAAGAACTTGGCCTCTTATGCGGTGACTCGAGGGCTTAGGAGCCTACTTCACTTAATCCAGAGACACCCGTATGTGTATATATAGTTTCCAACATTAAAAATGCCCAGTACCTACAGAGATTATCCTGTATGAACTTCTTGCATATTCTTCGAATTTTTTCCTTTTATTTATTTATGGACCATACTACCACGGACTGGTTGTGGTATAAACTCTTTTGTATATATTTACCAGTCCCGGAGGTAATAGACTAAAACCCCCGGAAGGACTGCTTTATTGAACTTTTTGGACTATTTTTGAATTTTAGTGATTTTTGTATTTTTACCTCTTTCTGGCTCTGTAAATATTAATTGTGTTGATATATTAACTCTTTGTTGTTTTTCCACAGTCCCAGAGTACTGTTCTTAACTTAGGGGGAATGTGGCACCCCAGGGGTTAATGTGCCACAGAAACATCAGTACGGGTTCACTCCCCACACAACACTGGACACTACACTGGCACCTCTAGGCCAGAAGGGGGAGCTCAAGCAGCTCCCTTATATACATTCTGCTCTGGGGAGAGGAAGTGGGGAAGAGCAAAATGGTGGGTGGAGCTTAAGTGGCACCTGCAAGAGTAGGAGGAGCTAATGTTGTTTACTTCAGAGTGGTAGTGACAGTTAGTCAGTTGAGTGAAGTTAGTCAGTGGAGTTGAGTTGAGTTGGAGTTACTGCAGTTCCTGAGAGGACGGAGGAAGAAAAGACTGGTGGTGTAAAGGGGCTGCCTTAGGCATCTCCACAGCCTGCTACCCACTTCCAGGCCTAGCCAGGGTCTGAGGGAAAGAGAAAAAGAAACAGGAGAACACATCTGGGAGACTGAGTTACCCCATAACTCGCCCCCGAGGAGCGCACAGACCGGATACCGGATCCGAAACTGTGACTGACACACGCAGCACAGTAAACACCAGGATAGTGGAGGTTGTATATCTACACTGTACCTCAGCAAAGCAACACGGCGGGGCCAGAAGCACACGGAAAGGCTCAAGTTGCCTAGCAAAGGAGGTACCTGTGGGGAGAAACAGGGCCAGCAGCTCAGCTAAAGCAGCAATAGGGCCACACACGAGGCGCAGGAGTAGGAAGCTGAGGACCTGGACATGGTGGGAGCAACCCGGCCCCGGTACAGACTCCGTGGACAGTAATCTGCCAATTATCATCTGCAGTAAAGCCTTGGAGAACTACAAAACCGCGAGTCTGTGTGATCCTTGCACTCAAGTCCTACTCTCCCTCACCAACTGTCATCATCTCCATCACTACCCCTATCCTACAATATCCATAGCACCATCTATAGACTATTACGACCACTGCCCCAGGGAACCAAGCTCTACCCGCGGAGAGCCATTACATTTCCAGCTGCCAAACATCATCCCTGGAGGTTCTGCAGCAGCAGTTGTCCCCTCATTGACCACAACCCGTGGGTGGCGTCACGGCAAACTCCCCTGTAAATATCCCCCCATTTATTGTGGAACTAGGGACACGGTCGGGACCAAGACCGACGTGACATTCCCAGCAGTACCCCAGTCTGGCCCCGAGAACCCCGTCCCAGTGGGCTCCACAATTGTATTTTTAGCTTGTTTGTATGTAACCCTTTCTCATCTACAGCACCATGGAATCAATGGCGCTCTATAAATAAATAATATTAATAATAATTCTGCTTCACAAGGGGGACAGCTGTGGCGTAAGGATCTCATCAAAGACATCGCAGGCACAGGGCAAGGAGGCAAGCACACACACACACCGCAGCACAATGCACTCAGCTTTCATCTTCACACATCTGTGGATTAGGCACAGTGTTTCAGGCAGAAGGAAATGACCACTCAGTGCAATTCAAAATTTACATATGTGAATGGGAATGGATAATCATATTGGAGACTGGAGGCAGGGCTTGTAGGAGACTGGTGAGGACTTGTTGGAGGCTGGAGCAGGCTTGTAGGACTCTGGGAATAAACGAAAGTGATGTTTACACCCAAGCTCTAAAACAAACATGCCTCTGGTCGGGGGTTGACGCTGCTCCCCCACACGTAGATTGGTGATATCTAAGTATCAATGCAAAATGCTGATGGGGAGAAAATTACAAATTGTCAGCATTGTGCAGCCTCAATACAAATATAAATTACCGTATATACTCGCGTATAAGCGAGTTTTTCAGCCCAAATTTGCTGAAGTCCCCCCCTCGGCTTATACGCGAGTCATTGTATACTGAATACACTGTATACAGTATACAGTCCCCCCCACCAGTATAGAGGGCCCCCCCCCTTGTGTAGCAATCCTGTAAAGGATGAGATTAGTATACTTATCCCTGCCGCTGTCCCGCTGCCGCTGTCCCGCTGCCGCTGTCCCGCCGCCACTATCGCGTTCCTCCGGCTTCATCCAGCGTTTTCCGGCTTCTTCCGGCTTCCTCCGGTGGGCGCAGGAAATTACGTCATTGTCTACTCGCCAGAGGAGGAAGCCGGAAGACGCTGGATGAAGCCGGAGGAGCGCGATAGCGGCGGCAGGACAGTGGCAGCGGGACAGCGGCAGGGATAACTATACTAATCTCTTCCTTTACAGGATTGCTACACAAGGAGGGGGGGCCCTCTATACTGATATGGGGGGGGGGCTGCTGTATATACCTCTGGGACTGCTGTATATACTTCTGGGGCTGCTGTATACTACCTCTGGGGCTGCTGTATACTACCTAAGGGCTGCTGTATACTACCTACTGGGGCTGCTGTATACTACCACTGGGGCTGCTGCTGTATATATCACTGGGGCTGCTGCTGTATATTACCACTGGGGCTGCTGTAAATGTGGCACCCCAAGGGTTAATATGCCACAGAAACAACACAGGTTTAATCCCCACACAACACTACACTAGAAAGTGGGAGGAGCTTAGCTGGCACCTGCACTAGTGGGTGGAGCTAAGTTGTTTACCTCGGAGCAGAAGTGACAGTTAGTTCAGTTCAGAGGAGAGTTGAGTCTGGAGCAGGAGCAGGAGCAGAGCCAAGTGTCAGTGGAGGTCCTGAGAGGTCTGAGGAAAGGAGACAGGGTAACAGAGGAACATACCCGGGATAAAGCGTTACCCCAAAAGCTTGACCCCGGGGAGGCGCTCAAGACGGATACCGGATCCGAGGCTGTGCCTGAGACAGACAGGACAGTAAACACCGGCATAGTGAAGGTCCACCATCTTCAACACACCATAGCAAAGCAACACGAAGGAGTCAGTGACACAGAGGACTCAAGTTGCCCAGCATATTGGTACCTGTGAGCAGAGACAGGGCCAGCAGTATAGCTACAAGCAGCAGCAGGGCCACACACAGCGTTTAAGTAGGAAGCCAAGGACCCGGTCAGGGTGAGAGCAACCTGGTACAGACTCCGTGGACAATACTGTGTAATACCATCTGCCAGTAAAGAATTGAATAACAACAGAAACCGTGAGTGTGTGTGTCATCTTTATGCTGAAGCCCCACTTGCCCTCATAGACTGCCATTGCCTCTACTCTTATCATCTATACTGCTACCCCTACTCTCCTGCAGCATCAATAATATCCTCACAGACTTTAACTACCTCTACCACTGCCCCGGGGAACCCAGTTCTGCCCACAGGAACTATTCCATCCAAGCTGCTAACCCATCATACACGGAGGTTCTGCAGCAGCGGCGGCCCCATTACTGGCTGCATATAGTGGGTGGCGTCACGAGTGACAAATCCCATGTAAATAACCCCCCATTTTATTGTGCGGGCCTGGGACACGGTCCGGACCAGGACCGCCGTGACATCCCCAGCAGTACACCGGTCCGGCACCGAGTACCCCGTCCCAGTGGGCTCCACAACCTGGCGTCACGAACAGGATCTACCGTGCCCGGTACCGGGCATTGTGTGCCGTGATTAGTGACTGTTTTGGATCTGCCGCCATTGCTGGGCGCGTGCAAGCTGAATTGTAACTGCGCCACAGAGATTAAAAATTTAAAAATCCGCCAATGCAGAGCGCGCGACGCGCGGGAAGAAAAACCGCTCACCGCTCTGACGTCATCCGGAAGGGAAGAGAATCCCTGGTGCGCAGTGGAACCTTTGTAAGACATCCGGACGGAAGCGGAAGACGGAGGGCGGACCTTTAACTAAGGGGGCCCAAGATGTCGCAGCCCAATGCACAAGGCGGAGACGGAGCAGCCGGTGGAGCTGCAGCGCCGGACCCAGCGATAGTACCCGGCGGTGCAGCGGCGCAAGGAACAGCACCAATAATGCCGTTCCTGATATCGTATACTCCAGGGGCAATGTGGCTGCCCCAATACTCCGGTGAGCCTAATACTTTAACTGACTTTATGCAAAGGATAAAAGAGTATTATGTGATGTACCCCCTCACTGAAGCCCAGCGTGTAGGAATGATAATGGGATAGTTAACGGGCAATGCACGGCGTGAGGCTGCGTCCTGGCTGGACACAGATAAGGACACTGTAGAGCATCTAGCAGCTAGACTGAAAGCAACTTTTGAATCTGCTGCTGATACCCGGGCTAAGATGAGGTACTTTGCATGCCACCAGAAACCTAAACAGAGTGCCAGAGACTTTGCCTTGAACCTGCAGGAAGCACTCAGAGCTCTTAAGCTGGCAGAACCTGCTTTAGTCCCGGGAGCTGATAAAATGCTATTTGACCTATTCATAGAGGGTCTCCATTCCCCTTCCCACCGAGGACAGTTAAGCATGATACTGCTGCAGAACCCTGACATGACATTTACTGAGCTGAAAGATAGAGCTATCCGTTTGCAGCAGCTGGAAGAGCCACGGGAGCTACCCACTGTCCTGGACATTGCAGCAGCACCTCAGCAGTCGGCAGCGCAAACGACATCTGCTATGTCAGTGACTGCTGCTGAGGCCGGGGAATATATCTCAAATGCAGCAATCAATCAAAAGCTAGATGCCCTGACAGACACCGTGATCTCCATGGCCAAGGTCATCAAGAAACTGCGAGAGTCAAAGTCTGCACCTAAGACCAAGTCGGCGACCAGAAGAGAGGATGTCCAGTGGACGAGGCCCAGAAGATACCCAGCAGCAAGAGGATGACCCAGCGATCGCTATCAACCAGATGGACAGCCCATTTGCCGTCGTTGCCAGGAACCAGGCCATCTTGCTCGTGAGTGTCCTTTAAACGACAATTCCCTGGGCAGGCGGGCCGCTCCCCAGGAATGAACACTCGAGGCCCCTCAGCCTGGTATGACAGATTCGTGGGAGGAAAACCGGTGATCCCTATTGTGTTGAACGGCATCCCCTTTAGTGCCTTGCTGGATACTGGATCCCAAATAACATCTATCCCGCATGTTCTATATAAAAGGTACTGGGCTGATTCAGACATTACTAATGCGCCAGATGGCTTTAACTTTGAAGTATGGGCTGGTAATGGACTGGTAATACCAAAGGCTGGATTTAGAGAGATGAATATTCAGGTTGGGAAGGTAGAATTGCAGAACCAGGGTATCATAATCGTAGATGTTAATCGGCAAGACCGTGAACCCGTGATGCTGATAGGAATGAATGTCATTGAGAAATGTTTTTCCGAAGTGTTAAGTGTTTTGCAGCAAATCGCCGAGACTGCTGGAACAGGACAACAGAGGCTTTTGCACAAAGAGATCAAAGCCCTGATGTTGAAGCAACAGGTAGAAATCTCCGGAGGTGAGATCGGCAGTGTACGAGTAAGTGATCCAATACCCATTGTAATTCCTCCCAAAACTGAAATGTTGGTCTGGTGTAGAGCCGCAATAGGCATCAAGGGTCAAGACTATCAGGCCCTGGTAGAATCCGTGTACTCAGACAGTAGACCGACCATACTCACTGCTAGAGGAGTAGTTGACGTACACAGGGGAAGAGCGCCATTATGCCTATTGAACTGCGGAGAAGATGAGGTCACATTACATAAGTATGCTACCATGGCTAAGTTGTACACGGTTGATAACAATAACATCACAGCCGCCGAGCCCTTGAACCTGTCATGTCAGGCGGATGACAATGGCTCAGAGGAGAAGCTGGAGGATTGGTGCCAAAAGTTGCATGTAGGTACCAGTTCTACACCTCCCCGTCACAAGCATGGAGTATACCGTGTAGTGAAAGAATACGAACAGATATTCAGTAAACACCCGTTAGACTTTGGGCAAATCAAAGGGGTAGAGCACACTATACCCACAGGTAACCATCAGCTTATAAAAGAGAGGTATAGACCCTTACCACCAGCTCACTACCAAACCACCAAAGACATGCTCAGAGAGATGGAATCTGCAGGGGTAATAAGAGACAGTTGTAGCCCCTGGGCAGCACCTCTAGTGTTAGTTAAAAAGAAGGACAGAACCATGAGAATGTGCGTAGATTACCGGCAGATTAATCGCATCACACATAAGGACGCATACCCATTACCTAGGATTGAGGAGTCATTAGCTGCACTAAAATCTGCTAACTACTTTTCTACCCTTGATCTGACTAGTGGGTACTGGCAGTTTCCTGTGGCCGAGGCCGACAAGGAGAAGACAGCGTTTACTATGCCGATGGGCCTCTGTGAGTTTAATTGTATGCCGTTCGGACTCTGCAACGCACCCGGGACCTTCCAACGTCTGATGGAGAGCTGCATCGGGCACAAGAACTTTGAAACTGTCCTCCTGTACCTAGATGACGTCATAGTCTACTCGAAGACGTATGAGCAACATCTACAAGACCTAGCAGAAGTGTTCGACGCTTTGTCCAAGTATGGCATGAAGATCAAGCCATCCAAGTGTCACCTTCTCAAACCAAAGGTACAGTACCTGGGACATGTCGTGAATTCAGAGGGAGTAGCACCGGATCCTGATAAAGTCATAGTGATAAGGGATTGGCCAAGACCTACGAACGTGAAAGAAGTGAGGCAATTCCTGGGCCTGGTAGGCTATTATAGAAGATTAATCAGAGGATTCACGAAGCTAGCAGCTCCTCTGCAAGACATCCTAGTAGGACGATCAAAGAAGACTTCATCCTGTAATTTCCTGACACGGTGGGATGAGGAAAGAGAAGATTCCTTCAATAAGCTGAAAAGTACACTGACGGGAGAAGAGATCCTGGCATACCCTGATTACCATCAACCCTTCATTCTATACACGGATGCCAGCAACGTGGGACTGGGAGCCGTATTGTCACAGATGCAAGGAGGCAAAGGAAGAGTTATTGCCTTTGCAAGTAGGAAGCTCCGGCCTACAGAAAGAAATCCCGAGAACTACAGCTCCTTCAAGTTAGAGCTACTGGCAGTAGTTTGGGCTGTGACTGAACGTTTTAAACATTACTTGGCAGGTGCAGAATTCACCATCTACACGGATAACAACCCGTTGACTCACCTGGACACAGCAAAATTAGGAGCTCTGGAGCAGCGATGGATAGCCCGGCTAACTTTGTCATCAAATACAGAGCAGGCCGCAAGAATGGGAACGCAGATGCCTTATCCCGGATGCCACACCTGAGAGACGTGGAAGAGGAACCGGAAGAGTTGGAAGAGATTGAACTACCGGCCTTTCATCGTTCAAAGGTAGAAGATTACCAACCCGGCATCTACCAAAGAGAACAGGAAGTAAACTTTAACTCGTTAAGACACTATGATTGGGCCGAAACCCAAGATACTGATCCAGCTGTGAAGCTAGTGAAAGAACTGCTTACGAGACAAGGTGCATACCCGGATCAGAATGCCCCAGCTGAGACCATACAGCTCTGGAAAGAGAGAGGCAAGTTGTTTCTGAACCAAGGGAAGCTCTGTAGACGATTTACCAATCCCAAGATGCATGAACTGGTCTGGCGGATAATCGTGCCCAAGCAAGACATCCAAATGGTCTTAAGAGCGTACCATGACAGTGCAGGTCATTTCAGATGGAAGAAGTTAGAAGCAATCCTAAGAGACAGATTCTATTGGGTTGGCATGAGAAAATCCATTGAAATATGTGCAGAAGATGTGCCGCATGCAACCTCAGAAGGAAAGATCTACAGAAAGCTCCGCTTCAACCAATAGTAACCAAGCAGCCACTCGAGCTAGTCGCATTAGATCACGTCAAGTTGTCACCAAGCCGGTCAGGCTATGTCTATGCCTTAACCTATGTGGACCATTACTCACGCTTCTTAGTGGTGGTACCAGTTAAAGATCTGACAGCAAAGACGGCAGCAAAAGCATTCCAGACGCATCTCTGTAGACCACATGGTTACCCAGAACAAGTCCTTGCAGACCAAGGTCCAACTTTTGAATCAGAACTATTCAAGGAATTCTGCGATATGTACGGTTGTAAGAAGATTCGCACAACAACGTATCATCCCCAAACAAATGGTCTATGCGAGAAAATGAATCATATCATAATTGAACTGTTAAAGACCTTACCAGAATCAGAAAGAAACCAGTGGCCAGATAAATTACCTGATTTGGTAGACTTATACAACCATGTCCCTGTGAGGTCTACAAACTGCACTCCAGCATATCTTATGTGTGCAAGACCCGGTAAGCTACCAATTGATCTAGAAATGGGAATTGAAAAACCAGATACAGAGATATAAGAAGAAACAGATTGGGATACTAAACGTCAGAAACAGTATCAACAAGTGCAAGAGTGCGTAGAAAGAAATTACAGCAAGCAAGAGCAAGACAAGAGAAAACTTTTAACAAACATGCTCAAGCATGCCATTACAAGAAGGTGATCAAGTTCTCAAGAGAAAGAGATGCACTGACAAACTGGATAATCAGTGGGAAACCGTCCCATACACAGTCTTACCATCTAACTTAGACAATGTTAAAACCTGTTTGATAAGCAAAGATGAAGGAAAAACGTCACAAGTCGTATCTCGTGATCAGCTAAAATTGTGTCCTGAAACACTGAAGACACTTGAAGTAAGAGAACCCGTACAGGTCCAACCTATTAAAGAAAAAGAAGACGTTTTCCACACGGTACTAGGAGATTTTCCTAAAACATGGCCAAATTACCATGGAGCAGTTGTCGTACCAATGATTGCATTCCCTTCAATGGTGCAACCAACACCAGAACCCGTGTTACCTGAAGAAGTCCCAAGACCTGAAGAACTGGAAGTAGAACCATTAGAGGAAGAACAAATTCCTGGTCCCAGTGAGCTTGCCAGTCCTACAGTCAGATCTTCATTTAACATAGTACCAAACACTACAAATAGGTACATGCCTACCAGCACCAATAGGCTACATGCAAGTAGTATACCCGTTTTACGCAGATCCGAGCGTAGTACCAGAAGTCAGTTACCAGCTAGGTACAGGGATTAAAAGGTCAAATTAACTGTAAGATGTAAATATGTTTGTGTTAATATAAATTGAACCCGGTAAACAAATGTACATAGTTAATGCAACGTTAAAAAGCCCAGTACCTACAGAGACTATCCTGTATGAACTTCTTGCATATTCTTCAAACTTTTCCCTTTTATTTTATTTTTATGGACCATACTACCACGGACTGGTTGTGGTATAAACTTTCTAGTATACATTCATCAGCCCGGAGGCAAAAGACTAAACCCCCGGAAGGACTGCTTTTTGAATTTTTGGACTGTTTTTGAAGTTTAGTGATTTTTGTGATTTTACTATTAAGTCTTTGTAAATATTAATTGTATTAATTGTTTATTCTTTATTGTTCCACAGTCCCGGAGTACTGTCTTTAACTAAGGGGGAATGTGGCACCCCAAGGGTTAATATGCCACAGAAAAAACACAGGTTTAATCCCCACACAACACTACACTAGAAAGTGGGAGGAGCTTAGCTGGCACCTGCACTAGTGGGAGGAGCTAAGTTGTTTACCTCAGAGCAGAAGTTACAGTTAGTTCAGTTCAGAGGAGAGTTGAGTCTGGAGCAGGAGCAGAGCCAAGTGTCAGTGGAGTCCTGAGAGGTCTGAGGAAAGGAGACAGGGTAACAGAGGAACATACACCGGGATAAAGCGTTACCCCAAAAGCTTGACCCCGGGGAGGCGCTCAAGACGGATACCGGATCCGAGGCTGTGCCTGAGACAGACAGGACAGTAAACACCGGCATAGTGAAGGTCCACCATCTTCAACACACCATAGCAAAGCAACACGAAGGAGTCAGTGACACAGAGGACTCAAGTTGCCCAGCATATTGGTACCCGTGAGCAGAGACAGGGCCAGCAGTATAGCTACAAGCAGCAGCAGGGCCACACACAGCGTTTAAGTAGGAAGCCAAGGACCCGGTCAGGGTGAGAGCAACCTGGTACAGACTCCGTGGACAATACTATGTAATACCATCTGCCAGTAAAGACTTGAAGAACAACAGAAACCGTGAGTGTGTGTGTCATCTTTATGCTGAAGCCCCACTTGCCCTCATAGCCTGCCATTGCCTCTACTCTTATCATCTATACTGCTACCCCTACTCTCCTGCAGCATCAATAACATTCTCACAGACTTTAACTACCTCTACCACTGCCCCGGGGAACCCAGTTCTGCCCACAGGAACTATTCCATCCAAGCTGCTAACCCATCATCCCCGGAGGTTCTGCAGCAGCGGCGGCCCCATTACTGGCCCATATAGTGGGTGGCGTCACGAGTGACAAATCCCCTGTAAATAACCCCCCATTTTATTGTGCAGGCCTGGGACACGGTCCGGACCAGGACCGCCGTGACATCCCCAGCAGTACACCGGTCCGGCACCGAGTACCCCGTCCCAGTGGGCTCCACATATATACCTCTAGGGCTGCTGTACACTACCACTGGGGCTGCTGCTGTATATACCATTGGCTGCTGCTGTATACACCACTGGGGCTGCTGCTGTATATACCTCTGGGGCTGCTGTATACTACCACTAGGGCTGCTGCTGTATATACCACTGGGGCTGCTGCTGTATACTACCACTGGGGCTGCTGTATATACCTCTGGGGCTGCTGTATACTACCTCTGGGGTTGCTGTATACTACCTCTGGGCTGCTGTATACTACCACTGGGGCTGCTGTATACTACCACTGGGGCTGCTGTATACTACCACTGGGGCTGCTGTAACATACCTCTGGGGCTGCTGTATACTACCACTGGGGCTGCTGTATACATACCACTGGGGCTACTGCTGCTGTATATACCACTGGGGCTGCTGCTGTATATCCCCTTCCAACTCGGGGAGGCTGCTGTATACCACACTGCTGGGGGCTGTATACCTGTGCTGGGGTCCACCTTCGGCTTATACATGAGTCAATATGTTTTCCCAGGTTATGGGGGCAAAAGTAGGGGGGTCGGCTTATACACGGGTCGGCTTATACAAGAGTATATACGGTATACAAAAAGCCTGGATTACCCCTTTAATAATTCCATGCAAATTTTAAATAAAAAAATTGTAAATCAATAAGAAACAAAGCTACCTTTGAGGCTGACATGGTATGATTTGTGACACTGCTTGTGCACATAGAAAATTGTGCAGCTAGTTATTTTTCTTCTTTGTAATATCATTTTAAGAACTTGTATCCTAAATCAATGGAGAAGATATTTTCACTTTACAAGACAATAGACTCTGCTCTACAAACAGGTATGTACACAGATAAATGGACCGATAGATTTTAATACAATCATTTAGATTTTTGTAAATGCTTTTTTAGAAGATTGACATTGAAATGTCCACATTAGAGTGTTGAGCATCTTGAAATTTGAAGCATCAAAGAATTATCTCTTAAAATTTGATTACAGTGAATACATTTAAACAAATCGCAATACTTGTAATTGCTCAAAAATAAACATACAGTTGTGGCCAAAAGTATTGACACCCCTTCAATTCTGTCAGATAATACTCAGTTTCTTCCTGAAAATGATTGCAATCACAAATTCTTTGGTATTATTATCTTCATTTAATTTGTCTTCAATGAAAAAACACAAAAGAAAATGAAGAAAAAAGCAAAACATTGATCATTGATCACACAAATCTCCAAAAATGGGCCAGACAAAAGTATTGGCACCCTCAGCCTAATACTTGGTTCACAACCTTTAGCTAAAATAACTGCGATCAACCGCTTCCGGTAACCATCAATGAGTTTCTTACAATGCTCTGCTGGAATTTTAGACCATTCTTCTTTGGCAAACTGCTCCAGGTCCCTGATATTTGAAGGGTGCCTTCTCCAAACTTCCATTTTTAGATCTCTCCACAGGTGTTCTATGATATTCAGGTCTGGGCCCTACATTATGCTGCAAAATTTGTTGGCAGTCTTCAGACTTCATAATGCCATGCACACAGTCAAGCAGTCCAGGGCCAGAGGCAACAAAGTAACCCCAAAACATTAGGGAACCTCTGCCATGTTTGACGGTAGGGACTGTGTTCTTTTCTTTGAATGCATCTTTTTTTCTCCTGTAAACTCTATGTTGATGCCTTTGCCCAAAAAGCTCTACTCTTGTCTCATTTGATCAGAGAACATTCTTCCAAAACGTTTTAGGCTTTCTCAGGTACGTTTTGGCAAACTCCAGCCTAGCTTTTTCATGTCTCAGGGTAAGAAGTGGGGTCTTCCTGGGTATCCTACCATACAGTCCCTTTTCATTCAGACGCCGATGGATAGTACGGGTTGACACTGTTGTACCCTCGAACTGCAGGGCAGCTTGAACTTGTTTGGATGTTAGTCAAGGTTCTTTATCCACCATCCGCACAATCTTGCGTTGAAATCTCTCGTCAATTTTTCTTTTCCGTCCACATCTAGGGAGGTTAGCCACAGTGCCATGGCTTTAAACTTCTTGATGACACTGTGCACGGTAGACACTAGGAACATTCAGGTCTTTGGAGATGGACTTGTAGCCTTGAGATTGCTCATGCTTTCTCACAATTTGGTTTCTCAAGTCCTCAGACAGTTCTTTGGTCTTCTTTCTTTTCTCCATGCTCAATGTGATACACACAAGGACACAGGACAGAGGTTGAGTCAACTTTAATCCATGTCAACTGGCTGCAAGTGTGATTTAGTTATTGCCAACACCTGTTAGGTGCCACAGGTAAGTTACAGGTGCTGTTAATTACACAAATTAGAGAAGCATCACATAATTTTTTAACAGTGCCAATACTTTTGTCCACCCCCTTTTTTATGTTTGGTGTGGAATTATATCCAATTTGGCTTTAGGACAATTCTTTTTGTGTTTTTTCGCTGAAGACAAATTAAATGAAAATAATAATACCAAAGAATTTGTGATTGCAATCATTTTTAGGAAGAAACTATATATTATCTGACAGAATTGCAGGGATGTCAATACTTTTGACCAGGACAGTAGGAGAAAGCAGAGCCAAAGAATGAACCCTGCTGACAATATGAGCTTACACTCTTCAGGTAAGAAAAAGAGGAAACCACTGAGCATAAGATCTTACACTCTATAGGTGAGAGAGAGAACCCTGATGACCATAAGAGCTTACACTGTAGGTGATAGAAAAAGAACCCTGCTGACCATAAGAGCTTACAATCTAAATAATAGAGAGAGAGAACTTTACTGACCATAAGAGCTTACATACTGTAAAAGAGAGAGACTTGCTTTGTGACACTGAAAATGGAAAACTAATTTGTGATGCTGAAAATGAAAAGCAACATTTCCATACAAAATGGGAACCACTGTCTTTATGATATTTGACTCAAACTCGATCCTTCACAAATCCATCTGCTCATCTGTAGCCTTAAGTGCAAACAATCCTACTAAGGATATTGAAATGTGAAACTAGTCCAACACTATTATTTTGGGTTCTCTGACATGCAGAGTAGCAGCTTCCATGCAAACAAAAGACCCATGTGCACAAAGCACTTTTCAGGGTTTTTGCCTTCATCAATACAAAGAAGGATTTCATTTGGCTACTCACAAAAACTTTCACAATTTTGCCCTGTTTTAAATTAAATCAAGTCAAGAGTAAAATTGTTGATAGAACCTGAAGTGGTGCTAGTGATATACAAACTGGAGAATGAAAAAATAAGGAAATTCTTTTTAAAGAAAATGAGAACAATTATTTTTTTTAAAGAAAATAAGTAATTTCATTACACTTTGTTATTTCCAAATAACACTTCCCACTGCATATTTCTACTAAACAATAAGGGACAGACTCTACTTTCAAACAGATTACGGTACACATTTACAATGAAATAAATAATAAAACATGGCATTTCCAAAATAGCCTTGTTACAAAGAAAGCATCACAACATGTCTATTGCAGATTTAACTAAAAGGAAGCTAAAATAAAAAAAAAAGGAAAATGCTCAAATGTCAGCAATATTTCACCTTCCAAACTATTTATATTCACAAGTACTCTCCCAAAGACAAATCCAGCAAAAACTTTACTGAGAAATCAGTACTTGAATGTATATGTAAATGAGGCTTAGGAACTATGGTTGATCTGATGCCTCTGTCTCCCCAGCGCCACCTTATTCTTGACTGATTATGTCTATGACTTGTCTTCAAAAATAGGAGTTTTCAGTAATGCAGTGTTGGGAAGAGCTGGAGTGACAGAGGCTTCAAATTTACAACATTATTTGCATATCAATGCAAATGTTGATTTCTCAAAAACAGAAGAACTTACTGGTCATATAAATGTATTGTTACACGTGTCTTTGAAAGAGCATATACAAGATTGAGACATGAAATCCAACTGAAAGAATCCCTTTAACTCATTTTCACAGCTTTATGCTTGACCCTTCTGGTGTGTTCAATGCTTTTCATGATTCTGTTTGTTCCCTAATGCTTTCAAACGAACCTTTGAATCTGCCACAGAACAGCTGTAATTATATCGAGAATTAACTACACACAAGTGGTATCAGTTTTCTAATTAGGTAACTTCTGGAGGGTAATTGGTCAGTCATGATTTTTTGGGGGGTGTTAGCAGACTACGGGGGGGCTAAATACAAATGCATGTCACAATTTTTAAATGCATATCTTTAAAATATTATGAAAATCATATATCCTTACTAGAGATGAGCGAGTACTAAAATGCTCGGGTGCTTGATGCTTTGGCCGAGCATCCCAAGATACTCATGTACTCGGCCAGAGCACCGAGCCCAATGTAAGCCAATTAGTAACAAGCTCCGCCCACAGACTTCCGACTATAAAACAAGTGTTTCTGGGAAAGGGCGGGAAGGTGGGCTTTTCAAATCGCCGCAGCATACAACACCTTGCTGTGCCCCCCTAACAATCAATCTGCTCCCTGTGAGGTGCCAGCTCACTGTGTGCACTGAAGGGAGCTGTGTATTTGTGTCAGATCGTTAGTTATTAACGACAGAGTCCAAAGCATCTCGGCGGTACTCGGTGCTCGCCGAGCATCCTGAGTACAGGGATACTCGTGTGAGTAACGAGTAGCGCCGAGCATACTCGCTCATCCCTAATCCTTACCTTTATGATCCACAAATGCTTGTTACTTTGTCTTTGTTTCTCAAATAAATCTCAAAATATGTTTAGGTTTGTGGGTGTAATGTGAAAAAATGTTTAAAAGTTCCCAGGTCATGAATATTTTTTTCATGGCACTGTATATATATCTGTTTCTCTGTAGCAATTTCCTATGCAGCATCTATTTCTATTTTTATTCCTTTTTTGAAGTTTTGATTTTTTCCATGATCCTGCAGCATAAGGCAGTAGTGACTACTGCACATCAAAGAGAGTCCACACCAGCAGGGAGGGGTTTAATTCATAGCAGCAGTCATCCATAGAGTTGTGTCTACATAGCACAACTTGACAAAGTTAGTTGTTTTTCAGCCAAGATCCACATTGTCAAGTTCCGACGTATTGTGCAAAGGGATGTTTTTTTATTTTAACTTTTCTGTAAAGCCTTGTTGGCGTGTCTAAACAGAAAAAAAAGTTTCAAGATGTGACCCTATTTTGGTAACTATACCTCTTAAAGGGAACTTATAATTGTTAAACCCCATGCTGCAGGACAGACATCTTCTGGGCTGAGAGGTGGGTGACCAAAATGCAGCCTAGGGCACTCAGTTTGCCTATCCACTACATGTGGGGTCAGTCTCTACTGTGCAGGGAGACTTGTGCCCATCAAGCGATTCCCTGCTTTCTGCTCGTTCCCCTATGCAGCTCCCCGATCCCCTTACTCACCCTGTCAGTGGTCCCACGAATCTTCCTGCACTACCTCCATCTTCTCCTGTTCCCGAGGCCTGCATCCTGCTTCCAGAGCCTTTGGGAGTCTGCTTAGGAGATGCGCTCCGCCCACTCCCTAGATTTAAAGGGCCAGTACACCTGATGCTATTTTCACCTAATTGCCCCTTCTGACTAGCTACATCTATATATGGCACCCTCCCTTAAAGGAGGTGCCTGAGCAACACAGGCTGTCCATAGTATTGTTGCTTTCCCTCAGGTCCACTGTCCCAATCCCTGTCTTGGTATTTGTCCTGGCATTATCCATTGGTTATATCTCTTGTCTCATCCTAGAGCCTTCCATGTGTACCTTCGGACCACCTTGCCAATACGCCACCTGTCCATCCAGTGATGCTTTTCACATGTCCCCAGAACCTGTTAAACCTGCACGAGCCTGTCTACTGTGCCCCTTCAATCGGCCCGAGTACTCTATCTCCACCTCCGGCATCTCATCTCCTGGACTGTCTCCCAGAGCATCGCAGCCCTGATCTTTGTGCAAGCTCCTCATACACTGTGATTCATCTGTGTGCATCATTCCTTACTGTACTGGCAAGATCTCTCATTAAAAGTCCTTTGCTTAATCACTACCAGCATCTAATGCCTGTTCTAGTCTACGGGACAACCTCCACTTCGGCGGTCCAGTGGATCTACATTACCAATCGCACACCTCCATGTGCCTTACAATAATGTCCTCAAACACTGCTTATCTACAGATAGGGGTTAATCTGCAAGCTAATAGCTTTTAAAGTTGATAGGCTAAGCATGGCTACTGATCGGAAAATACCTTAAATCTGCCTGGCAGCCTCTGTGGGTTTCAGTCACAGAGACATGTCAGTGACGTTTCACTTAATCCTCAGTATACAGATAGAGGTGGCTACACGTATGCCGTGGCACACTAATTGACAGCCATTTCAGCAGGGTATCAGTGGTATTAGTGCAGAGACAGCTGTTGATCAATGTGTGTGGCCATGCTTACAGTCACTGCTCACTAGGTACTGCACAATAACTGAAGCCACTTCAGCTTGCCTTTGAGGCAGTTAGCAAAATGGAAAAGGAAAAAGAAAAGATTCAGCACTATCTTGGAATCAAATCAGCATGCTATGCAATGGGGCAGACTTTTGAGGCTAACATATAATGGGGGTGCTCTGTTACTAGATCCAAATGAGGAATAAAGTAATAATATGTGCATATAGCAAGAAGGCAGTGGCATTTTCGATTTAAACGCTTAAGTAAAAACAGTTTTTTTTAAACAAAAATATCCATTAAAACAGCAAACTATGGGAGGGAGTAGAAAAGGGAGGTAGGGTACAGCAGATGCACAGTAAAAACATATCATGCCCATTTCACACTAATCTGACGTCAACGGATCTGTGAAGAGGAGACATGGAATATCCTACTTTCAACCATTTGTTTAGAGCTATTGTCATTAGATACATGGAACACATGCACAATATTGACAGAACTGAAAATCAGAGCTGCCAATAACTAAAACCACCTGATTATAAGTATAAAGAGATCATTTTATCCTTTATCACTAAGGGACCTTGTGCATTGTTTTTATAGTCCAAACAGATTCTCTCCATAGTAGTAATTAGGGATGAGTGAGTCCTAAATTACTCGGAATCGCTAGACCCGCACGAGTCCGAGTCCAGGACTCGCTACTCGTTGCGAGTCTAGCAAGTCCAATGTTAATGAATAGGGAACCGAGTAATAGCGAATAATGCGATTTACAAATTGCTGATGTGTCTCTGAAAGTGTGCGAGTCCAAACTCGCAGGTTTTTCTCTTATTTGTTTTTTTTTGTGACATGTTAGAATTTCTGGTGTCTCTAAATGTGTAAAACAAGTAGCAGGTACTATTTCATGAAAGGTACACACTAGAGGCTAAGATATTTTAAGACAGATGGAAGGTACCGTGCGAGGTGCAGGACACCTTACAGCAACGCACTGGCACAGGAAAAAATTGTTTAGTCCGCAGAACCAGTCACTATTAGACTGCGGTGCTGGCTGCGTGCGATGTTAAGAATTACCAGTGCGAGGTGCAGGCAAGGACCCTATACAGCAACGCACTGGCAACAGGAAATTTTTTGTGGAAAAATGGCACCAAAATTATCTGGTAGACTAGTGCCAAAAATAAGAAAAAAAGCTTAGGATTGCAGCTCTGAGGAAAGCTGGGTGAACTAAGCTCTGAGGATGGTGCTGTATGCACTGTAAGGCTACTCCTACCTATCTCCCTTCCTTACAGTCCTCTACAGCAATCCTCCGTCCTGGTAGTTCTGAAAAGAACTTTTGGGTTATATGTGAGGAATCTTGACTCCTACACTGCCTAACTGTCCCTAGATCTGCTCCAAGTCTCCCTGCACTAGGTCAGCTCTTCTCAGGAATGTGCCCAAAATGGCGGGGACAAGCCTTATATACTGCCTTGCCTGTCATATACATGACATCACGATGGAGAGCAGCCAATCATAGTCCTGCCACAACCAACAATGCTATGGCATTACTGACTATGATTGGCTAACATGCTTGTCCTTCTTCACAAGTTTTCTGACCTAACACGCTATGCTGACTAGGAACATAAAAGATTCTGTATTCGCGAGTCCCGAATAGAGAATAAGGACTCGGAATCGCAGACTCGCTAGGAATCGGACTCGTAGACTCGCTCAGACTCGCTGCTGTTTGGGGAGATTCAAGCTATATAGCGATGTGATATAGCGAGTCTAGCGAGTGAGAAAAAGTAAACTCTGACAAAACTAGGATTGCCATTTAGTTGCATTGGACTCATTACTGAGCGAGTATTCGCTAAAAGACTCGCCAATTACCGAGTCCAGCGAGTCCCTTAAGAATCGCCGAGTAACGAGTCCTAGCAAGTAGACTCACTCATCCCTAGTAGTAATTTATGCTGATTGCCTCCTTTTTCTGGGAATCTTATTTCTTTTAATCCTGCATACCTTAAAGCTAGCGATAAAAAGGAAAAAAAACGCTATGAAAATGGCAAGGGAAAAAACTACTTCCTTTAACGCATCCTTGCAAAGGATGCATCCTCCCAAATGTGACCCTAGCCTTAGTGAGTTTTTCCTCAGCTGGAGTCAGGGTGAGGAAAAATTGCAGCATGCGGTGTATGGCTGCGTAAAGCATCAGAGACCTATCAAGCAAGTCATTGGGTGCAGGAAAAAAATAGCACAGCAAACGCATGATCCAAAGACAATACAAGTGTGCATTTTTTCCTCACCTACCATCTGTATGACATCCATATAATTTCCATGTGGACTGAGCAGACCTACTTGGGAGTTTTTGTTGAATAAATTGGTGAAAATTAGACTGTTTGTTGTCTTTGTTTAATTCTTTCTTTGTATCCCTTTCTTGTTGCCAATTGTGGACAATGTTGTGGACTACTTTGGATTCGGTGGACTACATCGGAATCCATGGACTACTGTGGACTTATGGCTTTTTAATTTAATAAATTGGTGAACCAGGGACAGTGTTGTGGAGTGCTTTTTCAAATAAATTATTTTTGTGCGTGTTTGTTAATCTTTTTACTTACTGAGTAATGGGGGTATCTGAAGAACAACACATCATTAAAAATCCCTGAGGTTAATACCAGCTGACAATTCACAGGTGACATCCACCCCAAAAAGTATTACCCTGATTGCCAATGCATTAGTCAATCAGGAAAAGATTGGTGAAGCACAAGAATTGGCTTATGCAATGGATGCAATGGATGAAATATGTCTTAAGCGGCTGAGGAATGCTATGTTTAGGCTCTGAAGAATAACCATGTTCCTTGCCACCCTGCAGTCCCCAGCTGGCAATGTTTCCTGTGTGCTGGGTAAAAACGTATGCGTTCAAATGCAACCATGTTTTGAATTGCGTTTGATTGCGTTTACCCATACAAGTCTATGGGTGCGTAAATGCATACATTTGACCACGTTTCTGTGCATTAATGCAGCTGAAAAAATGCATTGCAAAAACCTGAAAGTGAACTTAGCCTTACTGTTAACTATTACCTTCTACTCTATCCTTGGTGTTATAATTAGCGATGAGCAGATAGTTAACTACTCGGCTTCGGGAGATTCGTAGCGAGTAGTTTTTAATACTTGCATTATCGTCAGAATAGCGCGTCTAATGTTAGTCAATTAGTAATAGGCTCCGCCCACACACATCCGGTAATAAAAGAGTATTTCCAAAACAGGGCAGAAGGGTGGGTTTTGTTGCGCTTCTACTGCATAAAACACCTTGCTGTGCCCAACAGAGAGTCTTACATTCAATCTGCTCTCAATGAGGTGCCTCATCCTGTTGTTTACTGAAGGCAGCTGTCAATTTGTGTTAGATAGATAAGGATCGACATATCACTCACAAGCACCTGTGATACTGGCTGAGTAATGAGTATCGCAAATACTGTATTATCCGTGCGAGTAATGAATAGTAACGATTACACACGCTCATCACTAGTCATAATGTAATGACATAAGAGGGTCAGTGTATTAAAATGTGTCTCAATCTGGAAATAAAACAAGAGCTAGCATTCATCTGACCCCTTTTCAGCTAGGACCCCCTGATGTGAACAGGTAATTGAACTGGTTAATCTGCTATAAAACAGACATAAAGACACTGTGTATACAAACCTTCAGAAAATGGACAGTAAATGTACTGCAGCCAGAGCCAAGTTATAAATAGTAGTTTTTTTGTGGAAATCATAAATCCTACAGTTATGGGTGACACATGTTTTGCATTTTGATTCCAAGGGGAATTACATGCATATTTTTACATAACTGTGAGGCCTGTGCATGAGCTCAAACTTAATATTGGGAAGATATACAGGAAATATGATATAAGTATTGCCATCTATCTAAAGGAAAAATCATGATAGAAAATATGGCAGAAAAATCTTCCACATGAGACCTTCAGGGGTGAAAATATCCAGAAAGTTGAGAATCCCAAATCCACATCCTACAACTAGCCCCATCTGAGGTCACCAAAGGGAGGTATGTTTGAGTGACTGTTGTTTAATAAATACAGAAGTTTGAGTTGATGCATTCATTCAAAGCAGGAAGATACAAATCTATTTAGGATTGTTCCATATTTTCTAAAAGGAGTTCTCTTTGGTACAATCGGCACCATTTTCTTGGCACAGGTTAAGTATTTTTCTTCTGTCATCCTTTTTATTACATGTAATTTTTTTGCTTTGACCCCTTTGTAACACCTTTTGTAAATTTTACTAAGTGCTGCATACTTTTTTTAATCAAATATATAAAATTTAATCACTTTATTCCTCTTGCTCTGTAAACCACATCCTTGAAGCCTTGTGAAGCCAAATATTACATTAACGGGTGTCCAAATGGTCTCTAGAAGCAAATAGTGGCAGCAAACAACTGGGGTTATTGTGTGGCTTGGCAATGACTGTACCAAATATACATATATATTCCATGCATTGGAATCAGGTGTGTATATACTACGCATTAATTGTGAAAGCGCTCAATAAGCGCCCCTCGTCCATCAATCTACAGTTACCGTATATACTCGTGTATAAGCCGAGTTTTTCAGCACAAAAAATGTGCTGAAAAGTCCCCCCTCGGCTTATACACGAGTATATATGGTAATCATAAAAAAAAAAAATATATACCCGTCTGTATACAGCCCCCCCCCCGTGGTATACCGGGCCCCCCCTGTGGCAACCTGTAAAGGAAGCGATGATTATACTTATCGGGTCGCTGTCGCCGACGCCGCCGCTCTGTCACCGTCCGTCACCGCGCTCCTCCTGGTCTTCATGCTTCCTTCACCGTCGCACAGGAAATGACGTCATTTTCTGTGCGCCCGTGAAGGAAGCATGAAGACGGGAAGGAGCGCGGTGACGGACGGTGACAGAGCGGCGGCGTCGGCGACAGCGACCCGATAAGTATAATCATCGCTTCCTTTACAGGTTGCCACAGGGGGGGCCCGGTATACCAGGGGGGAGGGCTGTATACAGCCGGGTACCGCTGTATACAGCGGGGGCTGCTGTATACAGCGGGGGCTGCTGTATACCTCTCTGGGGCTGCTAAATACCCCTCTGGGGCTGCTGTATACCCCTCTGGGGCTGCTATATACCCCTCTGGGGCTGCTGTATACCCCTCTGGGGCTGCTGTATACAGCTCTGGGGCTGCTGTATACCCCTCTGGGGCTGCTATATACCCCTCTGGGGCTGCTGTATACCCCTCTGGGGCTGCTGTATACCCCTTGGGGCTGCTAAATACCCCTCTGGGGCTGCTGTATACCCCTCTGGGGCTGCTGTATACCCCTCTGGGGCTGCTGTATACCCCTCTGGGGCTGCTATATACCCCTCTGGGGCTGCTGTATACCCCTCTGGGGCTGCTGTATACCCCTCTGGGGCTGCTATATACCCTCTGGGGCTGCTGTATACCCCTCTGGGGCTGCTGTATACCCCTCTGGGGCTGCTATATACCCCTCTGGGGCTGCTGTATACCCCTCTGGGGCTGCTGTATACAGCTCTGGGGCTGCTGTATACAGCTCTGGGGCTGCTGTATACCCCTCTGGGGCTGCTATATACCCCTCTGAGGCTGCTGTATACCCCTCTGGGGCTGCTGTATACTGCACTGGGGCTGCTGTATATAGGGGCTGCAATACCACTTGGGCTGCAATACCACTGGGGCTGCTGTATATAGGGGCTGCTGTATACACCACTGGGGCTGCAATACCACTGGGGCTGCTGTATACAGGGGCTGCAATACCACTGGGGCTGCAATACCACTGGGGCTGCTGTATATAGGGGCTGCTGTATACACCACTGGGGCTGCAATACCACTGGGGCTGCTGTGTACAGGGGCTGCAATACCACTGGGGCTGCAATACCACTGGGGATGCTGTATATAGGGGCTGCTTTATACACCACTGGGGCTGCAATACCACTGGGGCTGCTGTATACAGGGGCTGCAATACCACTGGGGCTGCTGTATACACCACTGGGGCTGCAATACCACTGGGGCTGCTGTATACAGGGGCTGCAATACCACTGGGGCTGCAATACCACTGGGGCTGCTGTATATAGGGGCTGCTGTATACACCACTGGGGCTGCAATACCACTGGGGCTGCTGTATACAGGGGCTGCAATACCACTGGGGCTGCTGTATATAGGGGCTGCTGTATACACCACTGGGGCTGCAATACCACTGGGGCTGCTGTATATAGGGGCTGCAATACCACTGGGGCTGCAATACCACTGGGGCTGCTGTATATAGGGGCTGCAATACCACTGGGGCTGCAATACCACTGGGGCTGCTGTATATAGGGGCTGCAATACCACTGGGGCTGCAATACCACTGGGGCTGCTGTATATAGGGGCTGCAATACCACTGGGGCTGCAATACCACTGGGGCTGCTGTATATAGGGGCTGCAATACCACTGGGGCTGCTGTATATACCACTGGGGGCTGCTGTATATCATACTGCTGGGGCCTGTATACCACTGCTGGGGGCTGTATACCTGTGCTGGGGTCCACCCTCGGCTTATACGCGAGTCAATAGATTTTCCCAGGTTTTGGGGGCAAAAGTAGGGGGGTCGGCTTATACACGGGTCGGCTTATACACGAGTATATACGGTAATTGTCCAGATGATTGGTGGAAGCAGAGTGTTATTTGTGACATTATGGTGTCAGAAGTAGAATATCTGCGTAATCTCCAAAGTGGTCTCCTTTAACACTATGTACTATTGACCCTTCCACTTCCCTATACAAATGTTACATTTATACAATTATATTTTCAGTCCAAGTTCTGCCTGTGAAAAGAAATGTCAGAACTCAAAAAATGTTATTCTATAGGGATGTTCAATTGACCATGTTTTTAGTGACCAACTATCCTCATGAAATAACCTAAGCATGTACTAGTCTCTTCCACATTTCAGATGAGATTCAGTTGTTCAGTTCTATGGGTGCACAACAAAAATAAAATCAGTTCCTATAACCACTGTATAAGTAAACATTTTTTACGGTTACATTGCAATTTTTTAACTTAGGAAACATTATTTGGTATTGTATATTTTAACCCCTTCATGACCCAGCCTATTTTGGCCTTACTGACCTTGCCATTTGTTGCAATTCTGACCAGTGTCCCTTTATGAGGTAATAACTCTGGAACGCTTCAACGGATCCTAGCGATTCTGAGTTTGACTTTTTTTGGGACATATTGGGCTTCATGGTAGTGGTAAATTTAGGTCGATAACTTTTGCGTTTATTTGTAAAAACATTGAAAATATGGTGAAATTGTAGAAAATTTTGCAATTTTCAAACTTTGAATTTTTATTCTGTCAAACCAGAGAGTTATGTGACACAAAATAACATTTCCCATATGTCTACTTTAAATCAGCACAATTTTGGAAAAAAAAAAATTTCTTAGAAAGTTATAAGGCTTCAAAGTTCATCAGCAATTTTTCATTTTTCCAGCAAAATTTACAAAACCATTTTTTAGTGACCACATCACATTTGTAGTCCCTTTAAGGGGCGTACATGACAGAAAACATCCAAAAGTGAGACCATTCAAAAAACTGCACCCCTCAAGCTACTCAAAACTACATTCAAGAAGATTATTAACCCTTCAGGTGCTTCACAGGAAATAAAGCAACGTGGAAGGAAAAAATGGACATTTTAATCTTTTAAACAAAAATGTTCTTTTAGCCTCAATTTTTTTTCATTTTCACCAAGTCAACAGGATAAAATGGATCCTAAAATTTGTTGGGCAATTTGTCCCGAGTACACCGATACCTCATATGTGGTCATAAACCACTGGTTTGGGGCACAGCAGGGCTCGAAAGGGAAGGAACGTCATTTGACTTTTTGAATGGAACATTAGCTCCAATTGTTAGCGGACATGATGTTGCGTATGGAGAGCCCCCGTGTGCCTAAACATTAAAGGTCCCCCACAAGTGACCCCATTTTGGAAATTAGATCCCACAAGGAACTTATCTAGATGCATAGTAAGCACTTTGAACCCCCAGGTGCTTCACAAATTGATCTGTAAAAAATGAAAAAAGAAACTTTTTGTGAAAAAAAAAAAGTACTTTTTCATTTTTATGGATCAATTTGTGAAGCACCTGGGGGTTCAAAGTGCTCACTATGCATCTAGAAAAGTTCCTTGATGGGTCTAGTTTCCAAAATGGGGTCACTTGTGGGGAAGCTCCAATGGTTAGGCACACAGGGGCTCTCCATATGCGACATGGTGTCCGCTAACAATTGGAGCTAATTTTCTGTTCAAATTGTTAGCGGACATCATGTCATATATGAAGAGCCCCTGTGTGCGTAAACATTCGAGCTACCCAACAAATGACCCGATTTTGTAAACTAGACCCCCCCCAAGGAACTTTTCTAGATGCATATTGAGCACTTTGAACCCCTAGGTGCTTCACAAATAGATGCCTAAAAATGAAAAAGTACTTTTTTCTTCACAAAAAGTTTCTCTTTTCATTTTTACGGATCAATTTGTGAATCTCCGGGAGGTTCAAAGTGCTCAATATGCATCTAGATCTAGTTTCCAAAATGGGGTCACTTGTGGGGGAGCCCCAATGTTTAGGCACACATCAAATTACAGAACCAATTTGAGAAAAAGAAATGACATGGGGCTCTGCCATATTTTTGGTCCAGCCAGGTACAACTAGGCAGCTGGGGGCTGGATTCCTCAGCATGGAGAGGCTTAAGCATTCTGGGCCCCCCATGCTGCGAATTGCAGCCCACAGCTGCCCCAGAAAATGGCACATTCATTGAAGCTCCATTTTCTGGCACTGTACCCAGACTCTTCCAGTTGCACTAAGCCGAGATTCATAATGTCGGGCCAATGTTAAAACCGGCCATTAGGAATCTCTAGTAAATAGTAAAAAAAAATACACCACACAGAAAAAATCTTCTTATTTGAAAAAAAACCACAAACAAAATTCGGAGTCCATCTTTATTATAAAGATCTGACATAGTCCACAACGAAGTTCCCACGACACTCGATCACCTCTGCTACATTCAGAGACTGCAGCAAGGGATCAAGTATCCTCTTGTTGCAGTCTCTGATGTCATAGTGATGAAGTCCTGTATGGCAGATCATTGCCATACAGTAAGGCAAAGAATATGAGTCCGCACACATTGGAAGCAGCAGTGTGAACTGTGACCAATCCCCACCAAAAACATGAAAAACCAATGCAAAAACCGTATAAGTATCACACAAAAGGCGCTCTGCTGTAAAAATAAATAGCAAGTGCCGTAACAAAAACAGGGCCTTTTGGTTTATACGTTTTTGCAAAAAACTTACAGTAAGCTGCCTCATCAACTTCACGGTGGGCCCTGGTAGAGACAGTCCTAACTCTTTCCCTAGATGCTACGTTAAAAACCTGCCAGTGTGAACATACCTCTGGGCAGGGCGCGGGAGAGCACAGGACAATCTCACCTTGTAAGGCTGTGTGGCTGGTGAGGCAGCTTACTGTACGTTTTTTGCAAAAACGTATAAACCAAAAGGCCCTGTTTTTGTTACGGCACTTGCTATTTATTTTTACAGCAGAGCGCCTTTTGTGTGATACTTATACGGTTTTTGCATTGGTTTTTCATTGCCATACAGTGTAGCATTACTGTGCAAACCCAAGTCTCAGAGATCACATGATCTCTGAGGTTTGGGTAAGGTGACCTGATGTTGCGGTGAAGTGATCTGACAGCCCTGGCACAGTGATCACATAATGGATCACTGTGGCTGGGCTGTCAGATTGCTTCTTTGCAACCTGATCCCCCTGCATGGGGATCAGGTTGCAGTAAAATGATCTGACAGCCCGTGCACAGTGATCACATAGTGGATCACTGCGCATGGGCTGTCAGATCACTTTGTTGCAGCCCAATCCTCATTCAGGGGGATCAGGCTGCAGAGAAGCAATCTGACAGCTCTGGTACAGTGATCACATAGTGGATCACAGTGCCTAGGCTGTCAGATCGCTTCTCTGCAGCCTGATCCCTCTGCATGGGGATCAAGCTGCAATGAAGTGATTTGACAGACTGTGCACTGTGATCACATAGCGGATCACTGTGACTGGGCTGTCAGATCGCTTCACTGCAGCCTGATCACCGTGCATGGGCATCAAACTGCAGAGAAGTGATCTGACAGCCTGGGCACAGTGATCACTGTCTTCAGGGGGTGTGGCCTAGACTGCATTCACAATACAGATGATAAGACTCTCAAATTACCTTATGCCGACACCTCCATTTATATGGTCTCCAATGGCCTCCATTCATATCGTCATATGGTCGGTGTTATCACAAAGCGCAGAGCAGAGGCCATGCGAATGCAAGATTCAGATAAAATCTCACAAGAGCACAGCAGGCTGCCGGCATGAGGTAATTTGGGAATCCTGTCAGCTGTATTGTAAACACAATGTAGGCTATGCCCCCTGAAGGCAGAGCAACGATCATATGGGTGGTTCAGAATCATCCTACTGAGGACATCTTGTGGAAGTTTCTTTAAAGATGTTTCCTTCCTGATTTCATTAGTGAAGTAAAATTGAAAGTTGATTATAATTACTTGCTCTACCTTAATATTAAATAAAAATGTAAATGCTAGTTACACTTTAACCCCTTCATGACTATTTTGACCCAGATGACCTGGCCATGTTTTGCAATTCTGACTAGTGTCCCTTTATGAGATAATAAGTCTAGAACGCTTTCACGGATCCTAGCAATTCTGAGTTCGTGTTTTTGCGACATATAGGGCTTCATGTTAGTGGTAAATTTAGGTCGATAATTTTTGTGCTTATTTGTGAAAAAATTGAAATTTTGGCAAAAATATTTTCAATTTCACAATTTTCAAATTTTAAATTTTTATTCTGTTAAACCACATAGTTATGTGACAAAAAATAGTTAATAAATAACATTTCCCATATGTCTACTTTACATCAGCACAATTTTGGAAAAAAAATTGTTAGGAAGTTATAAGGGTTCAAAGTTCATCAGCATTTTTTCATTTTTCCAGCAAAATTTACAAAACAATTTTTTTAGTGACCACATCACATTTGTAGTCCATTTAAGGGGCGTACATGACAGAAAACATCCAAAAGTGAGACCATTCAAAAAACTGCACCCCTCAAGCTACTCAAAACTACATTCAAGAAGATTATTAACCCTTCAGGTGCTTCACAGGAACTAAAGTAACGTGAAAGGAAAAATGGACATTTAAATTTTTCCAACAAAAATGTTCTTTTAGCCTCAATTTTTTCATTTTCACATGGGCAACAGGATAAAATTCACCCTAAAATTTGTTGGAAAATTTCTCCTGAGTACCACGATCCTCATATGTGGTCATAAACCACTGTATGGGCGCACAGTAGGGCTCTGAAGGGAAGGAGCGCTATTGACTTTTTGAATGGAAAATTAGCTCCAATTGTTAGCGGACACCATGTCACGTATGGAGAGCCACTGTGTGCCTAAACATAGAAGCTCCCCCACAGGTGACCCCATTTGGAAACTAGACCCCCAAGGGAACTTATCTAGATGCATAATAAGCACTTTGAATCCCCAGGTGATTCACACATTGATCTGTAAAAATGCTAAAATACTTTTTTTTTTTTTCACAAAAATGTTCTTTTAGCCTCAATTTTTTTATTTTTACATGAGCAACAGGTGAAAATGGATCAAAAAAACTTGTTGGGCAATTTCTCCTGATTACGCCTATACCCCATTTCTTGCGGAAAATCACTGTTTGGGCACATGGCAGAGCTCGGAAGGGAAGGAGCGCCATTTGACTTTTTGAATTTAAAATTAGCTGCAATTGTTAGCGAACATCATGTCACATATGGAGAGCCCCTGTGTGCCTAAGCATTGAAGCTCCCCCACAAGTGACCCCATTTTAGAAACTAGACCCCGAAAGAAACTTATCTAGATGCATAGTGAGCACTTTGAACCTCCAGGTGCTTCACACATTGATCCACAAATATAAAAGTTCTTGTTTTCACAATAATGTTCTTCCAACCTCAATTTTGTTTCATTTTCACAAGGACAATAGGATAAAATGGATCATAAAATTTGTTGTGGAATTAATTTTTCCTGAGTACACTGATACCTCATATATGGCGGAAAACCACTGTTTGGGCACACAACAGGGCTCTGAAGGGAGGGAGTGACATTTTGGAACACAGATTTTGATGGCATGGTCTGTGGGTGTCATGTTCTGGATAGCCCCTGATGTGCCTTAACATTGCAAACCCCCACAAGTGACAACATTTTGAGTTCTTTGCCACGGGGAGCCCTGGTTACTCAGCGAGTGATGTCAACACTCCCCTGTGGCAGTATCTGACTGCTGCGGGTGACGTCACTCACCGAGTCCCTGTGGTCAGTGTGATTGCAAACTCTGCAGGGAGAGGATGCTTGCTCTCTCCCTGAACTCTGCATGAAGAATCGTGGAGGGTTATGTGCGAGTAATAAAGATGGAACAATGTGTCCATGATTTCACTGCAACCAGTAAGTTGCAAGTGAAATTGCATGCAATGTTGCGACGTGTAAAGGTACCCTTAGCGTTTCTTTAAGGCAGAGAGCTGTCATTTGAAATTTGAAGTTTTGTGACATGTCTGTGATCTAATTTTTTTCTACAAAATTAAACAACTGAATGAACATCCTCCCAGCCAGGTGATACCATAATTTTTCCCATGGGGTTGTATATCCACCAGGTATTGAATCCCTGTTAGAGTATTAGCTCCCTATTGATATTCTAACAAGACAACACAAAGTATATATACGTTTTTGAGCATTGTGTCCATTAAATTGCACCTGTGAGCATTTCATCATTGTCTGTACGGTGAATTCTGTGATGAGAGTTTTATCTACACTTTGGTCTCTTTTAGTCCTTATATACTTATATACTTGGTAATCTGTGTATGATAACTTAATAGGGTGTTGCTGTATTATCCACTTCTCCAGATTTGTAATGTCTTTTAAGTCTCTTTCTATGGTGTACAATAAGGATATATATATTTTAAGACTAAACAGAGTTGTGTAACTGTTACAACCATAGACTATTGAGAATATGGGTGAAAAACCTCCATTTGGGTCCCCCCAGTGTGTAAATGTATGTATCAGTATGATGCCTCGGGTCAGTACCAGCTTATAGATACCAAACTTGTATACTTTTATCTAAAAATATTCAGAACCCTTTAAAGAGGACCTGTTACCACCCCATACATGCTGATTTAATTGCAGCACTGAATCTAGCATGTCTGCTGCATTCAGGCAAAGGTTCTCCCATCCCTTGAGCCCCCCTGTACCCCGAGATAATTGAATTAAAAAACTTACAATGTGGAGCCAAAGAGGTGGGGTTTAGTGGCTGGAGTCACGTCTCTTCACAGGGCAATTTCACGCCCCCTGTATGTATTATCCTCCCTCCGCCACCTCCCTCCTGTCACTCATGGTCTCCCTCTCCTGAGCCTGCTGCATGAGAAGCTGGATGTAGGCGCAGAGAGAGGTATCGTTTTTGAAGGTGCTGATCCGCCTCCTGCTGTGACGTCACTGCCTTTCCCCGCTCTGCTCCATGCATAACATGGAGCAGGGTGGGGATTAGCGGTGATGTCATGGCAGGAGGCGGGGTGGCCGAACTCCTACGGTGATGTCACCACCTTTCCCCGCCCTGCTCTGTGGATAACATGGAGCAGGGCGGGGATAAGCGGTGACATCATGACAGGAGGCGGGGCGCCCGGCCTCCTGTGGTGACGTCATTGCCTTTCCCCGCCCTGCTGCATGGATAACATGGAGCAGGGCGGGTAAAGGAGCTTATATCACCGCAGGAGGCGGGGCAGGCGGCCAGCACCTCCAAAAATGATCCCTCGCTCTGCGCCTGCATCCAGCTTCTTATGCAGCAGGCACAGGAGAGGGAGACCATGAGTGACAGGAGGGAGGCGGTGGAGGGAGGATAATACATACAGGGGGCGTGAAATTGCCCTGTGAAGAGAAGTGGATCCAGCCCCTAAACCCCACCTCTTTGGCTCCACATCGTAAGTTTTTAAATTCAATTATCTCGGGCTACAGGGGCACAAGGGATGGGGGACACCTTGCCTGAATGCAGCAGACATGCTGCATTTAGTGCTGCAATTAGAACAGCATGTATGGGGGGTGACAGGTCCTCTTTAAACAAATATAATTGCTCTTTTGGCACCATTTTTCACGATTCGTAGCTTTCTCAACTTTGGGATCTGGGGAAGTGTAATGGCTTACTTTTACAGCTTGAGATTATGTTTTTAATGAAAGAATGTTGGGTAGGTGCAATGTTTCCATCTCCTGTTATTGCAATGTTGTGGCAAGCAAAAAACCTTAATTTTGGCGAATTTATTTTTTTTTCCCCACTACACAGTTCACTGATCAGATTAGACACTTACTTCAGGGCAGCTGGGCACCAGCAAGTCGATACAGAGCTTTCCTTTCCCTTCTTTCAGGGGCACCTGTGTTTCTCCTCACAGCTCTGCTGGATTTCCTGTCCCAGGGTGCACTTCCAGGTTAGAGATTCGTTACACAGGACATTCATCCAGAGAATGGCAGCAACTCACCGGGTAGGTTTCAGCAGTGTTTCTTTATTATCTTTTATTCCATGAAAACAGGTGGTTTTACAGGGTGGTGGAGGGAGGATGAGGGTCGCAACAACTGGCCGTTTCGCACGGTCTCGTGCTTCGACGGGTCACAATTTTTTGCATGAGACCGTGCAAAACAGCCCGTTGTTGCGACCCCCATCCTCCCTCCACCACCCCTGAAAAAACACCTGTTTTCATGGAATAAAAGATAATAAAGAAACACTGCTGAAACCTGCCCGGTGAGTTGCTGCCATTCTCTGGATGAATGTTCACTGATCAGATTAGTTGATTGCAGTTTTATAGATTGGGCATTTCTGTAAGCGGCGATAGCAAATATGTGTTATATTAGAGTATATGTATATAATGCATACCCGTGGAAGCGCTATTTAAAGCGAAACAGTGACCGTTGTCCTACTGACCCCCCTCCCTGCATTGTAGCTATGCATATTGCTAATTAAAGCCATGAAAAACTGCAATTGGATTCCTGTGAGTGCCGCTCTCTCCTTGCTCATTCATCCACTACTTCATCTTGCAGCTGAGCAACATTGGATCCAAACACCAGTTCATCCATACTATTGCTGCGTGCTTCTCCAGGTCAGTGCCCAGATTCCTCCTAATTAGATATATATAAAGTGACGCTGCTCAGGCATTGCAAACAGGACATAAGTCATTACCCCGCTTTTTTATGACACACATCAAAGCAATGTAATTGCATCAAGGAGCCGCCAATGCTGGCTGGAAATTGCCCATTTCCCACCAAGCCACTTTAGATTGCACTGTTGGTGACTGACAGCATGATCTATGGGCTTGCCAGCGGTGGGTGGATAGCTGATCCACTTGCACCTGTTAGTTACACATGCTTGTTGATGAGATCAGCTGGCATGTGTGGGGGTTGATGCAAACTCAGCAAGTGATATAATGCAATTCTGCATATGTGTAAAAAGAAAACTATAAATGACACAAAGAAATATTTAAGCAAATCATTGTTCTCACAGACTTTGAGATGAGAATAACTGCATACATGTTTCCATAAGGCTGGTTTCACATAACGATTTTGTGCCTGTCCGTGGGATCCGACTTTGAAGGGGGATCCACGGACAGGCACGGATCCATACGGATCCCTGCAATCGGATGGCAAATAGCCATCCGATCTGCAGGATCCGTGTGGATCCTGCGGTCCCCTGTCTCTCCCTACTCCTGCCTCCTCCATCTTCTTCCCTCTCCTATGCTACTCTGTCCCCCCGCTATTCTTTGCTGTGCCCCCGCTATTCTATCCTCCTCTATCCCTATCCTGTCCCCTGTCCTCTCCCTGTGTGTAAAAAAATAAAAAAAACCTCCTCCCGGAGTATACATCACCTGTCACCGGATCCAACGCTGCAGCACGATCAGGACTGAAGGACCTGTGATGATGTCAGAGTCACATGACCCGGTCAGCTGACCGGGTCTCTTATATCATCACAGGCTCTTCAGTCCTGATCGTGTGCAGCGTTGGAGCCAGTGAGAGGTGATGTATCCTCCGGGAGGAGGTTTTTTTATTTTTTTTACACACAGGGAGAGGACAGGGGACAGGATAGGGATAAAGGAGGATAGAATAGCGGGGCACAGCAAAGAATAGCGGGGGCACAGCATATAGAATAGGAGAGGGCAGAAGATGGAGGATCAGAAGCAGGGAAAGACAGGGGATACGGAGCCGACATCGGATCCGAGGTGAGCTCGTATCCGATGTCCATAGGCTCCCATGTTGTGGGCACTAGGATCAGCCTCGGATCAGCAGTGATCCGAGGCTGTCCGATGTGAGTCATGGACACAAAATCGTAGCAGGCTACGATTTTGTGCCCGTGATTACATCGGATGGGATCGGATGGTGCCAAAATCGGATGCTAATAGTGGCACATCCGATCCCATCCGATTCCCATAGGGGAACATGGGGTCTGATTTCGGATCCGATTGTATCCGTTTTGAAACGGATACAATCGGATTTAGCATTGGGCTGAAAAGTTCCCCCTCGGCTTATACGCGAGTATATACCCAGTGGTAGTATACAGCCACCCCCATCAGTATACAGGCCCCCCCATCAGGATCCAGGGCCCCCCCTTCTTGATCCGCAAAACCTGCAAAGGAAAATCATTATACTTATCACTGTCCTGTCGCCGCCGGACCGTCGCTGCCATCGCGATCCCCGTCTTCTTCCAGCATCTTTGCCTGCGACCACAGGAAGCCGGAAGAAGACGGGGATCGCGATGGCAGCGGCGGTCCGGTGGCGACAGGACAGTGATAAGTATAATGATTTTCCTTTGCAGGTTTTGCGGAGCAAGGAGGGGGGGTCCTAGATCCTGATGGGGGGGCCTGTATACTGATAGGGGTGGTGGGGCGGGCGGCTGTGTATACTACCACTGGGGCTGTATATACCTCTGGGGCTGCTTTATACTACCACTGGGGCTGCTGTATACTACCACTGGGGCTGCTGTATATACCTCTGGGGCTGCTGTATACTAGCACTGGGGCTGTATATACCTCTGGGGCTGCTGTATACTACGACTGGGGCTGCTGTATACTATCACTGGGGCTGCTGCTGTATATACCACTGGGGAGGCTGCTGTAACACTGCTGGGGCCTGTATATACCACTGGGGAGGCTGCTGTTTACCACACTGCTGGGGGCTATATACCTGTGCTGGGGTCCACCCTCGGCTTATACACGAGTCAATAGGTTTTCCCAGATTTTGGGGGCAAAAGTAGGGGGGTCGGCTTATACACGGGTCGGCTTATACACGAGTATATACGGTACTTTTACAAAGGAGAGCATGACAAGACAGGCTTCAGAATATGGAGTTACCTAGTGTCTTCTGAGTGCAGAAAGCTCTGTTTGGGTGCACGGCTCAGAAGGGAAGGAAATAGGGTGTGGGCACCGTGTCCCATTTCCAGGGAACCTCAGCAGAAACAACAACAACCCCCCCTCCCCCAAGTGACCCCATTGTGGAAGCTAGACTTCTCATGGATATTATTCATATGTATAGAGCATTTTGAACCCACATGCACTTCACAGAATTTGATGACATTAGGCTGTTATATGGAAAATGTACATATTTTTTCACATAAATGTTGCATTTTTAGGACTTCAAAAAAATCAAAACATCAGAAACCCTTACAATTGACCCTATTTGGAAAACTGGACCCATCCAGGCATTTATGTAGGGGGGGGGGGGGGGTTGAGCATTTTGAACACAACAGTGCTTCTCATAACTTTTTAAAACATGGATGTGAAAACTATAGTTTTTTTCTCCTAATATGTTATTTGTAATTTTCACAATGGCAAACAGAACAAAGCAGACAAAGCTTGTTGCATAGCTTCTTCTATATTCAGAGTGATATCCCATACATGGTCAAAAATGAGTGGGCACGTGGCAGGACTCGGAAAGCGAACAGCACTATTTAATTTTTGAAATGCAAAATGGACAACGTAATGTATGTGAAGAACCCCTAAGGTGCCAAATGTACAGAAACACACATTTAACCCCATTCAGCTATTGGTGTGATAAAGACTTTTAACCCACATATTACACAGAATTTTATTAGATTGGGATGTGAAAATGGAAAACACCATTTTTTTTCTGCTAAAATTTTATTTTAGCTTCAAACTTTTATTTGACACAAAGGGTAACAGGGGAAAATGGAGAGGACAATTTGCTATGAAATTTTTACCAAACATGGCAGTACCCTATATGTGGTTGTACACTACAGGGTGGGCAATTCATATGGATACACCTAAATAAAATGGGAATGGTTGGTGATATCAACTTCCTGTTTGTGGCATATTAGTATATGGGAGGGGGAAAACTTTTCCAGATAAGGTGGTGACTTTCATCTTTTTCAATGGGAAGAGAGTCATGTGACATCAAACTTTTCTGAATTTGCAGAATGGGCAAAACAAAAATTAAATCAGGACCCTCAGTTTACATAAAACATTATGTTCAGTGATGAAGCAAACTTTTTTTGTGAACGGTAAAGTTAACAAACAAAACTACCACTATTGGTCTGACAGTAACCCACAGTGGATAAATCCCTCCAAGACTATTGGAACACAAGAATTGATGGTATGGTGTGGTATATAGGGTACAAAGATAGTGGAGCCATTCTTCATCAATGGAAATCTCATTCAACTAGGTATCTGAAATTGCTCCATGATGATGTGTTGCTCTCTTTATGCACTGAAGATGGCATGTCCCCTGAGTTTTTCCAACAAGATGGAGCATCACCACATTGTAAGTGTCATTCCTACATGAACAGTTTCCTGGAAAGTGGATTTGTTGTCGTGGGCCAGTTGAACCAAGGTCTCCCATTCTGACCCCCTTAAACGTCTATCTTTGGGGGTCATCTGAAGGCAATTGACTATGCTGTCAAGATACGAGATGTAGCAAAAACTTCAAAACCATATCATGCCATAGCAAATTAATCAATTTCATGGTTACAGAATGTCCACTATGAGGGCACGTTTTGAAGGACTATGTAGGAAAACTCCATCAATCTACAAAATAAGTGCAAGCACTAGGAGTTAATGTTTCATAATTAAACTTTATTAACATATAAAGTAACAGACAATACACGTTAAAAAATGAATTTTTTGTGGATGAATCCAGATATGAACACATAGAGTAATTGCACTCTCAGGTAACGCAATATTGCCCTTATATACCAAGTGGTTAGTCTTATTCATTATTATGGGGAATCAGTGTGACACAATCACTCAATCACTGTTTACTCACCCATATGTTGTGCTGTTCCCTGATCAGTCAGTGCCCTCAGTTGTGGCCCCTACGACCGTTCGCAGGCTTTCTCAAGGGGTTCTTGTGATGTACTGGCAATTCTGCCGCCTTTTATTTGCTGCCGACGCCGTATTATGGTCGCGCCATTACCGTCGCGTCATTTCGCCGGTGACTGGTGGAAAGGGCTTTGCGCATGACGCGTACCGCGTCATTGCGCATGCGCACTACAGCCCGATTCCCCTCAGCCATAAGGGCCCGCACTGCTTTGTAGTTTTTAGATGACGGCGGCCATTTTGTTGGAGCACATTTACTTATTAGTTTAATGGGCAGACCGGCTACTCTGGCAACCAAATTACAGACGGACTGTGTATGTTTCCCCCCTCGGGTGTCATCTCATACATACTTAGTGAGTGTCCACTCGTTCAACATACAGGTGAAGTGATAGCCATACATTATATATATATCTTAACAAACACAGAACTATCTTCTAAGATTTGTGAAATGATTGATTACATTATATTGAGTGAGTAAAGTGCATATAGTGCATAGTGAATGTCTTTACTATAAAAATTTACACAGTAAATACCCCTTAAACTAGCAACAATCACATGTCTAAAAACAGCATGTCATCTCTACTTATTTGCATGAGTGGAACACATAACATAATTACAAGCAAAGTCACCACATGAAAAACAACCAGTTCATCTGTTCATTGCCATAATGCCATCCGGCCACATAAACAAGATTTTTCTCATTATTCCTGTCTTCCAGCTTATATATTTTCCTTTTGTTCGACAGTTTCACATCAGCAGCTCATTAACTTCATTTATGAATACCGTATATACTCGTGTATAAGCCGACTTTTTCAGCCCAAAAATTGGGCTGAAAAGTCCCCCCTCGGTTTATACACGAGTATATACATAGTGTGTGCTGAGTGTGACGGGGACGGGGGCTCTGACTGGGGGCAGGAGGAGGCAGGAGGGGGCTGCAGTGACACCGCGCGGTCACGTGGGCCCGCCTCATTGATATGTACGCATCCCCCTGTCCATCCCCGGCAAGGGGATGCAGTGCATATTGCCGGACACAGCCCCTGGCGGCCCCCGGCAGTGGTATACAGCCCCCCCGCCTAGTACCGGGCCCCCATGCTGCGGCACAGCATACAGTAGTTCATACACTACCATCTCTCCCTGCAGCGCGCGGCTCCTCCATGTCCCAGCCGGCATCTTCCTGTAGTGTCATGTGACTGGCGCGTCCGCTCGTCACATGACACTACAGCAACAAGCCGGGCGGGAGATGGAGGAAGCGCGCGCTGCAGGAGATGGTAATGTATGAGCTACTGTATGCTGTGCCGCAGCATGGGGGCCCGGTACTAGGCGGGGGGCTGTATACCACTGCCGGGGGCCGTCGGGGACCATGTATACCGCTGCTGAGGGGCCCTGTATACCACTGCTGAGGGGCCCTGTATATCACACTGCTGGGGGCTGCTGTATACACCTGTGCTGGGGGCTGCTGTATACACCTGTGCTGGGGGCTGCTGTATACACCTGTGCTGGGGGCTGCTGTATACACCTGTGCTGGGGGCTGCTGTATACCACAATTCTGGGGGCTGTATACCTGTGCTGGGGTCCACCCTCGGCTTATACGCGAGTCAATAGGTTTTCCCAGGTTTTGGGGGCAAAAGTAGGGGGGTCGGCTTATACACGGGTCGGCTTATACACGAGTATATACGGTACTTTTACAAAGGAGAGCATGACAAGACAGGCTTCAGAATATGGAGTTACCTAGTGTCTTCTGAGTGCAGAAAGCTCTGTTTGGGTGCACGGCTCAGAAGGGAAGGAAATAGGGTGTGGGCACCGTGTCCCATTTCCAGGGAACCTCAGCAGAAACAACAACAACCCCCCCTCCCCCAAGTGACCCCATTGTGGAAGCTAGACTTCTCATGGATATTATTCATATGTATAGAGCATTTTGAACCCACATGCACTTCACAGAATTTGATGACATTAGGCTGTTATATGGAAAATGTACATATTTTTTCACATAAAATGTTGCATTTTTAGGACTTCTAAAAAATCAAAACATCAGAAACCCTTACAATTGACCCTATTTGGAAAACTGGACCCATCCAGGCATTTATTTTTAGTCTTAATGCCACAATCTGATGCACATTAGGGTCACGCTTATTATAAAAAAGGGGAAAAACTCAATTTTTCGTTTAACCCCTTGGGGGCCATAGTGTCTAGTTCCACAATCCACTTGCACTCAACTTGTGCAAGTGTTTTGGCCAAATCTCCTCCTCTGATTCCACCCTGCACTTGGTCTATCCCTTTTACTACCAATCCAACTGGATCACATCCATGAAAAAATCTGAAATGTTTGGGAAGAGTTTTTAACAATTTAATATCATCAACTTGGCCAGCACCCATAATGTCCCGCACGTGTTCACGGATCCTTACACGCAACTGTCTCGTGGTCAGGCCGATATAGATCTTCCCACAGGGACAGGTTGCGTGATAGATCACGTGTGTCGTGCTGCAGGTGATGTATTTATTGATCCTGTGTATTTTTCTACCATTCGAGGCCTCAAACTCAAAGGCACATTTTATATTCCCCTGTGTACAAGCTAGACAGTCACCACATGGGTAACATCCCTTTAATGGTCTTTTTGCGTTACCTAAAAATGTATTTTTTCCTTGTGTGTAGTGACTGCTAGATATAATATCCTTCAAGTTTCTACCTCTACGTGCGGTAATCATTGGTCTCTCTGGCAGACATTTTTGCAAAATCGGATCTGTTAGAAGAACAGACCAATGTTTACACAGCACCTCCCTGATTTTGGGCCATTGTGCGTTGTAGGTGGAGATAAACCTCAGCACTCCTGAATTTTGAGACCTTGGTATCTTTGGTTTGAATAGTAAATGTTCTCTAGTCGTTTTTTTGGCTCTCATGTACCCTTTGTTTATACTTCTATTGCTGAACCCCCTTGTTTCGAACCTCTCTTGCATGTCACGGGCCTGTATCTCGAACTTATCGTCGCTTGAGCAAATGCGCCTCAATCTCAGAAATTGACCAGTTGGGATCCCCTTTACTGTACTAGGTACATGTGCTGACGTGGCATGTAGCAGGGAGTTGACTGCTGTGGCCTTACGGAATACATCCGTTTGAATTATCCCACTTTCTCCCACTTCCATTGCTACATCCAAAAACGTTATCTTTTTCTTGTGTGCCTGATATGTCAATCTTATGTTTAGGTCGTTTTTATTTAAAGTCCCCATAAATATTTCTAGGTCTTCTCTTGACCCCTGCCAAACAAAGAGCAGGTCGTCAATATATCGATACCAACAGGGGACTTTATCCACACCCACAATGCCTCCAGTCTGAAATAGCGACCGCTCCCATCCACCTAAAAACAAATTGGCGTAAGATGGGGCACAAGCCGCCCCCATTGCTGTTCCTCGTCTCTGCAGATAGAAGCGGTCGCCAAAGACGAAGGCATTGTGGGTGAGGACGAACTCCAACAGTTCTAATATCAACGCACACAAACAAGGGTCCCAACTGGTCATTCCCAGAAAGAAGCGCACAGCCCTCATGCCATCGCCATGCGAGATACAAGTATATAAGGACTCGACATCAGCTGTTACCAGCCACATGTCTTCAGAGATTATTAGTCCTTCAGTTTTTGTAAGTATATCAGTGGTATCTCGCACGTACGATGGCAGGTCGACTACTAGTTGTTTTAAATAAAATTCCACGAACTTGCAGGGAGGTTCACATAGTCCACCTAGGCCGAGACAATGGGGCGACCCGGCGGGTTTAAAATATCTTTATGGACTTTTGGAATTAAATATAATGTTGGCATCTTAGGGTTTTCTACCAACAGCCCATCCATTAATTTTTTCGATATTACCCCATTGTCAAAGGCTCTCTGTAAGATATCCTGGAGCTCAGCAATATACATCATCGTAGGGTTACATGACAATTTATGATACGTAACACCGTCATTAAGTTGTTTATATACCTCTTTTTCATATTGCTTTTTAGGCCAAACCACCACATTTCCTCCCTTATCTGCATTTCTAATTACAATGTCGTCTAGGGCTTTTAATTCCCTTAGCGCTTCTCTTTGTTTGTATGTTAAATTATCCTTGCCCTCATATCTTGAGATCCTACCAAAATCGTTGGTGACCAACCTGGTAAAGAGCTCAACTTGGGGGCTTAGTGCTAAGGGAGGAAATGTGGTGGATTTGGGAGCCAAATTTGAGGGATACATACCTGGAGGGTTGGGGATTTCATCCCCCAGGTCCTCAAGGTTAATGTTCTCTAGTGTTATTCTTTGGCTTTTCATGTGTAGCTTTTTTTCTTTTTGTAAACACTTGTTTCGAACCTATTCAGGGTCACGAGCTGTAAATCTCAACACAGTCGTTTGGCAAATTAACCTCAATTCAGAAATTGACCGTTGTATCAGTTATGTAACTAGGTACTAAGTGTGGTTACGTTGCTGTATTGCAGGGAGTTGTTCTGCTGTGGCCTTATCGGAATACATCTTTTAATATCCCCTTTCTCCCCTCGTACATTGAGACTATCAAAATAGTTTATCCTTTTTCTTGTTTGCCATGATATTGATTAATCTATGTTTGGTCGTTTTTTTGTTATAGTACCATAATTCATTTTCATTGTCATTTCTTGATCTTCCATGCCTAACAGAGAGGTCTAATATGCTGATACACATCAATCTTTTCCTACCACTAATTTGACCTCAGTCTGAATAGAAGTTCCATAAAACAAATGGCAGATGTGGGCAAGCCTGCCCCCATTCTTTTCCTTCTCCTGCAGATAGAATGACGGTGAAAGACTGAAGCTCAATCCGTGGTATGAGTCCATTCTGTTATAATATCTAGAGCACACAACAACGGTCCCTCTGTGATCATTGTTCAACAAAGAGGGAAGCATATTCGCCTTGAATCAAGTATATAAATCACATAGTGTTACCACCACATGCTTCGGATTATTAGTCGCCAGTTTTTGTAAGTATAATCAGGGGTTTCGAACAAGCTCGTGAAAACAGTATACTATATTTAAATAAAATTCAAAACTTGCAGGCAGTTCAATTTAATCAACTTCATGGTACAGAAGCATGAGGCGACCCGTTTGAAGTACTATGTAGGACATCTGCAATTAAATATAATGTTGGCACTAGGGTTTTTCTAAAAGCCCATCCATTAATTTTTACGACAATACCCTAATGATGTTTTGGTGAATCCAGATATGAACCACATAGAGGTAATTGCACTCTCAGGGTAACACAATATTGCACCTTATAATACCAAGTGGTTAGTCTTATTCATTATTATGGGGGAATCAGTGGTGACACAATCACTCAATCACTGGTTTACTCACCCATAATGTTTGTGCTGTTCCCTGATCCAGTCAGTGCCCTCAGTTGTGGCCCCCCCTACGACCGTTTCGCAAGGCTTTCTCAAGGGGTTTCTTTGTGATGTTACTAGCGACTTCTGCCGCCTTTTATTTGCTGCCGACCGCCGGATTATGGTCGCCGCCATTACCGTCGCGTCATTTCCGCCGGTGACTGGGTGGAAAAGGAGCTGTGCGCATGACGCGTACCGTGTCATTGCGCGTGCGCACTACAGCCCGATTCCCCTCAGCCATTTTCAAGATACGAGATGTGCAGCATCTGAAACAATGGATACTGGGAGCCTGTGCTACCATTTCTTCAGCCGTGTTGCTATCAGTGTGTCAAGAGTGGGAGAGGGTTGCATTGACAACCCAACATAATGGGCAGCACGTTGAACACATTTTATAAGTAGTCATAAACTTGTAAATAACTCATGAAAGAATAAAGTTACGTTAATACCAAGCACACCATTGTTTTTCTTATGAATTTCTCAATAGGTTTGATGTGTCACATGACCCTCTTCCCATTGAAAAAAATAAAGGTGGATCCAAAATGGCCAACTTCAAAATGGCCACCATGGTCACCACCCATCTGGAAAAGTGTTCCCCCTCCATGTTTTCATATGCTAATGTGCCATGAACAGGAAGTTGATATCACCAACCATTCCCATTTTAGTTAGGTGTATCCATATAAATGGACCACCATGTACTATTTAAGTACATGGCAGAAATAATAATAATATCTATTCGTTTACATAACACTATTAATTCCATATCTTTTTACATACATTTGCAACACTGCCCCCATTAGGGCTCATAATCTAAATATCCTATCAGTATGTCTTTGTAGTCTGGGAGGAAACCAGAGAACCCAGAGGAAACCCACATAAATACTGGGAGAACATACAAACTCCTTGCAGATGCTATCCTGGGTGGGATTTGAACCCAGGACCTAATGCTGCTAAGCAACAGTGTTGACCACTGAGCCACCATGCTGCTGGCTCAGATACGGCTTGATTAGATTGTGGCCTCCCTTAGTTGAACCCCTGAGATGCCAGATCAGCAGAAAACCCACAAGTGACCCCAAATTGGAAACTCTACGGCAGTGTTTCTCAACTCGAGTCCTCAGGACCCACCAACTTGTCATGTTTTCAGGATTTCCTTAGTATTGCACAGGTGATAGTTTAATCACTGCACTGGGGATAATTCCAACCCCTGTGCAATACTAAGGAAATCCTGAAAACACGACGTGTTGATGAGTCCTGAGGACTGGAGTTGAGAAAAACTGCTCTACGGTGAAAACAATTCATCTAGCGGTGTAGTGAATATTTTGAACACACAGGTGCCTAATTCATTTTTATAACAATAGGACAAGGAAACTACTGTTTGGCCGAACAGCAGAGCTGAGAAGGTATGGCCAGGCGGACATTTTCTAGAACTATTTGAAGGGAACATTGTCAACCTAGTAAGCCCCACCCAAGCTGTCACTACCTGTCCCTGCACCTTGCTATTACTAATCTAACTATCCATCTCTGTCCTGTGTGCTGTGATGGTGTATAAAAAGCATTTTATACTTACGGGTTGTTATGGTAATGAACCGGGGGGCTGCTGCAGCTAGGAACCCAACTGGGTGCCCTCTTTCGCTCTCTGTCCCCTCCTCGATACTTCTTTATGACGCCCCAATAGGAGTATTCATTCCTTTCTGTAAATCCTCCTGTTTTGAACTGCCTGCCCCTTCTCATAGTATTGTGCCAAGCCTAAGCGTCATATCCAGCCTTGTGCATTGTGGGGATAATCACGTGGGATGGCCCGGCTTCAATATGCGCACTGTACATGCGCCGGGAGCCAGGCTGTCCCATGTAATCAGCTCCACAATGCATCGGGCTGGATATGGCGCTCCAGCTCAGCGCAATACTATGAGAAGGGACGGTAATTTCAAAACAGGAGGATTTACAGAACGGAATGAAAACGCTCATTGGGGCGTCATAAAGAAGGATCGAGGAGGGGACAGAGAGCAAAAGAGGATGCCCAGGGGGGCTACTAACAGTAGCCCCTGCTTTGTTACCATAACAACCTGTAAGTATAAAACGCTTTTTGTACACCATCACAGCACACAGTTAGTGGAGAGAGCGATAGTTAGATTAGTAATAAAAAGGTGTAGGGATAGGTAGTTCAATCAGCTTGTAGGACAAAGTACCGTGGGTCCATGCTGCCACTTCAATTAATGGAGATAAAAACCAGCCACATGGGAATGTCTGGATTAAACAGAATTCTTCTTTAATAGTCCAACATGTTTCGGAGTTATCTCCCAACTCCTTCCTCAGGGAATGTCAGGCTTAGGCTACTTTCACACTACGATTTTTGTAAAATCCGATGCTGTCCGATATAAATCGGACAGCATCGGATTCTTCTAATGCCTGGAATCGGGTGCCAAATAGGCATCCGATTCCGACAGAAAATAGGATGCCCGCCCTCCTGTCAGATCGCTCCCTGAGAGCTGTCAGTCTCTCCCCCGGTCCTCTTCTTTATCCCCTGTGTCTCCCCTCTTGGCCCCCTGTCCTCTCCTCTTATCGCCCGGTCCTCCCCTCTTGGCCCCCGGTCCTTTCCTCTTATCCCCTGTGTCTCCCCTCTTGGCCCCCGGTCCTGTGTCTCCCCTCTTGGCCCCCGGTCCTGTGTCTCCACTCTTGGCCCCCGGTCCTGTGGTCTCACCTCTTGGCCCCCGGTCCTCTCATCCCCTGTGTCTCCCCTCTTGGCCCCCGGTCCTCCTATGCGTCCTCCTCCTCTCCTCTTGTCCTCCTCCTCTTGTCCTCCTCCTCCTCTCCTCCTCTCCTTTCTCACCTGTCCACGACTCCTGCACGGTCCCGCGCGTCTCCGGTGCCTTGCTGTTCTGTCTCAGTGCTGCCAGGACCTCTCGTGATGTCACAATCACATGACTGCCGGCTATTGGTTCCTGGCAGTCATGTGATTGTGACATCACGGCAGGTCTTATCAGCACAGACGGCAAGATACCTGGAGACACCGGAGATGCCGGGAGACGTCGGGGGCCTCGTGGACAGGTGAGCATAGATTTTTTTTATTTTTAATTAACCCATTCATTCACTTTTGGAGCGATTTTAGTGTACTGAGCATGCTCAGTACACTAAAATCGGTCCGAGGAGACATGAGATGTTTCCTCGGACCCTTCTCCATAGGGCCCCATGTTAAGTTGATCGGGTCGGATCGGATGTGCACTAAATGCCATCCGATCTGGTCCGATCCGAATCTGTCCGATTTTATTTTCGGTGCAAAAATCGGAGCAAGCTCCGATTTTTGCACCGATAAAAAAATCGGACAGATTCGGATCGGACCATATCGGATGGCATTTAGTGCACATCCGATTCGGTCCGATGCCCATAGGCATACATGGGGTCCGAAAATCGGTCCGATGCTGTCCGATTTTCATCGGACAGCATCGGAAATGCTAAAATCGTTATGTGGAAGCAGCCTTACAATGAATTTCCACATATTTATAGTGAAAAAGTGCAAAGTCATTCAATTAGTGACATCACATAGTGGGAGGTTTCCTGTGATGTCACTATGTTGTGATAACAAAGAAACTACAAGAGTAGTATTATGAATGAACAAATAAATCTTCAGATAATTATACAAAACCAAACAAATATTCTCCCAGACCTTACTATGAAGGGTACAACCAAATAAAAACCCAGCCTCAACATCTGGTCCTAATGAAGCAACCCCTAAAACTATCTCTGAAATACCTATTATTAATGGTGGATCTCTAGATAAAGATACTCTAGAGAAAGATGACCCTGACACTAATGACACCAATGAACTCACTACAGAAACTGGTAGCAATAAAGATATGTCCTCAGATGAAGAGGTCTTTGATTCCTCATCAATGGAAAATAATTTCACAACAGAAGATTGGGAGAAAATTGAGAAACAAGTGAATGAGAATAAAATGCAGACCCCCCTCTGCTCCTCCAAAAGAACCCACTTTCATAACCATTGAAGCTTTAGTGCATCAAGAGTACAATGATAATAATGAATCAATTTTGAATGCTCCAAAAAAAGTATCTTCAAATAAAAAAACCACTGCCGAAGAACACCTACAAAAAATCAAAGATCAAATAAAAAGAATTAATAGAGAAAAACCATTGAAACCTATCATTATGCACACAAAACAAAAAACACAGAGGAATTCTTTGATCACTAACCAAAATCATGATCTAATTGAAATGGACACGGTGATCCAATCTGATATCCATAGCAATACACCAAGCACTCCGATTGTGAGAACAGGACATTTGATATCCACAACCCCTACACCAGAACTTATTAAAATAGTACTAGACAAGACCAGCAAAAACCATACTGGTATATCAAATATGCCATCCGAAAGAGTAGGCCTCTCAGTTGGTTCAGCTTCTTCATCTGAATCGACTAAAATATTGCTAGATAACACCAGTAGTAATAAGAGTGGAATTGTTCCTTTTTTAAACATGGCCAACAACCAGAAAAATACAATCTCAAATTATTTCAGCCCAAAAACAAAAAGAAAAATAGGAGAGGTGGACGAGGCCAAAGAAAAAACAGTAAAAAAGAAAGGAAGGGTAACATTTGCCCTATAGATTTGAACATTATAAACCTATCCAATCATGTCTTTTCACACAATGAACTAAAATTGCTCAACAAAGGGCTCTCATTTTGCCCTTCTTATGAACCAGACGATCTAGACTTATTCGTTGACCTTCACAAATATATAAGAAAGCTGACATTAAGAAGGCATTTTGAAATCAATACTATGAATTCTAATGTGCCTAATACCGACAATTGTTTTCACCCAAATATAAACCAAACTAGTAATGTTTACCATCTTGATAGTAAGGGCCATGTACTGGAAACATTTCACAGTTTGGTACAGAAAGACTTTAATTTGTTAAAAGACAATAATCCTGATAATAAGAACAATTTATCGTCTGAGGAGAGAGAAGCCTTAAAAAATCTACAAAAGAACAAAAATATTGTGATCAAAAACGCTGACAAAGGAGGAGGAATTGTAGTACAGGATTAAAATGACTATGTGAATGAAGCGTTGAGATTGTTATCAGACACAATATATTATGAAAAAATTGATTTTGATCCATTTCCAGAACTAACACTCCGATTCAATTCTTTCATTAAAACAGCATATGATAACAATATAATCAATAAAATCGAAAAAAAGTTCCTTTATAGCAGACATCCAAAAACCCCATTTTTGTATCACCTCCCCAAAATTCATAAAGACATAAAAAAGCCTCCAGGCAGACCTATTATCTCAGGAATCGATTCCCTGACTTCCAACTTAGCCCACTATATTGATATAATCTGCAGCACCATGTAGTTTCCCTGAACAGTTACTTGAGAGATTCGACAGAATTAATTTAATTAATATTTTAAAGGATACCACTTGGGAAAATGATGATTGCTTTTTATCGTTGGATGTTGCTTCATTGTACACAAATATCGAACATTTTATTGGATTGGAATGTGTGAAATCGTTTTTAGAAGTTACCTCAGGGGAAATGGTGTATCAGTGTCCGCGCTGCTGAAATCCCAAGAAAACGATCCGGAAACCATATGTAGGTTGCATCAATCATCCATTTATTCCTTTCCTACGCGTTTCAACACTGTCCTAGTGTCTTCCTCAGGGATATCCCTGAGGAAGACACTAGGACAGTGTTGAAACGCGTAGGAAAGGAATAAATGGATGATTGATGCAACCTACATATGGTTTCCGGATCGTTTTCTTGGGATTTCAGCAGCGCGGACACTGATACACCATTTCCCCTGAGGTAACTTCTGGATGATTCCCACGTGCATGTGGAAGGTGGAAGTCCTGCAGCAGCTGCATTTAATGCCAAATGCTTTTACACCAGTTGTGGGTCTCACAACTGTGCTAGGTGAGTGAATTCATACCCACCGCATACATTAGTGTCACTAGTGATAGGGCACTATTGCGCCTCTTGTTCCCCCCCCTATTTTTTTACTTTGAAATCGTTTTTAGACATTGATGATAGGATCCCTGAGGCTCAAAAAAATTTTATTATGGAAGGTTTACATTTTATTTTACATAATAATAATTTTACATTTTTAAATGATTTTTACCATCAAAAGAGAGGAACAGCTATGGGATCAAAGGTGGCCTGTTCTTACGCTAACTTGTTCATGCGGTGTTTTGAAGAAATATATATTTATGGTAATGCACACGCAAAGAGCTTAAAATTATACAAACGTTACATTGACGATATTTTTATTATATGGAATAGAACAGAAGCCAATGTCAATGAATTTTTAAATGAACTTTTTAATAATGAATGGGGCCTCACGTTTGAACCACATTTTGGAAGAGAAAACTATAGATTTTTTAGACCTCACAATATTTATTGAAAACAGCACAATTAAAACCAAAACATTTTTTAAGAGCACAGATAAAAATAGTTATGTGCATTTTAAGAGTGGCCACTACGGGAAATGGCTTAGAAATATCCCGTTAAACCAGTTTAAGCGAATCCGCAAAAAATTGCACCGACCTGGTTGATTTTAATGAACAAGCCAAAAAACTTAAAGAAAGATTCCAAACTAAAAAATATCCCAACATATTGATACATAATGCGATCAATCTATGCAAAAACACCGAACAAGAACAATTACTGAAAAAAAGTAACATGAGGGAGAACAGAAAAGATTTTTCCTTTAATTTTATTACTTCCTTCAATAGAAGGAACAAAGAAATTAAGAATGTGATGGCAAAACATTGGCCACTTTGAGTGATCCTATCCTGGGAAAAATTCTCCCCAAACAACCGAGCCTAACGTATAGAAGAGCTCCAAACCTCAAAAGTTTATTAGCACCCAGCAGGTTACCGATAATATAATCTAAATAATTGTAATAAAAAATCAAATGGAATTAATGGTTCAAAAAGATGTAGAATACCTAGATGTCTGTGTTGCAAAATGATGACTACAAGTGACAGTTTTGTTTCCTCGAGCTCTAAAGAGATATTTCCCATCAAACATTGTTTAGATTGTAATTCTGCATTTGTGATTTATTTATTGGAGTGTCCTTGCGGCATCCAATACATAGGAAGAACAACCCAAAAATTGCGCTGCCGAATTAATAAGCACAGACACAATATAAAAATTGGCTACAAACTACACGGGGTTTCTAAGCACTTTGATTTCAAACATAACAGAGATTTTTCCAAACTAAAGGTCACAGCTATAGATCACATCCCTGCAACCAGCAACAACAGACTCAATGCCCTAAATAGAAGAGAGAGATTTTGGATCCATAAAATGAATACATTAAAACCAGCTGGACTGAATATAATAACTGAGATGATCTCCTAAAATGTTGCAAATCGAGGTGAACGTGCTGTATATATGTATATATATGTCTGTGTATCAAATATACCTATTCTAACATAATCCACCGAACAAAGAAGTCTTCTAGATGCCACATTGTTTTTACGAAATAATTTTTATTCAGCTATTAATTTTATTTTTTTATTTTCATATTTAATTTTTATTTTTATTTATATATATATATGTTAATCCATACATTAAAGTTCACACACTATTTAATGACACCCCAGTACACTGCTTTGTTTTGAACATACTACAGTTAATATTTATTTTCTATATAAATAATACAGACCCATTGCAGTGATATAGGATACTTAATTTATGTATTCCTTTTTTCTCAATTTCTTCACATTCTTTTATGTATATTTTACTTTATTATTATCTGTAATTAATTCATGCACATATTGTATATATATATCTTTTTTTTACAATTATTTAATCACCTTACTCCTCGTTGTTTTCCCCCTTCTTATATCTTTATTTGTCCTCACTATTATTACTATTTATTTAGCTTTTTTAAACAACCCAGTTGTACTTATCCCCGAACTCATGGAATTTTGTTAGCTCTCCCCAACTAGAATTTATACCTTATGTTAAAATCCCCCTATTATTCAAACGCGATTTATAACTCCACATCTTTGAACCCGATTCTGAGCCATTCTTCCATAGTATGGCATGTACCAGAGCCCACATTTGAGATAACTCGCAAGCGCCACCGCTATTTTGTAAATGAGGGCAGGTACTCACTAATTAGAGACACGGCCAATCCTTTGATCCTGTAACCAATATGTTCCTCTTTCAAGCGATGGGACCCTGGAGAAGCAATGATTCCCCTTCCCTCATCAAGTTCCTGCAACATTGCCATCTTTTGACCGTTTTAAAACCACACTTGTGTATTCCTTTATTTTAATACCAACATACGCAATTAAAAATTCATTATAGAATATTATGAAATACACGCAATCTTTGTTAATATAATTTAATTACATAAATAAAGATTTTTGAATTTTTCTACAATTTTTATAACAAGTTTTTTACTATCATTAATAAATCATATTTTTTAACAATACGATGTAAGTTTTTGCGATAACTTTCTGATATTGCCTAAAAATAAAAAGGATGATTAAATAATGGCAATATGAATACGAACCAATAAACTCCAACAATTTCTCGAAGTGCCACTTTTGGCACTTCTTCTCTCTCTCCCCTCTTCGCACTGATCTCAATTAATCTACCCATATTAGACACTCCCCACAATATCTCGACCAATCTATAAGCCCACCTAGGACTAATACCATAGCTTGACACCTCCCGTCACAAACTTTTGAGTTCAATTCCTGCCTAAACTTGTTTTTTTTTTCACTGAGCTCAATTTTCACCACAATTAGACCTCACCACAATAACTCTCACCAATCTATGTAGCACACTTGGATAATAACATAGTGTTTGATCACCTCCCATTGTTAGCAAATTTTCAAATTTTGAGTTCAATTCTGTCACCTTTTTTTTTTTCCTTTTTCTTTTGTCCACAAAATCTTTTTTCCTCTAATAATAAAGCACTTTTTGGAATATTCCCTTCATAGTAAGGTCTGGGAGAATATTTGTTTGGTTTTGTATAATTATCTGAAGATTTATTTGTTCATTCATAATACTACTCTTGTAGTTTCTTTGTTATCACAACATAGTGATATCACAGGAAACCTCCCACTATGTGATGTCACTAATTGAATGACTTTGCACTTTTTCACTATAAATATGTGGAAATTCATTGTAAGCCTGACATTCCCTGAGGAAGGAGTTGGGAGATAACTCCGAAACATGTTGGACTATTAAAGAAGAATTCTGTTTAATCCAGACATTCCCGTGTGGCTGGTTTTTATCTCCATTAATTGAAGTGGCAGCGTGTACCCACGGTACTTTGTCCTACAAGCTGATTGAACCACGGTGATCTGTGGAAGTACGGTCCTGCAGCAAACCACTCACAGATGAGCGATCATTACCAGTTGTGGGTTTTCACAACTGCATCAGGTGAGCAGCTTCCTTTTTACACGTATTTCAGCCTTATAAAAGAAGGTATTACCCTATGTGTGCATTCTTGAAGTGCTTTTAGATAGGGATAGGTAGTGACAGCTTAGGGGGCTAAAACTAGGTGACGGGTTCCCTTTAAGGTTCCAGGAAAGCAGAAAAACCCCATAAGGGACCCCATTGAGACCTTTAACCTTTCAAATAATTTATCTATGGTTCAGTACTATTTGTAGAACCGAGAATAATTGGTATAATAATATAACGAGAGCTAAACAGATCCAATGTCTTAAATATATACTTTGATTTTATTCATTCACAAATAAAGCTCTGCCACAAGCGTTTCGACGCTGACTCTCTTCCTCAAGTGTAACTATTTTGTAGCATCCATGCCTCATTCCTTTTCTGAAAAATTACACATTTTTTCAGTTAAGTGCCCATACATTGAGCCCCATATATTGTAGTCCCCAATACATTATGCCAAGCTTGTGCTTCTGGAGACTTGCACCCGTTATAATGTTAAATGCGCTCTCCACAATACAAGAATGCCACACACATAATTGCTTACTGCGGCTTAGGCACAAAAAGGCATGGGACATTTAGATTTGGGTGTGTATTCTTCACTGGATTTTATTTGGGGACAGGGAGCCGTTGCTCTTCCGGAGTACTTATTCTACCAGTAGTGTGAGAGCTCCCTATATTTCCAGTGAAAGATGACAGACCTAAGTGGGTGCTCGGTTTGTGTGGGACAAGTTAGGGGTTTTATTGGTAACATTTTGGGGTACAGAACATCTTTTAATTGCTTTCAGTATACGGCTGAATTTACATTCTTGTGTTCTGTGATGAGCACTTACATCGGAGTTTCTATGTAAATCTCCAAAAATGTGATTCTGAAAAAGGTATTGACAGAATCATTCACTCTGATGTGGCAGATAAAGAAAATTTTGGACTTTGGTATCTGTTTCACTGGTGTTCATCTTTTTAGGCATGTACAGAGCTTTGGTCGTCCACATTTGTATACTAAAAACATGCCTTAAATGATGGGACACTGCCGAAACAGAGACTAGATGGAGTCTAAAGTCTATCTATCTGCCTCAGAGTTGTTGGTTCCAAAAGGAAGTTTTGCTTGAATTGCATTTTTGGGGATTGAGTTGGAAAATTTGTTGGTACTATTTTGGGGAACATGACATTTTTATATTTTTTTTTTATTCAAATTCATCTATTTTATTCATTGCACGGTTCACTGTGAACTAAAGCTGATAAGACCTGTCAATGATTCATTGATTGTGCCTATAATCCCCAGTTTATAGTAGGATTTTACAAGACACCATACCCTGGGCTATTCATATGACCTCGGGCTACAATGGTAATGATCACAGGGAGCCGATCCTACCAAAGGGGGTGTTTAACTCCTTTTTAACCCCTTCACGACCCTTGGCCCACCGTTTGGGCCATGGAAACAAGTTCGTTCCCGACCCTTGGCCCAGGGGGTGGGCCATGGATTGATCGGGCTCCTGCAGGCCGAGTGAGGGTCTCACTGACCTGTCATTCGGCCTGCAGGTACATGGGGTGTTGTACAACACCCCATGGGGGGTCGATTTGCCCCCACCCCCCCCCCCGGCTACAGGCGCGGTGATTGGCGCTCAAAAGTGAAAGTGAAAATCACCGCGCCTGTCATGCTTCCCTGCCTGCCGCTGCTCTCTCTACCCTCCGATCTGCTCCCCTGTCCTCTCTAACTGCCCCCCTGTCCCCCACCTCTCTATTCTGCCCCCTCTTCATCTTTCTTACCCCCCCCCTCCCGCTTCTTGTCCCTGCTCCCGCTTCCTGTCCCTGCCGCGGGCTTCCTGTTCCTGCCGCCCGCCTCCTCCTCACTGTCCCGCTTCCTGTAAGTGCCCCCCATCTCCTGAGTGCCCCCCTCTTCCCCTGCCTGCCCCCCCGACCACGGAGCGGCGATCGCTTCTCCCACTCACCCCTCCGGCGATCGCGCTCCATCCTGCTGCACTGCTGCGTCCCGCTCCTCCTCCTCTTCTCTCCGGCCGCTCGCATCTGACAGCTCTGTGCTGGAGCTGTCAGATGACTTCTACAGCTAGATCCTGAGGATCCAGCTGTAGGAAGTGATCTGACAGATCCAGCACAGTGATCCACAGTGACCATTATGTGATCACTGTGGATCACTGTACTGGATCTATCAGATCACTTTCTACAGCTGGATCCTGAGGATCCAGCTGTAGGAAGTGATCTGACAGATCCAGCACAGTGATTCACAGTGACCATTATGTGATCACTGTACTGGATCTGTCAGATCACTTCCTACAGCTGGATTCTGAGGATCTAGCTGCAGAAAGTGATCTGACACCCTGGGCGCAGTGACCCACTATGTGCATCACTGCGCCTGGGCTGCCAGATCGCTTTCCGCAGCTCGATCCCCATGCATGGGGATCGAGCTGCAGAAAGCTATCTAACAGCCCGGGTGCAGTGATGCACATAGTGGGTCACTGCGCCCAGGCTCTTAGATCGCTGCTCTGCAGCCCGATCTCCCTGCATGGGCATCGAGCTGCAGAAAGCAATCTGACAGCCCGGACGCAGTGATGCACATAGTGGGTCAATGCGCCTGTGCTGCCAGATCGCTTTCCGCAGCTCGATCCCCATGCATGGGGATCGAGCTGCGGAAAGCGATCTGGCAGCCCAGGCGCAGTGATGCACATAGTGGGTCACTGCGCCCAGGCTCTTAGATCGCTGCTCTGCAGCCCGATCTCCCTGCATGGGCATCGAGCTGCAGAAAGCAATCTGACAGCCCGATGCAGTGATGCACATAGTGGGTCAATGCGCCTGTGCTGCCAGATCGCTTTCCGCAGCTCGATCCCCATGCATGGGGATCGAGCTGCGGAAAGCGATCTGGCAGCCCAGGCGCAGTGATGTACATAGTGGGCCACTGCGCCCAGGCTCTTAGATCGCTGCTCTGCAGCCCGATCTCCCTGCATGGGCATCGAGCTGCAGAAAGCAATCTGACAGCCCGGACGCAGTGATGCACATAGTGGGTCAATGCGCCTGAGCTGCCAGATCGCTTTCCGCAGCTCGATCCCCATGCATGGGGATCGAGCTGCGGAAAGTGATCTGGCAGCCCAGGCGCAGTGATGCACATAATGGGTCACTGCGCCCGGGGTGTCAGATCACTTTCTGCAGCTCGATCACCATGCTGGCGGATCGGGCTCCAGAGTAGCGATCTGAAAGCAAAGGTGATCGAGCGTCGTGGGACCTTCGTTGTGGACTACGTCGGAGACAAACGTCGTGGGACCTTCGTTATGGACTACGTCGGAGCGATCGAGCGTCGTGGGACCTTCGTTGTGGACTACGTCGGATCTTTTTATAATAAAGATGGAGTCCGAATTGTGTCTGTTTTTTTTTCAAATAAAAAGATTTTTCTCTGTGTGTATTTATTGACTATTTACTGTACTAGAGATTCCTAATGGCGGGTCTAACATTGGCCCTATATTATGAATCTCGGGCTTAGTGCCAGCTGCCAATAAAAAGCTGGCATTAACCCCTTTATTACCCAGTTAGCCACCGGCACCAGGGCAACTGGAAGAGCGTGGGTACAGCGCCAGAAAATGGCGCTTCAATGAATGCGCCATTTTCTGGGGCGGCTGCGGGCTGCAATTCGCAGCATGGGGGGCCCAGAACGCTTGGGCCTCTCTATGCTGAGGATTCCAGCCCCCAGCTGCCTAGTTGTACCTGGCTGGACCAAAATTATGGCGGAGCCCCACGTAATTTTTTTTCTAGAATTAGTTCTAGAAATTAAAAAAAAAATGGGCTTCGCTGTATTTTTGGTTCCAGCCAGGTATGACGAGGCAGCTGGGGGTGGGTGGCAGTCCGTAGCTGCCAAGTTGTACCTGGCTGGACCAAAAATATGGCGGAGCCCTATGTCATTTTTTTTCTAGAAATATTTCTAGAAATAAAAAAAAAATAGGCTTCGCTGTATTTTTGGTTCCAGCCAGGTATGACGAGGCAGCTGGGGGCTGGTGGCAGTCCGTAGCTGCCAAGTTGTACCTGGCTGGACCAAAAATATGGCGGAGCCCTATGTCATTTTTTTTCTAGAAATATTTCTAGAAATAAAAAAAAAAATAGGCTTCGCTGTATTTTTGGTTCCAGCCAGGTATGACGAGGCAGCTGGGGCCTGGTGGCAGTCCGTAGCTACCAAGTTGTACCTGGCTGGACCAAAAATATGGCGGAGCCCTATGTCATTTTTTTTCTAGAAATATTTCTAGAAATAAAAAAAAAATAGGCTTCGTTGTATTTTTGGTTCCAGCCAGGTATGACGAAGCAGCTGGGGGCTGGTGGCAGTCCGTAGCTGCCAAGTTGTACCTGGCTGGACCAAAAATATGACAGAGCCCCATGGGTCCCCTATGCTGCGAATTGCAACTACTAGACTAGTATGTTTTTTCACAAAAAGTTTCTTTATTCATTTATACGTCTCAATTTGTGAAGCACATGGTGGTTCAAAGTGCTCACTGTGCATCTAGATATGTTCCCTGGGGGGTCTAGTTTCCAAAATGGGGTCACTTGTGGGGGAGCTCCAATGTTTAGGCACACAGGGGCTCTCCATACGCGACCTGGTGTCCGCTAACAATTCCAATTGTTGGCAAACACCAGGTTGCGTATGGAGAGCCCCTGTCTGCCTACACATTGGAGCTCCCCCACAAGTGACCCCATTTTGGAAACTAGACCCCCCAAGGAACGTACCTAGATGCATAGTGAGCACTTTGAACCCCCAGGTGCTTCACAAATTGATCCATAAAAATAAAAAAGTACTTTTTTTTCCACAAAAAAATTATTTTTTCATTTTTACAGATCAATTTGTGAAGCACCTGGAGGTTCAAAGTGCGCACACTGCATCTAGATACATTCCTTGGGGGGTCTAGTTTACAAAATGGGGTCACTTGTGGGGGAGACCCAATGTTTAGGCACACGGGCTCACCAAACGTGACATGGTGTCCGCTAACAATTCCAATTGTTAGCGGACACCATGTCGCATATGGAGAGCCCCTGTGTGCCTAAACATTGGAGCTCCCCCACAAGTGACCCCATTTTGGAAACTAAACCCCCCAGGGAACATATCTAGCTGCATAGTGAGCACTTTGAACCCCCAGGTGCTTCACAAATTGGTCCGTAATAATGAAAAAAGAAATTTTTGTGGAAGAAAAAGTGCTTTTTCATTTTTATGGATGAATTTGTGAAGCACCTGGGGGTTCAAAGTACTCACTATGCATCTAGATACGTTCCCTGGGGGGTCTAGTTTCCAAAATGGGGTCACTTGTTGCGGAGCCCCAATGTTTAGGCACACAGGGGCTCACCAAACGCAACATGGTGACAGCTAACAATTTGAGCTGATTTTTATTCAAATTGTTAGCGGACACCATGTCGCTTTTGGAGAGCCCCTGTGTGCCTAAACATTGGAGCTCCCCCACAAGTGACCCCATTTTGGAAACTAGACCCCCCAGGGAACATATCTAGATGGGTAGTGAGCATATTGACCCCCCAGGTGCTTCACAAATTAATGGAAAAAAATTTTTTTTGCGGAAAACAAGTACTTTTTCATTTTTACAGATCAATTTGTGAAGCACCTGGGGGTTCAAAGTGCTCACTATGCATCTAGATACGTTCCTGGGGGTCTAGTTTCCAAAATGGGGTCACTTGTGGGGGAGCTCCAATGTTTAGGCACACAGGGGCTCACCAAACGCGACATGGTGTCCGCTAACAATTTGAGCTCATTTTGCATTCAAATTGTTAGCGGACACCATGTCGTGTTTGGAGAGCCCCTATGCGTCTCCACATTGGAGCTCCCCCACAAGTGACCCCATTTTGGAAACTAGACCCCCAGGGAACATATCTAGCTGCATAGTGAGCACTTTGAACCCCAGGTGCTTCACAAATTGGTCCGTAATAATGAAAAAAAGAAATTTTTGTGGAAAAAAAAGGGCTTTTTCATTTTTATGGATGAATTTGTGAAGCACCTGGGGGTTCAAAGTACTCACTATGCATCTAGATACGTTCCCTGGGGGGTCTAGTTTCCAAAATGGGGTCACTTGTGGGGGAGCTCCAATGTTTAGGCACACAGGGGCTCACCAAACGCGACATGGTGTCCGCTAACAATTTGAGCTAATTTTGCATTCAAATTGTTAGCGGACACCATGTCGTGTTTGGAGAGCCCCTATGCGTCTCCACATTGGAGCTCCCCCACAAGTGACCCCATTTTGGAAACTAGACCCCCAGGGAACATATCTAGCTGCATAGTGAGCACTTTGAACCCCCAGGTGCTTCACAAATTGGTCCGTAATAATGAAAAAAGAAATTTTTGTGGAAAAAAAAAGGGCTTTTTCATTTTTATGGATGAATTTGTGAAGCACCTGGGGGTTCAAAGTACTCACTATGCATCTAGATACGTTCCCTGGGGGTCTAGTTTCCAAAATGGGGTCACTTGTGGGGGAGCTCCAATATTTAGGCACACAGGGGCTCACCAAACGCAACATGGTGTCCGCTAACAATTTGAGCTCATTTTGCATTCAAATTGTTAGCGGACACCATGTCGTGTTTGGAGAGCCCCTGTGCGTCTCCACATTGGAGCTCCCCCACAAGTGACCCCATTTTGGAAACTAGACCCCCCAGGGAACATATCTAGCTGCATAGTGAGCACTTTGAACCCCCAGGTGCTTCACAAATTGGTCCGTAATAATGAAAAAAGAAATTTTTGTGGAAAAAAAAGTGCTTTTTCATTTTTATGGATGAATTTGTAAAGCACCTGGGGGTTCAAAGTGCTCACTATGCATCTAGATACGTTCCCTGGGGGGTCTAGTTTCCAAAATGGGGTCACTTGTTGCGGAGCCCCAATGTTTAGGCACACAGGGGCTCACCAAACGCAACATGGTGACAGCTAACAATTTGAGCTGATTTTTATTCAAATTGTTAGCGGACACCATGTCGCTTTTGGAGAGCCCCTGTGTGCCTAAACATTGGAACTCCCCCACAAGTGACCCCATTTTGGAAACTAGACCCCCCAGGGAACATATCTAGATGGGTAGTGAGCATATTGAACCCCCAGGTGCTTTACAAATTGATCTGTCAAAATGAAATAGTACTTTTTTTTTCACAAAAATTTTTTTTTAGCCTAAATTTTTTCGTTTTCACATGGCAACAGCATAAAATTCATCCTAAAATTTGTTGGGCAATTTCTCCTGAGTACACCGATATCTCATATGTGGTCATAAACCACTGTTTGGGCACACAGCAGGGCTCAGAAGGGAAGGAGCGCCATTTCACTTTTTGGATGTAAAATTAGCTCAAAATTCAAATTGCGCTCCTTTCCTTCTGAGCCCTGCCGTGCGCCCAAACAGTGGTTTATGACCATATATGAGGTATCGATGTACTCGGGAGAATTTGCACAACACATTTTAAGATCCAATTTATCCCGTTGCCCATGTGAAAATGAAAGAATTGAGGATAAAAGAACATTTTTGAGAAAAAAATTAAAATATCCATTTTTTGTTTCCACTTTGCCTTAGGTCCTGTGAAGCACCTGAAGGGTTAATCATCTTCTTGAATATAGTTTTGAGTAGCTTGAGGGGTGCAGTTTTTGGAATGGTGTCATGGTGTCACTTTTGGGTGTTTTCTGTCATGTACACCCCTCAAAAGGACTTCAAATGTGATGTGGTCACTAAAAAAAATGGTTTTGTAAATTTTGGTTGAAAAATGAAAAATTACTCATGAACTTTGAACCCTTATAACGTCCTACCAAAAAATTTTTTTTTTTCCAAAATTGTGCTGATGTGAAGTAGACATGTGGGAAATATTATTTAATAACTTTTTTCTGTCACATATCTCTCTGGTTTATCAGAAAAAAAAATTAAAAATGTGAAAATTGTGAAATTTTCAAAATTTTTGCCATATTTTTGATTTTTTCACAAATAAACACAAAAATTATCGACTTAAATTTAATACTAGCATGAAGCCCAATGTGTCACGAAAAAAACAATCTCAGAATCGCTAGGATCGGTTGAAGCGTTCCAGAGATATAACCTCATAAAGGGACACTGGTCAGAATTGCAAAAAATGCCAAGGTCTTTAGGGTCAAAATAGGCTGGGTCCTGAAGGGGTTAACTACTTTGATACCACTGTCATGATTAACAGCAGTATTTAAGAGGTTAATCAGCCTTGATCAGCTCTAACACTGCCTGTGAGGAGGCGGCACTATTCACTGTTTAAAGGAGCTTCAAGAAAAAAAGAATCTTGAATGAGTGGCATTAAAAAGTGCATCATTGGTTGTTAAATGTTCTAAATTGCAAAAAACAGCTTGATTCCAGCCGGATCTAAAAAAGGTTTCTCTAGCTCAGACATCTGAGGCTGCATACGCACGATGAGTAGTCGCAGGGTTTTGGACGCAGCGTCTTGCTGCTGTGTCCAATACGCTGTGTAGTACAGTATAAGCATAGTGGATGGGATTTCAAGAAATCCCATACTCACTATGCTTAACCCAACGACAGCGATCTTTCAGCTGCGGTGCGGGTTGCCGGCATTCCGCTCCTCCGGAGCATGTTCATTTCATGCTGTGGAGTTGGAAGAGGCTCCCATTGGGTGATGACAGGGAGAAGCTGCCCTGCACTCGCCGCACATGGTGAGTATAGAACGGCTGCAGTCTCCCTGCGGGCACCCATGGGTTCACTCAGGTCTAGAGGAGCAGCGTCCAACCCCCAAGCTCACCTGGACTGTGAGCACACAGCCTAAGGAGAGCTACAAAATAAATATAAAGTAAAAAAGATTTTAAATAAATTTATAAACAGAAAATAAAAAGGTAGAAGCACTTGGTAAACCATTTTTAGCTATTGTGATTTTCTCTAATTTCCTTTAAAAAAAGACAGAACATCACAGTGATATAAATATGGAAGCAAAGAATTGGCCATCATTAAACTTTGGCCATGTTCACACATATGCGTTTTTTTGCCCATCCCTGCGTTTTTGGGCTGTTAAAAAAAAACGCAGGTGCGTTAACGCAGGGTACATTTGAGTGTACATGCGTTTTTCAGCTCCATTTGTGTTTTTTTCCTCCAGTCCAAAAAACGCTGCATGCAGCGTTTTTGGGTGCTGGAAAAAAACGCAGGGGTGGTTTCTCAAAAACGCATGCGTTTTTTTAACAAGTGCCTATATGTGCCCTGCGTTAACGCATGCGTTTCCCATAGGGCCCAGGTTAAAAAAACGCATGCGTTTTTGGGAAAACGCACATGCGTTTCTATAACATGGGGCCCTATGGGAAACGCATGCGTTTTTAATAGGCACATTTATGCACCCTGCGTTAACGCTTGCGTTTTTGCCTGCGTTTTTGAGGAAAGTCCAAAAAGGCAATTTCCTTTCAGACACACAAGAGACATTTTTTAGCACTCCTAAAAAAACGCAAGTGGTTTTAGGAGTGCTAAAAAAAACGCAAATTGTGTGTGAACAATCCCTTTAATATATGTTAGGCCTCATTCAAACATCAGTATTTGGTCAGTATTTTGCATCCGTGTGTGTGTAACAAAACCAATAGTAGATGTTACAGAGAAAAGCTAAAATTGACATATTGACACCTCTTCTGCGTTTTGGAGACACTTCAGGTTTTAACATTTACATTTTGATGAAATCCTGAGCAAAAATACTGATGAGTGAATAAAGCCTTACAGAATTTACTTAGAAATTGCTCAGGGTTCATGACTCTCTAGAAAGGTCTGCTATGAGAGAACATTTTTTTTATTATTGCTGTATGTCCAAAAACAATTTACATTGACCAATGTTCCATGAAGTATATTAGCTGGTCAGTGAAAAAGGCAGTCATGTTGAAGATTGCACACATTATACCATTTTGTAAGTAGTTCTTTAAATGCATGCTTACAATCATCAACACTATACAGTGGGTTATGTGCCTGCACTCTTTAGGAGAAAGAGTAAAATACAGTTCTATTATAATAGATCACATGCTGTTAATATTGTAAAAGAAATTAAAAACATTACAAACGTTTTACAGATCTACACATGCACAATATTTAGATGTAACTGTATAGGATAGATTGTATTTCTTCATAACACTATAAGGGTTGTACTCTTTATTTTTCTTATGGAGCACACCCCTCCTCTGCTTTGCTTGCCAGGGGCTTTGTGATCCTCAATGGTTGACAGTTTGATCTATCAGCATTGTCATGTTAAGACTATGTTCCCACAATGCAGATTTGTTGCAGACATTTTCTGCACCAAATCTGCATCCTCTGTCGGTCAGAAAAACACAGCAAAATATGCAATGTGTTTTTGCACATTAGGCTATATGCCGACACTGCATTTTTCCTGCATTTTTTGATGTGGTTTTCCTGCATCTTTTGATAAGTCTGCAGTACAGCACATTCCCTGCAAAACATGTTGCAAATTAGAAGTGTTCTGCCGACGCTTCAGATTTTACAGATTTACAATGGCACGCATTTTACTATGGAAAAATTTGCTGCATATCAATTCTTGCTGCTGATTTTACTGCAATTTTCTGTCATAGACCTCAATGTTAGCTCCTAAATACGCAGCAAATATGCAGCACTGTTCACACAGTAAAAAAGTTAGTGACACGCCCACTCCAGGGCCGGGGCGGACTTGGGAACCAGGCAGCAGTTGTTCTTCACTTCTCAGTTCTTTTCATGGGGATAGACGGGGGCCGAGACCTGGTCCCGTGACCCTGGCGGTGTCATTTTAATAAACAGGGGGGGGTAGATGACGGGTTATGATTTGGGAAAGGGGTATTTATGACGCCAACTGGGTATGCGACCAAGGTGGCTGCTCCTTCTTCAGAACCTCTGGGGACGGTGACTGGCAGCTGGGATAGTTCCGCTACCTGCAGGTGGAGTGCGGTCCCCAGGGCAGTAGGATGGAGGAGTCAGTTTGTACTTTAGCAGATGTTCACTGGGTCATCAGCACCCTGATGTCTCATGCGGTCTCCGCGGCCAGTCGTCGATGTTAAAGAAAGCCTCACACACCACAGCTGCAGTTCAGTTACTTTTACTTGGTGGTTTCAGCATGGCCGCTAGATATGTCCCTTGCCAACCTCCGGTTGAGCGTTATCTCCAGAATCAGGTTAGTGCAGTCGAGCCTCGGTTGGTGCCCCTATTCTTCTCACTAGGTGTTTCCATCTCTGGTGGTCCCCTTGCACTAAAAGCTTGTCTCGCCACTTCTTACTTAGCGCCTCTGCAGCACAGAGTTCAAGTACTGACAGCCACGGGTGCTCTTGTACCCTCCCGGGCACTGTTTCTAGATTAGCCCATAAGAATTGAGGAAGCCAGCACCCGGATCCATTTCTAACAAATAGATTTATTTGGTGATCACATAAAAATATTAAAATGGCATCTTGTCAGGCATGGTGCCTTGTCAGATGCGTTTCAGCGGTGAAGCTTTTCTCAATGACATAAAATGAACAAACTGACAACACTAAATACATAGAACAACTAATATAAGTGTGAAAACCAAATTGAAATCAGGTGTACTATATAAAATTATGTTGTGTGAAACAACCTTAATATAAAGGTGTGGCACCCCTGCGACCAGGAGGCCACAAGAGGGAAGTGCAGCCAGGTAAGCAAGGTTGAAAACACACCCACACAGCACAAGCACCGACCCTACGCCTAAGACTCTAGGATGGGCAAGGGGAGGCAGGGTGTAGCACAGGGGGTGGAGTGTAGGCAGGACACTGACAAAGTGGGAGGAGTGACTCAAACAAAACCCAGGAGCACCACACACAGGGTTAGAACAGTAGAACAAGAGAACAGGGAGTCAGAAGAGGAGAGAACAGCAGAGCAGAAACAAAGAGACTTCCCAGACAGTTTTGGGCTCCCTGAGGTGCAGAATCCTGTGAGGCACAGACCCCTGGAAAGAAAGCCTGCTCCACAGCCTGGAAGCGAAGGGAAGGGGAAAGACTGAAAGAGACCCCACAGCTAAAGACGGTGGGAGGACAAGGGCTCATGCTGCGCGGAGGAATTATTAGCACAGTGACTAAGGAGCCTGGTGTGCCCAAAGACAGCAACCTGGGACACTGGAGGGCTAGGCCAATACCAGAGAACCGACTCTGATTAAGTGATCGGGGATTCTATACCCTAATCACGAGACACACCAGTGGGGGGCAGAGACTTTATGTGCTGCAGCCTAACTTTCCACTATGGCAGAGGAACACCGTTTTCACAATAGGACTGGTGACCCTGACTTTAAGGGAAAATTCTTCACCCGTGAGTCCGAGACAGCCAGACCAAACCCGTGAGTGAGGTACTACGTTTATATTGAGAGAAGGGCCTGAAAGGACTTTGAGGGATCAACACAAAAAGCTACCTGAGCTGCACAGTTGGAGTAACCTGGAGTGTTTAAGTGTGACTTGTGTGAACTGTATTGAAGGAACTGTACCTGTGAACTGTTGTAAACTGCCTGGAAAGATCAAGTAAATTACCCAGTAAGCTCACACTTGCCTGAGACTGTTTGCTTGCAGTGTCGCAGAGAAGTCTCACCTGGAAAGCCACAGCCTGTCAGCCCTGCACACTGGCTGGAAGGAGCTACAGCAGCAAAGTAAGTGACTTGTACCCAGCATAGCCCCTCTCTACATCCATCCATCCCAACTACTCCTGTCCTGGAGACATTCAGCCCTATCCGAGGAGGGCTTACCATCCATGCTGCCCCAAGTCACCGTCCCCAGCAGGAATACAGCAGCGGTGGTTCTACTAACCGCATACCCCGGGTGGTGTCATGACAGGCCTCCCCTGTAAATAATAATACTTTACACAGTGCTGGATCCTGATATAACATGGGCACATATTTGTGCAAGACAGAAACAAAACAAGACATATTTGTGCAAGACAGCATCCACCTCTGTGTAAAGGATTGAAACACGACTTCAGATGTGCTCCTAAGAAAGGTAGACATTGCCAGTTATATTTCACCCAGTCTGTTTGGTGGTATTGATCAAAGGCCAAAACTTTCCTGGTTACACTACACAGGCAATTACAAGTGTGGTCATTCTAAGTGTGGGCTTTGTAAACATACAGTAAAAACAGATTATTTTTCGTACAGGCATACTAGTAAATCCTATAAAATAAAAAAAAGCAATGTTAACTGTGCTTCTAGGTTACACCAGTTGCCAGCTAAGGAAAAAGATCTCTGACCACATCACAGGAGCAGGTGGATCTGATACAATGGGTAGACGCTCCACGTCAGGATTATCCAGGCACTTTTTTGACGTTCATGCGGGACGTGTTGATAGCCTTGTGGTTAAAGGCACTGAACGTGTACAAAAACCGAAGCGCAGCAGGGACTGGGTTCGGGAACTCTTAAACAGAGAAAGTTTCTGGATCCTGTTTGAATACCAGATTTCCATTAGGACTTAATTATAGAAGTGATCCTACGTACTTTTATTAGTTTTGTCTCTATTTTGTATTATGGTTACCTGTTCATCATTTATATCATTTTAATTATGGTATAAAATGTATTTCTCTGTCTGATCTGTTCCTGATCACATAGTTACCCCATTTTTCATAATTATGCAAATTAAATAATGTTTCATTAGACGTCTATTTATAAATGTTGTATTCATTTAATTTTAAAAATAACATTTATGGGGAATTATTATTATCATTAATTTTGCTTGTAATTCATTTTTGCATGTGTTTGTCCCATATACTAGATTGCATTGGATACAAATATGTAATTTCATGTGCATGTAGTTCTCTTTTCTCAAATTTAAGTCATAATTTTATATAGTACACCGGATTTCAATTTGTTTTTCACACTTATGTTTATTGTTGTGTATTTAGTGTTGTTAGTTTGTTCATTTTATGTCACTGAGAAAGGCTTCACCGCCGAAACGCGTCTGACGAGACACCATGCCTGACAAGATGCCATTTTAATGTTTTTATGTGATCACCAAATAAAGCTATTTGTTGGAACTGGATCCGGGTGCTGGCTTCTTCTATTCTTATGGACTAATAGGATACGGTTACACGTCACAACATTGCATGCAATTTCACTTGCAATTTGCTGGTTGCAGTGAAATCATGGACACACTGTTCCATTTTGTACACGGCAACAAAATAGGACAATGTGTCCATGATTTCACTGCAACCAGCAAATTGCAAGTGAAATTGCATGCAATGTTGCGACGTGTAACAGTACTCTTAGACTAAGTAGATACCAGCCACTGCCCTGCACCTGTGACAGATCATTGGAGGCTGAGGTGAGTGTTTCCCCATTCCCATTCCCCAAGATTAATTTTCCCTAGTTCAGCCTCCTTCCCCAAGTTGTGTCAGGTGTTCGGCCACAGCTCCCATTAGGAACTTGGTCAGGTTCAACGGGTTCAGGCATGTAGCATCAGCACAGTGTTCAAGGCCGGGTCCCTGACTCATCCACCAGCCCCTCTGTCTTGCCAGATACTGGCGTACGAGGATTTATGTCTTGTTCTGTACCCCAAGGGCTCCCTTCTTCCTCCACACCTCTCGGTCTTTCTCTCCCGGACCGAGTGTGGTCATGCTCCAGCCCACGGCAGTTGGCACCACACCTCCCCTACACTCTCAACTTCCACTCCACTCCTTTCTCAATGGTCTCTCTTCTCCAACTCTCTTGACTACACTTCCCTGTCCCCTTTGTGGAGCCTGGGTCCTCCCTCTGGGTCCACCCACCTTCCCAGGGACCTACGGATTGCGTGCTTGTGTGTGTGTTTTGGCTCAACTGCACCATCCAGCACCTGGAGAGCAGAGGCACAACGCTCGCTAATCAAAGGAGTGCAGTACATCTAGTGGCAGCCTAGCCGATGTGGCACGACATTAGAAGTTTCAGCTCATTGTACCAGAATCAGTATAGGAGGTAGTTTCCAGGGTGATGCATGGATATAAGGAAAGCTCTGCTCAGAGCTAACGACAAGGGCATCAAGGGAAAAAAAATCCAGCAACAATTTGTTACGCAGGGGGGTACCGGGGTACCCAGAAGTAGGACGGAGCTTGGCGTAGGGAGTCAGGGGAGCCTGCTCTGGCCCTGATGCTAGTGTCCCTGACTCGCCCTGTACTCAGAGGTAACTCTGAAGGTGAGGAGGTCTGAGCCGCCAGCCCAAGACCCTAAAACTCCTGAGAAGCCCTAGGAATAAGCCCTATCTCCACCCACGGAACAAGGAACCCAGCAGCTTCCAATGGAGAAAGAAACAGCAGCTTAAGATCAGCGTCTGCTCACACCAAGTCACAGTCCAGAAGTGAACTGAATCAGCAACAGAAGGTGGATGTGGTCTGAAACATTTGTGGCTGAGGGGTGGGGAGCATCAAGCTCAGGCACGCCCCTCAGCTCACCTAAGCATGAGTCATATTCATCACACACACCTGCACTCTCAGCTCCCGCTCATTAGGTTCCTCTCTCCACACTGAGAGCAGGGGAAAAAAAAGGCTCCATTTAAACCACAGCAGCAGCACTTCCATACAGCAAGGCAGTCAATACATAACGGTACCCTCACTCTTTGAGAGACCTCCGGACTCTAAACTGGACACATCTGGCAATGGTCTGAACCTCCTAAGCAGGCCCAGACTGATAGGCGGGAGGGGGGGACTTTTCCAAATGGGCCACCCACTGGTTGGCTGCGTGGGCCGCCCGCTCCTCCAGCCGCAGGCCTGCTGCTTAAAGTCATCTGCCACCAAGCGGCTGCAGAATTCAGGGGGCGGGGTGGTGGAATTCAGGGGCGGTGCCACGGCCATGAAGGGGGCAAGGCTATTTCCCCAAAGCAGGGCCCCACTCAGAATAATCAGGATCGACAGGTCAGTCACATCCTGGGCCCACCCACCATCTTTATCATCCCTGATACCTCCTGAGCTGATAATGTGACCCCTGATGCCACCCTTCCAGTGACACCATCAGAGGTCCTACTATCCTTCTATATAGTGTGTATTTCATGTCTGTCTGTATGTTTGACAGTGTCTGTCTGTCTATCTGCTGTCATCTACAGAATACTATAATTTATATACAGGTCCACATTACATGCTGTATTAGTGTGGCTATATACTGTATGTAGTGTGGATATACACCAGCACTCTCAGATGTGCACACAGCGGCCAGTCTGCAGTGTGCACACGGGCCGCAGTCCGCAGTGTGCACACGCCCGCAGTCCTCAGTGTGCACACGGCCCGCAGTCCTCAGTGTGCACACGGCCCGCAGTCCTCAGTGTGCACACGGCCCGCAGTCCGCAGCAGTGTGCACACGGCCCGCAGTCGCATGTACAGATGTCTGCAATGTGCACACGGCCCGCATCTGCAATGTGCACAGGGCCCGCACTCTGCAATGTGCACACGGCCCACACTCTGCAATGTGCACACGGCCCACACTCTGCAATGTGCACATCGGCCCACACTCTGCAATGTGCACACGTACCGCATCTGCAATGTGCACACGGCCCGCAGTCTGCAATGTGCACACGGCCCGTATTCTGCAATGTGCACATGGCCTGCAGTCTGTAATGTGTATAAAGCCCGCAGTCTCTCATATGTATACAGCCCGCAGTCCCTCATGTGTATACAGCAGGCAGTCTGTGTTGTGTATATGGCCCGCAGTCTCTAATGTGCAGCATCAGAAAGATTTCCTGTGGGCAGGGTTCACTCTCTGTTCTTCCCAGTGCCTCCATGGATTCTGTTGCTCTCTGGGCCCAGCATTGGACTTTCTGCCGCCACCTTTCATCTTCCCCATCTCCAGGATCTGGCTGAGTCTTGGCTATGTATATACCACAGCCTCCTATCTATATAGCATAGCCTTCTGGGTATGTCTCATGTCCTGTATACTGGGTGTATTCCTCAGATCTGTATTATTCTGTATATAAACACTGCAAGTACACCTCTCTGTCCTGTATATGGGTGTAATCCTCAGTATCTGTATTATTCTGTATATATACACTGCACAGTACCACTTCTCTGTCCTGTATATGGGTGTAATCTTCAGTATCTGTATTATTCTGTATATATACAATGCACAGTATCACTTCTCTGTCCTGTATACTAGGTGTAATCCTCAGTATCTGTATTATTCTGTAAATATACAAGCACAGTACCACTTCTTACTGTCCTGTATAATGGGTGTAATCCTCAGTATCTGTATTATTCTGTAAATATACTAGCACAGTACCACTTCTCTGTCCTGTATACTGGTGTAATCCTCAGTATCTGTATTATTCTGTATATATACACTGCACAGTACCACTTCTCCTGTCCTGTATACTGGTGTAATCCTCAGTATCTGTATTATTCTGTAATATATACAATGCACAGTACCACTTCTTACTGTCCTGTATAATGGGTGTAATCCTCAGTATCTGTATTATTCTGTATATATACACTGCACAGTACCACTTCTCCTGTCCTGTATACTGGGTGTAATCCTCAGAGAAAACAGGGGGAGCCAGCACAGCCAAAAACTGCTGAAAAAATAAATGTGTACGTACACCTGTGACTACCATACTGCATACAAATAAAGACATTTTGCAAAAGATTACCGAAATAATCTTTTGAGCCACTCTCCCATGTCAAACAATGTCTCAGAGTGGTCTACTCTACTTATTTTAACATTTTTGATGTGTCCGTAGACCGCATAACATAATATAAAATAAAGAGTACCATATAAAGCTAACACTCACCTATACAAGTCAGACAATGCTTCCCAAGGTGCCAGGTGGGTCAGTAAATGAAGAGCAACTGAGGCTCCCACACCTGCGGCCTTGTATAGGTGAATGTTAGCTTTATTTGGTCCTATTTATTTTATATTATATTATGCTGTCTACGGACACATCAAAAATTTAAAAATATGTAGAGTAGGACCACTCTATCTGAGACATTCTTGACGTGGGAGAGTAGTTCAAAAGATTATTTCGGGGAATCTTTTGCGAAATGGTCTTTATTTGTATGTAGCATGGTAGTGACAGGTGTAGTTACACATTTATTTTTTCAGCAATTTTTGGCTGTGCTGGCTCCCCCTGTTTTCTCCCTGGGTGTAATCCTCTGTATCTGTATTATACTGTATAAATACACTGCACAGTACCACTTCTTCTGTCCTGTATACTGGGTGTAATCCTCAGTGTCTGTCTTATTCTGTATATATACACTGTACAGTACCACTTCTTCTGTCCTGTATACTGGGTGTAATCCTTAGTATCTGTATTATTCTGTATATACAGTTAGGGCCAGAAATATTTGGACAGTGACACAAGTTTTGTTATTTTAGCTGTTTACAAAAACATGTTCAGAAATACAATTATATATATAATATGGGCTGAAAGTGCACACTCCCAGCTGCAATATGAGAGTTTCCACATCCAAATCGGAGAAGGGGTTTAGGAATCATACCTCTGTAATGCATAGCCTCCTCTTTTTCAAGGGACCAAAAGTAATTGGACAATGGACTCTAAGGGCTGCAATTAACTCTGAAGGCGTCTCCCTCGTTAACCTGTAATCAATGAAGTAGTTAAAAGGTCAGTGGTGAATCCAGGTGTGTGGTTTTGCATTTGGAAGCTGTTGCTGTGACCAGACAACATGCGGTCAAAGGAACTCTTAATTGAGGTGAAGCAGAACATCCTGAGGCTGAAAAAATCCATCAGAGAGATAGCAGACATGCTTGGAGTAGCAAAATCAACAGTTGGGTACATTCTGAGAAAAAAGGAATTGACTGGTGAGCTTGGGAACTCTAAAAGGCCTGGGCATCCACGGATGACAAAAGTGGTGGATGATCGCCGCATACTTTATTTGGTGAAGAAGAACCCGTTCACAACATCAACTGAAGTCCAGAACACTCTCAGTGAAGTAGGTGTATCTGTCTCTAAGGGCCCTTTCACATCAGCGTTTTTTGAAATTTGCGGCAGATGCGGTGAAAAAACCGCATCTGCCGCAATTGCCGCATAACCGATACACTTGTGGCGTGGTTGCGGTTTTTTCCATAGAAAGTATAGGGGGACTTGCGGCAGGTGCGGCAAGTGCGGTTTTGCACTTGCGGCAGGTGCGGCAGCGAAAAAAAAACGCGGCTGACCGCGGTTTTTTTCGCTGCCGCACCTGCCGCAAGTGCAAAACCGCACTTGCCGCACCTGCCGCAAGTCCCCCTATACTTTCTATGGAAAAAAACGCAACCGCGCCACAAGTGTATCGGTTATGCGGCAAACGCGGCAGATGCGTTTTTTTCACCGCATCTGTCGCGAATTTCAAAAAACGCTGATGTGAAAGGGCCCTAAGTCAACAGTAAAGAGAAGACTCCATGACAGTAAATACAAAGGGTTCACATCTAGATGCAAACCATTCATCAATTCCAAAAATAGACAGGCCAGAGTTAAATTTGCTGAAAAACACCTCAAGAAGCCAGCTCAGTTCTGGAAAAGTATTCTATGGACAGATGAGACAAAGATCAACCTGTACCAGAATACCAGAATGATGGGAAGAAAAAAGTTTGGAGAAGAAAGGGAACGGCACATGATCCAAGGCACACCACATCCTCTATAAAACATGGTGGAGGCAACGTAATGGCATGGGCATGCATGGCTTTCAATGGCACTGGGTCACTTGTGTTTATTGATGACATAACAGCAGACAAGAGTAGCCGGATGAATTCTGAAGTGTACCGGGATATACTTTCAGCCCAGATTCAGCCAAATGATGCAGAGTTGATTGGACGGCGCTTCATAGTACAGATGGACAATGACCCCAAGCATACAGCCAAAGCTACCCAGGAGTTCATGAGTGCAAAAAAGTGGAACATTCTGCAATGGCCAAGTCAATCACCAGATCTTAACCCAATTGAGCATGCATTTCACTTGCTCAAATCCAGACTTAAGACGGAAAGACCCACAAACAAGTAAGACCTGAAGCCTGCGGCTGTAAAGGCCTGGCAAAGCATTAAGAAGGAGGAAACCCAGCGTTTGGTGATGTCCATGGGTTCCAGACTTAAGGCAGTGATTGCCTCCAAAGGATTCGCAACAAAATATTGAAAATAAAAATATTTTGTTTGGGTTATGTTTATTTGTCCAATTACTTTTGACCTCCTAAAATGTGGAGTGTTTGTAAAGAAATGTGTACAATTCCTACATTTTCTATCAGATACTTTTGTTCAACCCTTCAAATTAAACGTTACAATCTGCACTTGAATTCTGTTGTAGAGGTTTCATTTCAAATCCAATGTGGTGGCATGCAGAGCCCAACTCGCCAAAATTGTGTCACTGTCCAAATATTTCTGGCCCTAACTGTATACACTGTACAGTACCACTTCTCATGTTCCATTGTCAAAGAGGCAGTATTGGACTTTGATTTTCAGCATTTAACTGCTGTTGAAATTAATTATCCCCAATATGGAAGTCATCACTTCTCTTCTGTATAGTATATAGGACAAGTCTGGCTCAAACCGCTAGCGTAGGTGCCCAGGGAAGAAGGAATAACTATATATAAAGCTTAACCTGGCACTCTACTTAAAAAAGCAAGAGAGGGTTGATCCTTTTGGTGTTTTTTATTTGTGGAGTTTGTGAAAGTTCATCAATCATCAAACGTTTCGGCTCATGCAAGAGCCTTCATCAAGTGATTCTGTACAATATATACAATAGAAATAAAAAACAGGTATCAGACACAATTTGTGGTGTTTATCTTTGGTGTTGCTCTATAGTGACTAGTGTTCGGTGGTGGGGTGCGAGGACTTCCCAAGATATGATGTGTTGAGTGGTGATAAGATGTAGGTGTATCAGATCTAGAGAAATTGTGGCGGTGAGGCTGGTGTGGGGTGATTGTGATGTGGTGGTCAGTGATTTTAGGAACGTGGGTGGGTAGTAGGGTAAAGGATAGAGTAGAAAGAGTAGAGAAAAAGGGAAGAGAGAACGTGGGAAACGGAATAGAAGTAGATAAACCAGCAGAGTTTCTATCTATGAATAGTAGTGGTAATAAAGGTTTAGGGAAAGTACCTTGTATGCAGTAGTGGGAGTGTTACTCCACTTTTTAGCTCAGTTAGATGGGTGTATGCTGCCCATGGAGGCCTATGGAGTTGAAAGTGTTATACAGTTAAGCCAGAAATAACTAGGGGAATGTTTTCGTTTGAGGACTATAGATACCTCTGTTTAATAGGGAATGCAGTCCGAGATCCAAATTAGTGGATACACAGACGTGGTCTGGCTGAGCGTATGGGGGTCCATACATCAAGGTCCATCTATGTGGGGAGAGCATATTAGTGAGCTATTTCTATGGAGTGGGCTTATTAGGCTATATTAACAGGTACATACCACATGGTTAGCAGAAAGGCAGTTTATGGCTCCTGTCCTGGAAAGGAAGGGAGTCAAGGGTGAAGGCTCAAGGAGTTAACACTGCAGCAGAGAGAATGTAGCATAATAGCAACGTAACAGAATGACAGAGGTTCGAGCTGTACCTTGTGTTGAAGTTTTGTGCATCATGCAGTCATGCTGGAGGGCTGATGGCAGGAGCACTGTGTGTAGTGTGTGGCTGCTTCTTATAGTGGTGTGTAAATGAGCACAGGAAGTGCATCACCGGCGGCGCCATCTTGGGAAGGTCATTAGTGTCCTGATGTTCGCAGTGAGCATGCTCAGGCCGGGAGGACAGGAAGTTTTTAGTTTTTTCTTTACAGAAAGGAAGCTGAGAAACTTTCCAGATCACCACTGCATGGAATCACATAAGCATTTCTCCCGCACCGATCGTTCACAGCTATTTGAGACTGTTTATTTGCACTGTTTACATCCTTATCATGCATTTCCAGTCATGTGACCAGCTTCAGTAGTCACTAGGGACGCTTCTGTGGTGTTTTACACTCATTTCTATGGCACTTCCTGTCCTCCCGGCCTGAGCATGCTCACTGCGAACATCAGGACACTAATGACCTTCCCAAGATGGCGCCGCCGGTGATGCACTTCCTGTGCTCATTTACACACCACTATAAGAAGCAGCCACACACTACACACAGTGCTCCTGCCATCAGCCCTCCAGCATGACTGCATGATGCACAAAACTTCAACACAAGGTACAGCTCGAACCTCTGTCATTCTGTTACGTTGCTATTATGCTACATTCTCTCTGCTGCAGTGTTAACTCCTTGAGCCTTCACCCTTGACTCCCTTCCTTTCCAGGACAGGAGCCATAAACTGCCTTTCTGCTAACCATGTGGTATGTACCTGTTAATATAGCCTAATAAGCCCACTCCATAGAAATAGCTCACTAATTTGCTCTCCCCACATAGATGGACCTTGATGTATGGACCCCCATACGCTCAGCCAGACCACGTCTGTGTATCCACTAATTTGGATCTCAGACTGCATTCCCTATTAAACAGAGGTATCTATAGTCCTCAAACGAAAACATTCCCCTAGTTATTTCTGGCTTAACTGTATAACACTTTCAACTCCATAGGCCTCCATGGGCAGCATACACCCATCTAACTGAGCTAAAAAGTGGAGTAACACTCCCACTACTGCATACAAGGTACTTTCCCTAAACCTTTATTACCACTACTATTCATAGATAGAAACTCTGCTGGTTTATCTACTTCTATTCCGTTTCCCACGTTCTCTCTTCCCTTTTTCTCTACTCTTTCTACTCTATCCTTTACCCTACTACCCACCCACGTTCCTAAAATCACTGACCACCACATCACAATCACCCCACACCAGCCTCACCGCCACAATTTCTCTAGATCTGATACACCTACATCTTATCACCACTCAACACATCATATCTTGGGAAGTCCTCGCACCCCACCACCGAACACTAGTCACTATAGAGCAACACCAAAGATAAACACCACAAATTGTGTCTGATACCTGTTTTTTATTTCTATTGTATATATTGTACAGAATCACTTGATGAAGGCTCTTGCATGAGCCGAAACGTTTGATGATTGATGAACTTTCACAAACTCCACAAATAAAAAACACCAAAAGGATCAACCCTCTCTTGCTTTTTTAAGTAGAGTGCCAGGTTAAGCTTTATATATTCTCTTCTGTATAGGTGATGACTTGCCCTTTGCTGTGGATCTGACCGCTGGGATCCCACAATCCTGAGAAACGTGGCTTTGTAGAGCACCATGTAAATGGAGCCGAGGTTGATTATTTCCTCTGCTGCGCCATTTCCATGTGGCTCTTCAGATAACTCCTTTAAGAAAGTGGTGAGGCCACGACAACGTAAAAGCAAATTTCACTGATCGGGGCTGATGGGTGTTATAGTATGTGGGCTGGTGGGGTCTGTTTTCCAGGGCTGCTTTTTGGTCTCAGTCCGGCCCTGCTCCTAAGCGACGACCTATGGAAGATATTACAGGTACAAAGCACTGGGGGATGGCCAGCTGGAACAACACAGGCTTGCAAACGACCTGTTACCCCTCGGGGGTCTGCTGCAGGGTTCCAGCGCCCTCTGCTGGAGTAGCGCTGCTCTTCTCCTCCCTTTCCGGGGCTACTGCTTGAGCACATGAAACTACATCTCCAAACCTGTTCCTGCTGGAGAGACTGCAGGGAGCATGCTCCTCCCCTCAGCCAATCACCATGCTTCTGTGTCCTGCCAATCAGGACTGCCCTGCTATGATATAAACTTCCTGTTTCCAGTCAGTCGGGGCCAGGGCAACTTCTCCCTAGTGGAGCTGCCATTTCTGGCCTTGTCAGGTCTTTCCTTATTTGGCTTGTTACCTGATTTCTGTGTGTTCCTTCCTACAGATTCCTGCCCAGCCGGCTCCTTGCTGACCGCCGTGTTCCTGGCCGGTTTCCCGGATCTCTTCCAAGCGGATCGCTGTCTCAAGCCTGGCTGCGGATTCCCCATGTTCCCGTTTCCCCGTTTCCGATCCTATACCCGGTTGCTGTATTGTTTCCCACGTTGCCTTGGGTCTGTTCAACACCCGTGTCCGCTTCATCGGTCCCTCCGAGGTTGGTACCGGCGGAATCCCTGTATAGGGGTTAAGCGCTCCGGGGCCTCCTTCGGTGGTGTTCTGGTGCTGTGGCCGTGTGGCCCTCCCCTGGGGCGTGGGTGTGTGTGTTGTTAATAAACCTGTTGACTCTACTTTACTGGTCCGTCTCTCTGTCATCCCGGTATCAGCATCCGCTCTACGCGGTCCAGTGGGTCCTCGTGTGGAGTCCGTCAGTAGGACGTGACACGACCGCAATTGTAAACTGACCAATTACTCCAGTAGTAGGAGTTCCAGCCGCACACTTCCACCTTACGTGTTTTGACAGCACCCACACATAGTCACCCACACTCAGGTCTGGACCTGACCGATTATTGCCATGCACGCAGTCACAGAACGAAGGATCACTCTCAGGGAGGCAAACGGCAGAGATGGTTCCTGGTTTCAATTTGGGGACCATTCTCACCAAGGGCTTAGTGGGGGTAACCACCTTCCCCCTAACATGCAGGGTTTTACTCCTTTCCTTCGGTGGGTGATTAATTACTACCGGAGAAAACATAGGGGCAGGCCTGACGAACACGGCAGACAAAGCAGCACTTGTGCGATTATCCACATGGAATGTCTGCAATTGAGAAGCGGGGTTAGCTCAATATGAACAGACCCTAATGAAGTGATCAGGTTGACCACAAAAGAAATGACCGCCCAACCTGATGACCTGCAGATGGGATAGTACAAGACTTGCAGTCCCCAACTGCTTAGGAACATCAGAACTCACACGTGTAACCTCCACACCAGGGATGTTCATCGGGGCAGGGTTGGATCCGGTCTTTCTCTTAGGCGTCTGTCCAACCTAATAGCAAGCACCAATGCAGCCTCCAGCGTCTCCGGAGCAGCGTACCGAGTCATGGTGTCCTGTAACCGATCTGATAACCCCACACAGAACTGACTCCTTAGAGAAGGGTCGTTCCATTAGGGTGATGGTTGCCTACCTCCTGAACTCAGAGCAATACTCCTCAACACGGTCATGCTCCCTGCCTGAGCTTACGTAGTTTAGGGAGACGGCATTAGGGTTGCAATACACCAGGACAAGCGCTGCAAAAACCTTGTCCACCGACCGCATAGATGGAGAATCGATCGGCAGAGAGAAGGCACAGGCCTGGGGATCCCCATTAAGGGAGAGTATAATCCCCATGGGCTGTTCCTCGCTCCCGAAGAACGAGGGTGCAACCTGAAATATAATTTGCAGGCTTCTCTAAAAACAAAAAAAAGTATCTCTCCCTCCTGAAAATCGGTCAGGAAGGGAGATATTGGTTTCTGGTACAGCCAGAGTGTGAACCGCAGTCAGATACCCAACCACTTCTCAAAGCTGATGGACCACTTGGTTTTGCAGGGTAGACACCTCCTGAGAAAGTTCCTCCACCAGGTGTGCAAAAGCTTGTGATGACATAGCGGCTTCGGGGAAACAATAGTGGGTTGCTGATTATGTCATGCAGGGGGGGGGGGGGGGGTACCTGGAAGTAGGACGGAACTGAGCGTAGGAGGTCACGGGACCCTGCTCTGGCTCTGATACTGGGGTCCCTGACTCGCCCTGTAATCGGAGGTACCTCTGAAGGTGAGGAGCTCCCAGCCACCAGCCTAAGACTCTAAAACTCCTGAGAAGCCCTAGGCATAAGCCCCTACATTCACCCACGGACCAAGGAACCCAGCAGCTTCCAATGGAGAAAGAAACAGCAGTTTAAGATTAGCGTCTGCTCACAACAGGTCACAGTCAAGAAGTGAACTGAATCAGCAACATCAGGTGGATGTGATCTGACCCATTTATGGCCGAGGGGTGGGGAGCAACCAACCCAGGCACACCCCTCTGCTTACCTAAGCATGAATCATATTCATCACACACACCTGCACTCTCAGCTCCCACTTATTAGGTTCCTCTCTCCACAGTGATAGCAGGGAAAAAAAAGGCTTCATTTAAACCACAGCAGCAGCACTTCCATACAGCAAGGCAGTCAATACGTAACACAAAGTCCTTTAAATTTTTTGGGAAAAACTTAAAAGTCCGTTTTATTTAGGCATATTAAAAAGCAGAAATACCAGACATGAGTTAACCATTACATACAGGCGAGCCCCTGTTTTGAATTATTATTTTTTTTAAATACACTAGTTTGGAGTTTCATTGTGAGCAGTGTGATGCGGGAATGTTCACCTTAGATCAGAGAGCAGCGTTACTCTATTGCTAGGGTCAGATTCGCACCATGCATCTGCTAAAAGCATGCCGTTTTATCATGTGCACATGTGTAAAAACGCATGCGTCAATGCACCCATAGGATTCCAATGCAAAAAACTCATTGCTAAAGTGCAATGCGTTTGGTGCTATGTGTTTTTTGTACCGCACATAAAAATGTGGCGGCTTTTTGCCAGCGTTTTTGGGCCTGTTATGGAAAACGGACGCTTTTTTTTTTAACATGGGAGACTGCGAGAAATGGATGCGTTAATGCATGGTACATGTATGTTCAGTCAGTTTTGTGATGGAGTAATGAAGTTGGGAATGAGGGCGGTCGTTGTGTTCTTTTTCCAAATAAAATTATATTTCTCTGTGTAGTGTATTAGTTACTATTTACTTTTGAGGTTCCTAATTTCCGGGTATAATATTGGCCCAAGATTATGAACCTCGGACTTGTGCCAGCTGGCAATATTTAGCTGGCATTAACCCTTTTATTACCCAGTGTGCCACCACGAAAGGGCAGCTGGAAGAGCCGAGTTGTTCCAGAAAATGGTGCTTTGATATATGCGCCATTTTCTGAGCTGGCTGCAAGCTGCAATTCTTAGCGTAGGGGGCCCGGAATGCTTAAGCCTCTCCATGGTGAGGATTTCAGCACACAGATGCCTAGTTGTACCTGACAGTAAACCAAAAATACAGCAAAGATCCATGTCTTTTTTATTATTGCAAGAAATAATGCTAAAAAATGGGCTCCCTTGTATGTCAGTTACCAGACAGGTAAAACTAGGCAGTCGGGGGTGGGAGGCAGCTCGTGCCTGCCTGCTGTACCTGGGCTGATGACCAAAAATATTGCGGAGCTTCAAGTCACATTATGACATCAAGTAACCTTTTTTTTTCTTTTTCCAGCCTAACCCACTTTTATTCAGTGACATCAATGAACAAGAAAAAAATGCTGCAAAATCCTTATGAATAAAAATGTACTAAAAACAAACCAAGAGACCATCAACTTATCTGTGTGGATCTTTATAAAGCATGGCGAGAATTTTGGATGTCATAAATCCGCAGCACACATTTTATGTTGGCACATGGCATGCATAAATTATGTGTTTTTTGCGTCTTTTTTTTCTGCCTTTATTTCACTTCCAGGTAGTTGAAGCTGTGAAATCAGTGGAGTATGGGAGAGAGAGACTTTACATTAATTTCTAGTGATGAGCGAGCACTAAAATGCTCAGGTGCTCCAGGCTCGGGTTGAGCATATTGAGATGCTCGGGTGCTTAACCCGAGCACCAAGCCCAATGTAAATCTATGGGGAACCTGAGCATTTTTCCGGCGGTGTTGGTGCAGGAGCTATAAACACTGCTGCTCTGACAGCTGTTTAAATTTCCCGCACCAACATCAGTTGTTCAGTGTCGGCACGGGAAATTTAAACAGCTGTCAGAGCAGCGGTGTTTAAAGCTCCCGCGCTGACACCACCGGGCGATGAGCGGCTGCCACTCCTGCAGCCCCCTGATGACATCCAATCACCCCAATAGCCCCAGCTATGACCTGGGGTGAACTCTGACTGTCTCAGTAAGTTCTTAGCCTGCTCTCCCTCTGCATAGACATGTGTCTATGCAGAGAGATGCAGAGCTGAGATTCCTTCCCATTTGGACTACGTAGGATGGAAGATTATTTTCTTAATAAAGATGGAGTCTCTAAGTGTTTTGTTTCGTTTTTCTAATAAAAAAACACAACACAGAGAAAAAAAGTTTTAACACTTTAATAGAAATTCATGGCGGTCATGTCTAATATTGGCGTGACCCCATGAATTTTGGGCTTAGGGCCAGCTGATATTACAAAGCTGGCCCTAAACCCTTTATTACCTAGTGAGCCAACGCACCAAGGTCCTGGATGAGTTGGTTACAGCTCCAGAAGATGGCGCTTCTATGAACGCGCCATCTTCTAGGGTGGCTGCGGACTGCAATTCGCAGCGGGGTGGGCCCAGAAAGCTTGGGCCACCCTGCACTGTGGATTCCAGCCCCCAGCTGCCTAGTTGTACCTGGCTGGACACCGAATTAGCACGAAACCCCACGTATTTTTTTTTTCATTATTTCATGAAATTCATGAAATAATTTTAAAAAAAAAGGCTTCCCAATATTTCTGTTTCCAGGCAGGTATAAATAGGCATTAGATACAAAGCCCATTTAGGCTCAGAAGTAAGGATCGACAACCACCACATAATCGTTTATGTGGAAGGGTCACCTTAAGCATCGACATATTCATGAAACATTTAGAAACAAGAAGATCTGAATATGATGCAAGCTATGATTTTTATTAGATGAATGACATATTTAAAAATTATGGGAGTGACAAACAACGGTGTACACAAAAGAAGCCGTTTGCAGGAAAACAGGGGGTAAAAAACATAATACAGGATATATTCCAGTTTTTACATAGCTGTTTCAGTGTTTACTACATACAGGATTAAAGGCAAATACATAAATTTTAATAATCAATAGTTTATCCCCACATACACAAGGCAGTCATAAATAAATAAAGTGCATAGTGCTGTGCAATGAAAGCCAGTCAATAAAACTAGCTGCAAGACTGCCAGTGCAGAGGAGAAGACTCATCAGATATGTAGTTGCAATAGATACCTGCAGCAAGACAAACAGGAAGAACTCAGTTAATAGAGTATACCCATGTAAACATACAGAATCCCTGTAGCCTGGTCACGGCTGGGAGCCCCGACGCGGCGTTTCGCTGTGCTGGTATGGTAACCACAGCTTCCTCAAGGGGACGTGTCCTGCTTTCATTGCACAGCACTATGCACTTTATTTATTTATGACTGCCTTGTGTATGTGGGGATAAACTATTGATTATTAAAATTTATGTATTTGCCTTTAATCCTGTATGTAGTAAACACTGAAACAGCTATGTAAAAACTGGAATATATCCTGTATTATGTTTTTTACCCCCTGTTTTCCTGCAAACGGCTTCTTTTGTGTACACCGTTGTTTGTCACTCCCATAATTTTTAAATATGTCATTCATCTAATAAAAATCATAGCTTGCATCATATTCAGATCTTCTTGTTTCTAAAAGGTATAAATAGGCAGCTGGGGTTTGGGGGCAGCCCATTCCTGCCTGCTGTACCTGGCTGGCATACAAAAATAAAGCGAAGCCCACTTCAAAATTTTTTTGAAAAATTCCTAAAAATGTTTTTAAAAAATACATTTAGGAACTGCATCTTTATTATCCCCTCAACCCTCATCTCTGTGCTGAACACTCTCAGCTCTGTTTCATCAGAAACAAATGAGAAGAACAAAGTTTCTATCCCCGTGGTCCCTGAAGTAGAGCCCAGAGCGCTGCGGCATTGTAAGGGGGGGGGGTAACTCAGGTCACGCGAGGACAGCTCTGGTCATGCCAACTGAGCTGTCCTCGCATGACCTCAGTGTCTCTCCAGTTACAGTGTCGCAGATAGCGCTCCATCCGACAATTACACACTGAGCTGTTAGAAGATTGCACCTAAAAACATGAAATCTGTGGCAAAAAGCAAGATAAAACGTCCATTTTTTTTTTGTGTTTATTTTGGCCCAGGAGATGAAGATGAACACCAAGGACACAATGCATGCAGTTTTAGGTGTAAATTGCAACAAAACACATGAAATCAGCTGCAAAAATCACGGCACAACGTTCTGTGATTTTTGCTGTGGATTTCATGCTTTATAGGCCTGGTATAGATGTTCATCTTGCTTCTCCAGGGGCAAAATAGGCACAAAAACAGTGTCATTTTTCCCACATTTTTTAATGCTGATTTCATGCTTTTTAGTGCATTTTAGGCCTGAAACTGCATGCATTGTGTCCAAAGGTGTTTATCTGCAACTCCAGTGACAAAGGCACAAAAACAGCGTAATTTTTCTCGCAAGTTTTTCCTGCGGATAGATGTTTTGTCCTCCTTGGTCTCTGATGAAGCAGTGCTGAGAGTATTCAGCACAGAGATGAGGGTCAAGGGGTTAATAACGATGCAGTCCCTTTTTATTTTTTTTTTACTGTTTTATGAATTTTTCAAACAAAATTTGACGTGGGCTTTGCCGTATTTTTGTATGCCAGCCAGGTACAGCAGGTAGGAACGGGCTGCCCCCAACTCCCAGCTGCCTATATGTACCTGCCTGGAAACAAAAATATAGGGAAGCCCTGTTTTTCAATTATTTCATGAATTTCAGGAAATAATTAAAAGATAAATAAATGGGGCTTTGCACCATTTTTGTGTCCAGCCAGGTACAACTAGGCAGCTAGGCAGCTGGGGCTGGAATCCACAGCGCAGGGTGGCCCAAGCTTTCTGGCACCCCCCCACTGCAAATTGCAGTCCACAGCCGACCCAGAAAATGGTGCCTTCATAGAACCGCCATTTTCTGGTGCTGTACCCGACTCATCCAGGGCCCTGGTGTGGTGGCTCACTGGGTAATAAAGGGGTTAGGGCCAGCTTTGTGTTATCAGCTGGCCCTAGGCCCGAAAATTCATGGGGTCAAGCCAATATTAGACATGATTGACATGAATTTCTAGTAAAGTATTAAAAAAGAAAACAACACAGAGAAAAAATATTTTATTAGTAATAAAACAAAAAAACACTTAGACTCTATCTTTATTAAAGAATTCCCCCCCCATCCCTCGACGTAGTCAAGGGTCAAGGGTCCCGTGACGTCCAATACGGATCCAATATCATCTGAACGGTTTGCTGGCCATGCGTATTTGAAGCGTATTTTCAAGATAAGAATGAGGTCTATAGTTAGAAAGTGCTCCAAAAAATGGATCAATAATTAACATGCTGCAGATTTTTTTCTGCACCAAATACACAATATCAAATACGTAACATGGGCACAACTCTTCTGAATGCTCATAGATAGGGATGAGCGAGTATAATCGCAAATATTCAGTACTCCGCGAGTAATGCGGTACTCAAAATGTAGTGAGTATTTCACTACTCGCCTTGCAATATTCGGATCTCCCACCCAGCATTAGCCAATCACAGTAATGCCACAGACTTTTTAGTTGTGGCATTACAATCATTGGCTGGTCACCCGCACAGCATCATACATGAGTCATAGCCTATGGCTCATAGGCTCTATATAAGCCCTGCCGCCACCATTTTCTGCACATTGCATGCAGAACACAGCTAGTGTAGTGACAATGTGAGATGATGCTAGGGAGAGTTGTGCTTGTGCAAATCATACAGAAATCCTCTGTAAAACCCAAAAGCTCTTGTGAGAGCTACCAGTATTGTAGTAGTAGCGGACTGTAGTGGAGGGAGACAGGCAGGAGCATTAGTCTTCTCAGAGCTGAAAGTATAAGGTCAGGGAGTAGTGATAGTTTTCACAGCTATTTTTCGGGTCACATTTACCCCTGCATGCCAATTTTTTTTGCTCTCGCGTTACTGTTTACACTGAATAGCACGCACGATCCTGCACAACTGACACGTAGCCTGTACCGCTGTCTTGTGTGGTGACTGGTGCACATAATAATATCACCTTAAACCTCAGAGCAATTTTTTTGTGCCATTGCAGTGCTCTATTCACACTGAGCATGCACGGTACTGTACAACTGACATGCAGCCAGCATGTAGTATATCACCTTAAACCTCAGGGCAATTTTTTTGCTGCCATTGCGGTCTGTGTGTAAAACACAAAGCAGTACTAGGCTGTAGTACCGTGTTTCCCCGAAAGTAAGACAGGGTCTTACATTCTTTTTGTGGCCAAAAGTGGCCCCCTGTCTTACTTTCGGGGGGGGCCTTAAATTGGAGGCCCCACCATCCATCCATCCATCCATCCACACACTCCCACACATACAGACAGACACATGCATACACATATATACACATATATACACACCATACACACCACACACACCACACACACACATAGCACCGCTTCTTACCGGGTCCGGTGTGGGGTCCCCGATGGTCCTGTGCCGTCCTCTGTGCTCCGGTCCGGTCCCCGAGAGGATCCGCTGCCGTCCGCCGTGTTCCGGTGCCGGTCCTAGGCTCCATGGTCCCTGCTCTTCCGGAGTTCAGGCCTAGCTCCGCCCAGGTCATAGTGTGGGCCAATCAGCATAGCGGCGCTCAAGCAAGCGTCATCGGGCGCTTGTCTCTGACGTCAGCGCCGCTATGCTGATTGGCCCACACTATGACCTGGGCGGAGCTAGGCCTGAACTCCGGAAGAGCAGGGACCATGGAGCCTAGGACCGGCACCGGAACACGGCGGACGGCAGCGGATCATCTCGGGGACCGGACCGGAGCACAGAGGACGGCGCAGGACCATCGGGGACCCCACACCGGACCCGGTAAGAAGCGGTGCTATGTGTGTGTGTGGTGTGTGTGGTGTGTATGGTGTGTATATATGTGTATGCATGTGTCTGTATGTGTGTATGTATGCATGTAAACCTTCCCCCCCCGTGTTTACCCGATAGTAAGACCCCCCTCCCCCCTACCCGGCCTTATAATCGGGGGAGGCCTTACATTAGCAGGCCCCCCCTTTACCCCTAGGCGGCCTTACAATCGGGGGGGCCTTACTTTCGGGGAAACACGGTACTACCTTCCACAAAGCACTAACTGTTCCTTGTTCCCCAATATCTGCATCTGAACATCTGCAGCTATGTCAGAAAAACCGCAAATTCCTAAAAAGGCTGTTGTGAAGGGACAGGGACATAGATGTGGACGTGGGCGTAGGGTTGTCAGTGGTGCCCAACAAGGCACTGAGTCTGGGAGACAGAAGAAGGTTGATGCATCATATTTCCTGGAAATATTTCCCGGTCTGGAATGTAAACGGGTCTGGAAGCCAGAGGATCAAGAGCAGATACTGTCTTGGATGGCTGATAAGGCCTCCACAAAATTTTCTAGCAGCACCCAATTCGTCACGACCACACAGTCTCCTAGCATAGTTTTTGCAGTGCCCAATGTGCTGGCATAGCCATAGTGTCTCCAAAAATTAGCCCAAGGAGCTGTACCATGGTTGATGAAGGAAGCAGGCCTCAAGGGCCAAACAATTATGAAGCTAGTCTAGGACTACTAACACAGTAGTTGCAGTGCCCAATGTCCAGGCATAGCCATAGTGTCTCCAAAAAGTAGCCCAAGGGGCTGTATTATGGTTGATGAAGGAAGGAGAGTCTCATCACAAGTGCCTCCGAGGGGAAATATTAACTAATGGAACATTATTTTTAGCTTATTGACCATGAGGTACATGTGGTAGAAGCAGAAGGGGTTTGTTTGGGAAGGGATTGACATGATCACCAGTTGCCTAAAATAACATTTTGGGTGACATTGGTTGGGATGCTGTCATTAGGAGGGCTTACTCTTGTGAAATCCAGTCCTTGTTAAATTTTATCAGTCAGCCTGTCCACATTCTCTGTAGTCAGCCATGTGCTTATATCTGTGATTATTGCCTTAGCAGCACTGAAAACATGCTGACATCACACTAGCAGCAGGGCAGGCCAACACCTCCAAGGCATATAAGGAGAGGTCTGGCCAACTATGCAGCTTGGATACCCAGTAATTAAATGGAACAGAAGTGTCAGGAAGGATGCAGATATGGTTACTTAGATAGTTGTTGGCCATGTTATGCAACTTCTCCCACCTTAACATTGTTTCTGGTCCAGCTAGCTCTTGCTGATGAGCTAGTTTATTGAAGATGGCCCAGTTTATGGACATTTTACCACCACCTCTTTTGGACCTGCTAGGCATATCTCTCCTAATTAATGCATGCTGTTGCAAAGAGGTGGTACCTCTGCTAGCAGCAGTGTCTGAGGGTGATGTTGCTATCAAATGATGGACAATGGCCCTCTTGAAGGATTCAATTGTGAAACCCCTTGATGACTGTAACTGTAGCGAAGGAAACTTGTCCTTGTACTGTGTGTCTAGAAAGGTGGCCAACCAGTATAGGTTGCTGTTGAAAATGTGAATCATGCAAGGGTCTTGGCACAGAGAGTTAGATATGAAGTGTGCCATGTGTGCCAAGCTGCAAAGAGGCAAATGTTCTGTGACCCCCCAGAAGGAGGAACAATACCCATGCTCTCCTCATGCTGACTCTGCTCCTCCACCTTCTATTCTCCAGCCCACCCATGCTGGACAGACATGAAGTTTGGTTGGGAGTCTCCTCTGTAGCATGAGGGGTCCCTTCGGTACCACTGAAAATGTTTTGTGGTACCGAGTGGTGCAATGCCAGTAGTCCAAGCTTTATAATTGTGAAGCCCTTGTGATGATGATGATGCTGATGGGTGGCTTCTTCCTGCGAAACCTTCACACAGCCCCTAAGACAGATCGCTCTCTTTACAACACTTAACCCTTCTGACTGTCAGAGTCTCCATCATAACTTGCCTTTAGGCTAGGGTCATATTAACATTTTCAGTGCTGCCCAGGGGGGTTGCGCTGAAAACATAGGCTGTGGCAGCATAAACGTAGTGCTACCACCATGGTAGCGCCACGCTAAGCTGCCATACTAACCTATGGAGGCCCCGCCCCTAATGCGGCTCCCACGCCGGCATCTGGTTGAAATATGCGGTATTACCTAATGCGAGAAAAGATGCTTTCTGCAATGTCTTTTCTCGCATTAGAAAATACAGCGAGATATCAATCTGATGACAGCGACGGAGCCGCGTTAGGGACGGGGCCTCCATAGGTTAGTATGGGCAGCGTTAACGCCGCGCTACCATGGTGGTAGCACCACTTTTATGCTGTTGCAACCTATGTTTTTAGCGCGACCCCCTAGGCAGCGCTGAAAACGTTAATGTGACCCTAGCCTTACAGCAATCATGCACCCATTTCAGCCTTTTCCTCAGCCTCCAGACCGCTTTTTTGGGTCCAGCAATTACTCCCATTTCCTATTGACTAAGGATACTTTCACACATCGTTTTTGTGCTGTCCGAGGGGATCCGACTTTTTGCAGCATCCCTCGGACAGTAACGGATCCAAACTGATGCCTGCAATCGTATGCCAAATAGGCATCCGATTCCGATATTTTGCAGCATCAGTTTGGATCCTCTCTCCTCCTCTCCCTGCTCCTCCTGTCACCTCGTCCCCCTCCTCTCTCCCTCCTGTCACCCTGCTTCTCTCTCCCTCTTGTCATCTTTCTCCCCTCCTCTCTCTGTCCCCTCTTTTGTCCCCTCTTTTGTCCCCTCTTTTGTCCCCTCTTTTGTCCCCTCTTTTGTCCCCTCTTTGTCCCCCTTTTCCAGACCTTGAAAAATAAAAAAATCTTTATTCTCACCTATCCACGACTCCCTCGGCGCTTCCAGCTGTCTTCTTCTGATCCACAGGACCTGGCGTGATGTCACAGTCACATGACCGGTTACCGCGGTAACCGGTCATGTGACTGTGACGTCACGCCAGGTCCTAGAAGCATCGAGCGCTGGAGGCATCAGTGGATCGCAGGACAGGTGAGAATAAAGTTTTTATTTTTAACCCTTTCTTTTCACTAGATGTCACTTCTGCAATGTATGAATATACATTGCAGAAGTGAAATTAGATGGCACAGAGCTATTTTAGTGTACTGAGCATGCTCAGTACACTAAAATCGGGTCTGAGGAATGATCACCTGTTTCCTCGGACCCGCGCTCTATAGGCCCCATGTTAATTAGCGCGGATGAGGTCGGATCCAATTTGGTCTGATTTGACCAGCTGTGCCCAAAATCGATTTTGGGCACAGCTAAAAATCGGACAGTCGGATCCGACAAAAATCGGATGCCACTAAGGGCAAATCCGATCCGTCCCCATAGACTAACATGGGGGCCAAATTGGATCCGTGTCTGTCCGTTTTACAACGGACAGCCACGGATCCCAGAAAAACGCTGTGTGAAAGCACCCTAACGATGGACTCGCTCCTCGCACCGAATACTCGAGTATTACGATCTACTCGGCATGAGTATAGCGAGTCCGGGTATTTAACTACTCGCTCAACCCTACTCATAGACTTTGCTGGCTTCAGGATCAACATGCAGATTTTGATAATGATTTGTTAAAAAACGCAGCTTTCTACGATGTTGCTTGCAGAGGCAAAGCAGTGCGCACCATATCCAGCAATCCAGCCAGGTCTACTATCTAATAAACCAAACACCACTGTTGCGGAAGCGGCCAGGAGTCTAGACAGTAAAAATTAGAATTAAAAATCCCTCTATTCTTCATAAAAGAGAGGATTTTTAATAGAAAAGTAAGTTACAAAGTTGCTTATTACAAGAACTGTATAATTTTACCTATCTATGATAATGAAAAAATAACGTTTAATCCCAAAGTCACTGTTTTAGTTAATAGCAATGATACTCTATTACTATAACTTTTACGCTACAAAGAACTGTAGTGTTAGAGCTGAAATAAATATGCAAAAACAGATGTATAGGACTATTTGTATTATGCATTAATGACTTATACATACCATAGTTACATAGTTCACTACTTTTTGTTGTCCTGCAAAGGAGATAACATGAATAACTTTTTCATGGCAGATGAATGACTTACAAAATATTACAATGTTATAATTCGTTCAGTCATTTTAGAATAGCTGTGACTTCATGCCAACTCCCTTTCCAAATGGAAGTCTGTATAATAAAATGTTCAATTACGACTAGCAAAGCAAGAAATTGTGATTCTGTTTTATTTCAATCATCTTCAAATCCAAGTTAACCAAGAATTTCACATTATAATATAGAACAAACTCAACTCTTCCGTCAGACAAAACAGAAACTTTGGCCAAACACATTTGGATCCTAAAACACAATAATGGAAAATCCATCTGATTGTCAGATTATTCTAAGGGAATGCATGTTTAATGGTTCTGACTATAGATTAAAGGGAACCTGTCACCTAATCTAGCCCTCCTAAACTATGAATACCCATCCCTGCAGCCTAAAACTACTATAAATACCCATGCCAGTCTGACATTTTATGGATGTGTACAAGCTGAATAAATCATTTGGCACACTTAGGGTATGTGCACACTGGGCGGGTTTTCGGCGGTTTACCTGTGTAAACCGCCGTTTTGCATACATTAGTTTTATTTAAATTTATGTTAATCCAAACCGACGTTTGGATTAACATTGAAACTAATGTAACCCGCCCAAGCCTGTGCACATACCGGCGGTTACCCAGCGTAATCCGTTGCTAACCCGCAGGTTTCCCAGCGGGTTAGCAAAGAATGACCATGTTCTAAAAACCGGCCGGTTCTGCAGCGGCTGCAAGCAGAATCATGTGCTGCTTCCAGCCGCTGCAGAATCTCCGCCGAGAACCCGCTGGGCAGCCGCCGGATACCGCCCGCACATACCCGCCAGGAAGCCGGTGGACGGCGCCGGAGCTTCCTGGCGGGACCCGCCAGCTGCCGCCGACAAACACGCCGGGTAAGTGTGAACTTACCCTTAGGCTGCTTTCACACTGCAGTTTTTTCACTGATCAGTGTCCATCAGATTTGTGTGCCAAAACCCGGAGAGGAACCAGGAGAGGAACTTGCAGAGAAAAACTATAATTGAAAGATTGACACCTGTTCTGAGTTTTGGAGACACTCCTGGTTTTGGCACACAAATCTGATGGACACTGATCAGTGAAAAAACTGCAGTGTGAAAGCAGCCTTACATGTTATTTGTCAGCTGGGCGTTCCCCTGGGGGTCTATGTCGGGTAGGCAGGGTCTCCTGGCCTGCGCTGCCCCCGCCTCAGTGCTAAATTGACACCCTGATGGGCATAATGCTGGTGGCAGAGCGCAGGCATGTTTGTATTTCCACGCCTCTAGCCACATCACTGTGACGCGGCGGGTCACGTGTTGCCTGTATCGCGGCACTTCCGGTGACGTAGGGCTGTGTGCACTTAGCGCACAGGCCTCCTTCAGCATGCCATCTGCGCATGCACTGAAAACAGCCTGTGCACCAAGTGCACACAGCCCTACATCACTGGAAGTGACACGATACAGGCATCACGTGACCCGCCGCGTCACAGTGATGTGGCCAGAGGCGTGGAAATACAAACATGCTCGCGCTCTGCCACCAGCATTATGCCCATCAGGGCGTCAATTTAGGACTGAGGCGGGGGCAGTGCGGACCAGGAGACCCTGCCTACCCGACAAAGACCCCCAGGGGAACGCCCAGCTGACAAATAAAATGTTAGTGTACTAAATGATTTATTCAGCTTGTACACATCCATAAAATGTCAGACTGGGATGGGTATTATAGTAGTTTTAGGCTGCAGGGACAGGTATTCATAAATTAGGAGGGCTAGATTAGGTGACAGGTTCCCTTTAATTAAAATTCAAATTTGACTGTTTGAGCAAAGTCTCAATTCACAAAGAAAATTTTCTCCATATAATTATTTCACAAAATATGCTCTGGATGCTCTCTAGATCCTAGAGCGTAGTAATCGTAAGATTTAAAGTACCGTATATACTTGCGTATAAGCCGAGTTTTTCAGCCAAAAATTTGGGCTGAAAAGTCCCCCCTCGGCTTATACGCGAGTATACAGTATATACAGCAGCAGCCCCGGAGGTATACAGGCCCCCCCCATCAAGCTCCAGGGCCCCCCCCCTTGCGCGGCAGCCTGTAAAGTAAAATCATACTTATCAGTGTCCTGTTGCGCTGTCCCGCCGCTTGCCGACACACGATCCCGGGCTTTATTCTGCGTCTTCCGTCTTCCTGTGGTCGCGGGCAATGACGTCATTGCCCGCGACCACAGGAAGCCGGAAGCCGGAAGACGCGGATTGAAGCCCGGGATCGTGTGTCGGCAAGCGGCGGGACAGCGCGACAGGACACTGATAAGTATGATTTTACTTTACAGGCTGCCGCGCAAGGGGGGGCCCTGGAGCTTGATGGGAGGGGCCTGATAATAATCCTTCCTGGGCTGCTGCGTATAGGGGCCCTGGAGCTTGTGGGGGCCTGTATATACCTCGGGTCTGCTGCTGTATACAGCCCTGGGCTGCTGCTGTATACAGCCTGGCGCTGGAGCCGGCTGCTGTATACACCCTGGGGCTGCTGCTGTATACACCACTGGGGCTGGGGCTGCTGTATACACCACTGGCTTATACACCCTGGGGCTGCTCTGCTGTATACACCACTGGGGCTCTATATACCCTGGGGCTGTATACTACCCTGGGCTGCTGTATACTACCTCTGGGGCTGCTGTATACTACCTCTGGGGCTGCTGTATACTACCACTGGGGCTGCTGTATACTACCTCTGGGCTGCTGTATACTACACTGGGGCTGCTGTATACTATTCACTGGGGCTGCTGTATACTATCACTGGGGCTGCTGTATACTATCACTGGGGCTGCTGTATACTATCACTGGGCTGCTGTATACTACACTGGGCTGCTGTATACTACACTGGGGCTGCTGTATACTACCACTGGGGCTGCTGTATACTAACTCTCTGGGGCTGCTGTATACTACCTCTGGGGCTGCTGTATACTACCTCTGGGCTGCTGTATACACCTCTGGGGCTGCTGCTGTATATACCACTGGGGCTGCTGCTGTATACTACCACTGGGGCTGCTGTATACCACACTGCTGGGGGCTGTATACCTGTGCTGGGGTCCACCCTCGGCTTATACATGAGTCAATAGGTTTTCCCAGGTTTTGGGGGCAAAAGTAGGGGGGTCGGCTTATACACGGGTCGGCTTATACACGAGTATATACGGTAATACTTATACTCACCGAACTGCTCACTTCTCCGGAAGCCTCCACTCTTCCATGTCAACCTTCTGGTCTTGGCACATTTTTTGATCAATGCTGTTGAACACTATATACCTCTTCATGCTAGACCAGGATTTCCAGCTTTGATGAGGCCCAGAACATTTGTACGTGTAATTACAATATCATAACATGCCATGACCTTATGCCTACATGAAGCTCACATGAGAACCACAAGTCCTGACATAAAATGAGGAGGGTTGGGGATTCAGTTCTCAATGGCAGTGATAAGAAAATGTGCTAAGGAGCAGACGGATGACAGTAATGGCCACTTTACACACACCAACTTATCTGTCCAACTTCTGAACAACTTGCTGGTTGCAGTGAAATCATGGACACATTGTTCCATTTGTACACAGCCACAAAATGGAGCAATGTGTCCATGATTTCACTGCAAGCAGTAAGTTGGTCAGAAGTTGGACAGATAAGTTGGTGTGTGTAAAGTGGCCCTAAAGAGCAGTTGAGTCAGAGAATTATTAATAATAATAATAATAATATAACAGAATGCAAATTGTCAATTCAGTGAGGAAGTGAATATAATAATATTTATTCATTTATATAGAGAGATGAGCAGTAAGGTGATTATGGCCCATTTCACATCTAAGCCTGGGCTGCGTTTTGCTGCGTTTGCATTTCAATGCATTTTTACTGCTAAATATGCATTCAAGTGCATGCGTTTGGATTCGTTTTTAGCAGTAAAAATACATAGAAACGCAAACGCAGCCCAGTCTTATAGGCCCATTTCACATCTAAGTATTTTTTATTCAGAAGTGAATTATAAAAAATCCCCACTTTGGCAAATGCAGATTTTTGTAATATTCAATTAGAATTCAACTATGCTTGAAAATATTCGTTTATCTTTACTGCTAATAGCTGAGCTCTGAATGGTAAGTTGACAGAAAGCAGAGTTCTTCCTATTTCCACACTGCATATTTATTGCAAAAAATTCTGCATCAAATCTGCATGTGTATCCTGAAGCCAGCAAGGTGTGATGGCCACTTTACACACACCAACTTATCTGTCCAACTTCTGACCAACTTACTGGTTGCAGTGAAATCATGGACACATTGCTCCATTTTGTGGCTGTGTACAAATGGAACAATGTGTCCATGATTTCACTGCAACCAGTAAGTTGGTCAGAAGTTGGACAGATAAGTTGGTGTGTGCAAAGTGGCCCTGAGAGTTCAGAAGTGCTGTGCTAAGGCTACATTCACACATTGCACTTTTTTGCGCGCTTCTCTCCTAAAGTGCACCTGCGTCTTCATCTGCCGGCAAAGTGAATGGACTTTCACTTTTGCCATGCAGACGCTGCGTAAGTATACCTTGCGCTTTTATGGAAGAAAGCGCGCAAGTAAAAAAAAAGACCATGTCAATTCTTTACGCAAGTGCGCCCGTGCTTTCTCCCATAGGAGCCATTATACCCGCTGGAAATACGCATCGCCGTTCAGACAATACGCAATAATGTCAGCGCTGCAGGAAGTGATGTTACATGGGTGAGGAAGAAGCCTGTGTTCCTCCCCTGTGTGACATGTGTGACAGCCCTTTTGGGTTTCGCAGTGTATTAATATACACTGCGAAACCTTAATAAAAGTCATCCAAATGGTATTAAAAATAATAAATATTGAATACTTACCCATCTGCCGGGCTGTTCACAATTACCGGCACCAAACACATCCACATCTACTGTGCTTCCAAGTCCTGTGATCTGTGATTGGCTGGTCGCGATCATGTGATATTCATGTCACAATCACATGATCGCGAGCGGCCAATCACAGATCTTGCAAGGTCCTGGAAGCACAGTAGATGTGGGTGTCTTGGCTTCTGGTAACCCGAACAGCCGGTGGAGGGTAAGTATTCAATATCTATTATTTTTAATACCATTTGGATGATTTTTATTTAGGTTTCACAGTGTATGTTAATACACTGCGAAACCCATAAGGGCTGTCACATATGTCACACAGGGAAGGAAAACAGGATTCTTCCTCCCCTGTGTGACATCACTTTTCCCCCTACGCTTTTGGGGGAGAAGTGCGGCCATAAAAAAAATGCAGTGTGTGAATGCACCACATATTTTTACGGCGCTAAAAAGCATGGCCGCAAAACGCGGCAAAAAGCACACACGCAAAAAACGCTACGTGTGAACGCAGCATAAAGTGAATTTTCTTTCCTTTGCACATTTGGTGCAGTTTTTGGATGCAGTATCATCTGCAGCATGTCAATTATTGATCTGTTTTTACAGTGCATTTTAGACTTCTAATCACTAATTTCATTATAAAATATGCGAGAAAAAAAATGCACCAAATAATGTGCCAAAAAGGCGTGAAAAATCGGGTTCATTTTTTTTTTCTGCAAGAAGATGCATATTTAGTGCAGAAATTTCTGCATCTAAATTGCGGATTTGTCAGCACCAGATATGGGCACAAGGCCAACAGAAATTGTTAGTTTGAGAGAATCGTAGGTCCCATTTTGCTCTTTGATAAAAACTTTGTACATAATTATACAACTTTAAAGAAAACCTATCACCATGTTTCCCCTATGTGAATTATTGCCACCACCTGTATGCACTTACATTGAGCATTCTAGAATGCTGTATATTTGTCCCCAAGCCAAGCTGCATAATGTAAAAAAATATTTTATAATACTCACCTATGGAGCGTTCCTGTCTGATAGGTGTTGCTGGTGTTGATTTGGCACCTCCACTGTTCTTTCGATTACCCTCACACTCCCCTGCTTTGCGTGGATGACACATCCGATGTCAATCACACAATGTCCTCCACTGCATTGCGGCATACATGCATTTCTCTATGCTTTGCCGAAGGCAGAGCAAAGTACTGTAGTGTGCATGTGTGGTAACTCCTTTGCCTTTCCCTACACATGCACATTACAAAATTTTGCTCTGTCCTCAGCAGGACAGAGATTTGTGCATGTGCATGAGAGTGGAATGGAGAAGACTGTGTGGATGACGTAGGATGCATCATCTACACGACACAAGGAAGGAGGTTGGAGCCGGATCAAGATCAGTGATGCCCATTGGACTGGACTACTCCTTAGGTTAGTGTAATAAAAAGGTATTTTTTTTGTTATGCAGATCGACTTGGGACTTTATACAGCATTCTAGGTTGTTGTTTGTAAGGGTATAAAGATGGTGGTTATACTTTTATATGGAGAAAGCTTGTTGACAACAAATCTACCCTTTCTACTAAATAGATAAATGCTTTAACTACTGGGAGCCTATCATAAGAACAAAAGAAGGGACTTGTGCTCCTTAACTGTGCGAAGAGAACATATAAGGGAGCAGTGGTCATGAATGAGCCATGATGCTCCATTCAAGCTTTATAGTACCAAGGAAATAATTGAATGAGTGCTCTTCATGGTGGTTCTTTAGGAGTAAAATAGGGCCATAGAATATACTGTAATGCGATTGAGAGACCCAATCATTCAGCTCCAATGACTGTCTTGTGTAAGAAAGGTGCCTCAGTGTTACTTTTATCCATTTCGATATTGTATTTTTATTTATATTGGTCTGAACTATTCTATATACCTAAATATTTATATTAATTATTCCATTTAAAACAGTGATGTATGCCATTCTAATTTATTGCACAAATCAGTGTTGTCATCAGTAGTGATGTTAATGTGTCAATCATTATTTTAAAAATGATTTACTAAAAATAACATTTAACCCTTTCATGACCAAGGACATATAGGTTCAGCCTTAGTTACCTCCACACCTTTGATGCGAGCTCACGCGCTGAGCTCACATCATTCCCTGCACATGCTAACTGATCTGATCAGCTAACATGTGCAGATGTGCATGAATCCGAGATCTTCCCACCACTTTTAACCCCTTAAATTATGATGTCAAACACTGAGAGCGCAATCTAAGGCCGGTTTCACATCACGATTTTAAGGCATCCGTGTGTATCCGTTTTGAAATTGTGGCTCCCATGTATCCCTATGGGCTCGGATTGTGCTTGGATGTGTGCCTATTGACACCTGCTGCGATTTTGGTGTCCGTGACTAAAATCGGACACCACGCATCCGTGATAGATCCGTGACGGTCCATAGGGCTACACAATGGGAGCCTATGGACATCGGATCTGTGTCTAAATCGGATCCGATGTCGGCTCCGTGATTATGTACTGAGCATGCCCAGAGGAGTGCTCAGTACATAACCCTGTCAGTCCCTGTCCGTCCCTTTCACTCCCTGCCTGTCCCTCTTCTATCTCTGCTCTCCCTCTCCTCTCCCTCCAGTATGTGTAAAAAAAAAAAAAAAAAAAAAAAATCCTCCCAGAGGATACTTTACCTTCCGCCGGCTGCGGGGAGGTGACAGTCACCTGTGGTGATGTCACAGTGTCGGTCAGCTGACATGTCAGGTGACTGGCTCTGTGATTCTGTGATATCACCACAGGTCCATTAGCCATACACATACTGGCGAGGAGAGGACAGGGGGAGGACGGGGGTGGGGGGTTAGGATAGAGGTGAGGGAAAGCAGGGATAGAAGAGGGACAGGCAGGGAGAGACAGGGACAGACAGAGAAGATGCAGGGACAGACAGGGACAGGCAGGGAAAACAGGATCCACTCAGATCCTGCATCGGATCGGATACGGATGGCTATTTGCCATCCAATTGCAGGGATCTGTGTGGATCCGTGGCTGTCCGTGGGGAACCTGCCAAAACTCGGATCCCCACGGACAGCCACAAATTGTGATGTGAAACCAGCCTTAGACACTGCGGTGGGGTTTACTCTATTCCATGTCTCTATCGGCAACTCTGTGACATGATCATGGGGTGTTCATGTGTTGAGATAACAGCGAGGGGTCAGCTGATAAACCCTGTCGCTGTGATAACCTACTTCTTATTAGCGCTGCCTAAGTGGCAGCATTCACCGGAGATGATCATTTCTGCAGTGCAGATCCATGAATCATCAAGGTTCTGTACTGTATGAGCGATCAGACACTGCAGTTTTGAGGTGCCCTCTGGGGCTAAGTAAAATAAAGTGAAAAAACAATAAATAAATAAATAAAAACCCTAAAAGTTAAAATCACCCCCCTTTTACTCTATTTAAAATAAAATGATTAAACAAATACACATATTTGGTATCGCCACGTTCAGATATGCCCAATCTATCAAAATATAAAATCAATTAATCTGATTGGTAAACTGCCACAACATTGCAAAAAAATTAAATAACAGGCAAATAAAACAGCGCATCCACCCAAAAATGGTATCATTAGAAACAGCTCAAGATGCCAAACTAAAACCATTACACAGCCCCAGATCTCGAAAATTAGAACGCTAGGGGTGGCAGAAAATGGTGACAAAAGCGCAATTGGTTTTTTTGTTGTTTTTTTAACTAACTTGTGAATTTTTTTTCACCACTTAGATAACAGTAAAAGTATACATGTTTGGTATCTACAAACTCTTATGGCCCCTTTACACGCAGCTACAGGTAACAGGTTTTCCACAGGTAACTTACTGGCTGCAGTGAAATCATGGAGACATAGTTCCATTTGTACACAGCAACAAGATAGAACCATGTCTCCATGATTTCACTGCAGCCAGTAAGTTACCTGTGGAAAACCTGTTACCTGTAGCTGCGTGTAAAGCGACCATTACTGATTTGGGGAATCAAACCAACACATCATTTTTACCATATAGTGAACACAGTAAATAAAAAAAATGTGGATTTCACTTTATTTTTAATTTTCTTTTTCACATTTTGCAGTACATTATATGGTACATTGAATGGAGTCATTAAAAACTACAACATGTCCCACAAAAAACAATCCCTCATATATCTATAGTGACAGAAAAAGTAAAAAAAAGTTATGGCTATTGGAAGAGGAGAAAAAAAACAAAAAATGGAAAATCGCTTGTGAGTGAAGGGTTATAAGGATCTTTTCACATTTTTTTTGTCTCTTTGGGATCCTTATTCATAAAACACTGCTATGGTTTTATTTACAACATTTCTTTTACAAAGGCCTGTACAACCACGCTAATAAAATACTGAGAGGGGGAAAAAAACAAAACAATTCAGCTAGTCACAAAGGGCCAAAGCTGGCCTGATTATTAGGGGTTAACAGAAATGTATCAACTATGAACATTGACTTGTATTTGTATAATTCAAGTTACCGTATTTATTGATTATTTTTTCTACCTTCAGCAAAGTCTTTTCTAGTTCTTCTGGCTGTCATTGGGTTTTGTTCTAATTAATTAATCAAAGTATATATAGGTATACGCACATATAAACACAGAACCATTGACAAGTACGTTAAGTTAGGCTGGGGTCACAGTACCATTTTTCACATGCATTTTTGGAGACCTGCGTTTTCAAAAACGCATGTAAAAAACGCACCCATAGGACCCCATGTTAAAAAACGCATGCCCTAATAGCCAAAAAGCATGTGTGACTGTCCCATGCGTTTTTGGAGCATATCCAAAAACGCATGCGTTTTTGTAGAAAACGCATGCGTTTTTGTAGAAAACGCATGCGTTTTTATAACATGGGTTCCTATGGAAAACGCATGCAAAAACGCATGTACAGTTAGCACCTTTTAGTGCCATTCAAAAACGCATGCATTTCCCATAGGAGCCCATGTTAAAAAAACGCATGCGTTTTTCCGGAAACGCATGCGTTTTTTTAACATGGGCTCCTATGGGAAACGCATGCGTTTTTGAATGGCACTAAAAGGTGCTAACTGTACATGCGTTTTTGCATGCGTTTTCCATAGGAACCCATGTTATAAAAACGCATGCGTTTTCTACAAAAACGCATGCGTTTTTCAAAACGCTCAAAAAAATACTACAAGCACTATTTTTATGTGCAGATTCAAAAACGCAGCCAAAAACGCAGGGAGCCATCAGAGACCTTAAAAAACTCATGCTGACATGAAAAACGCATGTAAAAAAGCATGCGTTTTTAAAAGGCACTAAAAAAATGCATGTCAACTGTGACCCCAGCCTTATACATTAAAGTTCAAACTTTATTAGCCCCTTATGGTCAGATAGAACACTTAAAACAAGATTACTGAAAGCCAGTTCATTTTTGGAGCAATCTGTAGAAACCTTAAACAATATAATGTTCTTCTCCACTTTCTATATTTATTATCTTGCCAGTCATTATAGAGCTGAATGATCTGGTCTGGTATATGATATTCTATATGAATGATCTGGTCTGGTATATGATGTTCTATATGAATGATCTGGTCTGGTATATGATGTTCTATGTGAATGATCTGGTCTGGTATATGATGTTCTATATGAATGATCTGGTCTGGTATATGATGTTCTATATGAATGATCTGGTCTGGTATATGATGTTCCATATGAATGATCTGGTCTGGTATATGATGTTCTATATGAATGCTCTGATCTGGTATATGATGTTCTTTTTGAATGACCTGGTCTGGTATATGATGTTCTATATGAATGATCTGGTCTGGTATATAATGCTTCATATGATTTAGATGATGGTATGGGATGTTTAGATTGTTAGCTCCAATGGGGACAGTGCTGCTAATGTATGTAAACTGTTATGAAATTAATAGCACTATACAAATAAATAGATATTATTATTTTATTATTATTATATATGAATGACTTGGTCTGGTATATGATGTTCTATATGAATGATCTGGTCTGGTATATGATGTTCTATGTGAATGATCTGGTCTGGTATATGATGTTCTATATGAATGATCTGGTCTGGTATATGATGTTCTATGTGAATGATCTGGTCTGGTATATGATGTTCTATATGAATGATCTGGTCTGGTATATGATGTTCTATATGAATGATCTGGTCTGGTATATGATGTTCTATATGAATGATCTGGTCTGGTATATGATGTTCCATATGAATGATCTGGTCTGGTATATGATGTTCTATATGAATGCTCTGATCTGGTATATGATGTTCTTTTTGAATGACCTGGTCTGGTATATGATGTTCTATATGAATGATCTGGTCTGGTATATGATGTTCTATATGAATGCTCTGATCTGGTATATGATGTTCTTTTTGAATGACCTGGTCTGGTATATGATGTTCTATGTGAATGATCTGGTCTGGTATATGATGTTCTTTTTGAATGACCTGGTCTGGTATATGATGTTCTATATGAATGATCTGGTCTGGTATATAATGCTTCATATGATTTAGATGATGGTATGGGATGTTTAGATTGTTAGCTCCAATGGGGACAGTGCTGCTAATGTATGTAAACTGTTATGAAATTAATAGCACTATACAAATAAATAGATATTATTATTTTATTATTATTATATATGAATGACTTGGTCTGGTATATGATGCCCTATATGAATGATCTGGTCTGGTATATGATGCCCTACATGAATGATCTGGTCTGATATATGATGCCCAATATGAATGACTTGGCCTGGTATATGATGCCCTATATGAATGTCCTGGTCTGGTATATGATGCCCTATGTGAATGTCCTGGTCTGGTATGGGCTCTATAGCACTTCTAGGTTTCTCATTATTCCCAGTCATGTTGTCCATCATTGTCTCCTGCTGCAATGATGCAAACAACATTCTTCGTATTTCGTTCTGAATACAGATCACTCCTTTCCCCTTCACCAAAACCAAAGCAATGTGCCTGCTGACATGCAAAACTACATGAATGGAATTGACAACAATCGCAGCACAATATCAATGTCACCCACATCACAGTGCACTTCCCAAAGTCCTGAGCCCAGTCCCTTCCTCACTGTAGAGCTGCACACTGTGCTGGGGGCACATGGAGGAAACAAATGCAATACAAGCCCCAGAGCTGGATCTACCTAGTAACAGAAATCTGCATTCCATCTCTCAAACAGAGGAGATATGATATTACCAGCTTGTGCAGCCTCTTCTATCACTTCTATCCTTCTGTCCCTCTCCCACAGCATAAGAATATCCCACAGTAGCCAGAAAGTCAGAGCAGCCTGAGCGCAATCCAGGAACGTGTGACAGCTCCTATTACTACAGTACAGACAGCAGAGTACGGCAGCAGCAGCAGCTCTGTGTATTCAATCAGCCGAGGTGCAGACTGAATGGGGAGGACCGGCCAATCCCCGGCCCCAGCTCCAGCATTCACATACAGCAGATTGGGAGCTACCATTGCTCTCCCAGGCCAGGGAGGAAAGAAGCCAGAGAACAGACAGCAGCAGCCACATCCTGCATGGATCTCTGGGATTGCTGCACATTCCCTATCATTGCTGCCATAGGATCGAATCTAATCCATTTAACTACTGTATGTCTTTACTGAACCTTCATCTTTATCCTTACAAGTTCTAATGCTTGGGACATAATCTGTTCAGTCCTGCTGGGTAACTTTTTCTTTTCTGAACCTTATTTTTGTTCCTACAAGTTTCAATAGGTCACTGAGCATAATTCACACACTGGTCACAGTGGTCAGCAATCTGCCCTACACTAGTTATTTCCCTGCAAGATTTAATTGATGCAGAGCTTTCATGTTCTTCACTGCATTTTATTTATATTTTCATTTATGCTGCTAAATCCATGCAAATTTGTTTGTCCCTGCACAGTATTGGAGGTTTAGCCATGTAACAGGTTGGCAAGTAAAATACAAAAGCTATCTATCTATCTATCTATCTACCTATCTATGTCATATTGCCATGTTTCAGTGTGTTTCTGAAAGCCCTGAAACACATTGACTAATAAATCAATATGATATTCACCCTTTGATGTCTTGTGGAATATGGCAGCGTGGTTTTTAACCCTTCATCCTCCCTACTTTAATTTTCTGAGATAATGACTTTTGGGTTTTCATTGACTGTAATCCATAATCATCAACATTAACAAAATAGACACTTGAAATAGATCACTCTGTGTGTAATGACTCTATATAATATATGCGTTTCATTTTATTGAATTACTGAAATAAATTAAGTTTTTGATATTCTAATTCCTTAAGATGCACCTGTATAAAAGCAGGCAGTACTCCTGCTTGAACACATAGTGGACTTTAATCCCCCAGGGGATCAGGGGCAGATTAAAGGTAGCCGGGGCCTTGGGCTGTTCAGATCCTGCCCCCCCATGTGACATGTCATATCGACAGTGTCATTATCATATACCTGAAACAGATTATTCCTGAAGAAATAGTTGCCGAGTGGAATTATAACCTGAAAAACATCCATTGATCTAGTAAATTTACCCTTTAGTTAAAAAAAAAACAGCCATACCTGATCTCTTGGCAGTAAAAAGAGCTGCGGCTTTGTCACAAAAACGCACCAAAACCAAACCAAAAACGCAGATATGCATTTTTTTTCGGTCTTTATTGCTTCAAATGGTTGAAAAAAAAGCTGCAAAAATATGGAAAGTATTTATATGCTGCTTCTTTTAAAAACACAGCAAAAACTTAGCTGTGCTCCATTTCAGTCAAGAAAAAAAAGCAGGTGTGTCTGTGTGCTGGAGATTTCTGGAATCTCATAGGTTTTGCTGGTGCTGTAAAAAAGTAGCTTTTTATTAGCATGAATTTGCATAAAATCAATTAAAAAATTCCCTGTGGGAACTTGAACAACTACAGTACTGAGGTACAAAACACCAAATATTGAACATCTGCATGAGACCTTACAAATACTGAGGTAAAAACTCACCAAATACTCACCATGTGTACGAGACCTTACAATTACTGAGGAAAAACCTCACAAATACTCACCATATGCACGAGACCTTACAGATACTGAGGTAAAAACTCACCAAATACTCACCATGTGTACGAGACCTTACAATTACTGAGGAAAAACTCACAAATACTCACTATGCACAGACCTTACAGATACGAGGTAAAAACTCACCAATACTCACCATATGCACGAGACCTTACAGATACTGAGGTAAAAACTCACCAAATACATCAACCTACATATGGTCCCAAACGTGAGGACCTTACAGATACTGAGGTAAAAAACTCACCAAATACTCACCATATGCATGAGACCTTACAAATACTGAGGTAAAAACTCACCAAATACTCAGCGTGTGCACAAGCTTACAATGTGCCTTACCAAATCATTATGAGGCTTACAAATACTGAGAAGAACACCAAATACTGAGCTAGTGCACAAAGCCTTAGGCCACGTGCACACGCTGAGTATTTGATGAGTTTTTTACCTCAGGATTTGTAGCCAAAACCAGAAGTGGATAATTAAAAACGAAGTGGTGCAGGTGTTTCTATTAGACTTTTCCTCTGATTGCTCCACTCCTGGTTTTGTCTACAAATCCTGAGGTAAAAACTCACCAAATACTACGTGTGACAGCTACAGACTGGAAACTTCAATACGGAGACACACTGAGGTAAAAACTTGCCAAATACTCAGTGTGCACATGGCCTTACAAATACTGAGGAAAAAACTCCTCAAATACTGAACATCTGCAGGAGGCCTCACAAATACTGAGGTAAAAAACACCAAATACTCAGCGTGTGCACGTGGTCTTAGACTATGTTGATAGAGGGGATTTTATCTGCATTTTTTTTTATCAGCAAAACCTGATTTCTCGGCAGTAAAAAAGCTGACTTTTTGCCAGTGGATAACGTACCAAAACTGAATAAAAAAGCAGCATTTTTTTTTTTCCTGAAGAAGGGGGATTCTACCCTCGAAACACGTAGAAAATAAAAAATCACCATCAAATTTTCTGAGTTTTGGAAGTCAATATTTTCTTCAGACCGTAGTGCAGTCTGGATACACCGTTACACTGTGTTCCTGCCTATCTTCAAAATGCCTTAGGCTAGGGTCACACATAAAAGCCACAATCCGGGAATCGCATCCATTACCGGATGCGGTTTTACAGTGTGCCTTCATACTATCATTTGATAGTACAATTGCAACCCTCATTCCAGATCTGGATGCATTAATGCATCCGATTTTGGAATGTAGGTTTTGGCAATTTTAAAAACCGAATCTGGATCTGGATTCGGTACCACATGGTACATTTATGTACCTTGGGGTACTAGATCCGGTTCCCATAGACTCCTGTTATAAAAAAAAGTGAACCCTCATTCCGGATATGAATACATTAATGCATCCGGTTTTGGAATGTGGGTTTTTGCAATTTAAAAAAACGCATCCGGATCCGCTATCGCAAGGTACATTTATATACCTTGCAGTACAGGATCCGGTTCCCATACACTCCCATTATCAAAAAAACAGATCCGGTTTTGGAACTGGCGCGATAGACGCAGCCTGCATGATTTTTCCCGCAGACTGCAAAACCAGATACGGGAACCGGATTGCCCAAATGGCAATCCGGTTTTTCTATTGCAGCCTATGGGCTGCGGATCCGGATCCGGTTTTGAGCATTTTTAATGCTCAAAGCCAGATCAGGATGTAAGAAAAATGCAAACGTGACCCTAGCGTATGTCAGTTATTGCTCTGTTTTTCTGCTGTGCTTTCTCTATTCACTCCATGAAAAAAAAGCATCACAAATGGATTGGTATTCTCACAGTCCATATGAGATGCTTTTTTTTACTGCACTGTCCACACCAGAAACGCTCCAAGTACTTAGGCTAGGATCACACTTAAAAGGCACAATCCAGTAACCACATCCATTACCGGATACGGTTTTAACCGTGTGCCTTTATACTATCATTTGATAGTAAAATTGCAAACCTCATTACGGGTCTGGATGCATTAATGCATCCGATATTGGAATGTAGGTTTTGTCAATTTTAAAAACTGGATCTGGATCTGGATCCGGTACCGCATGGTACATTTATGTACCTTGCGGTACCGGATCCGGTTCCCATAGACTCCCATTATAAAAAAAAGTGAACCCTCATTCCGGATCTGGATACATTAATGCATCTGGTTTTGGAATGTGGGTTTTTGCAATTTTAAAAAACACACATCCGGATCCGCTACCGCAAGGTACATTTATATACCTTGCAGTACAGAATCCGGTTCCCATAGACTCCCATTATAAAAAAAACAGATCCGGTTTTGGAACTGGCGCGATAGACACAGCCTGAATGATTTCCCACAGGCTCCAAAACCGGATCCGGTAACCGGATTGCAAATAGTGCAATCCGGTTTGTCTATTGAAACCTATGACTGCGGATCCGGATCCGGTTTTGAGCATTTTTAATGCTCAAAACCGGATCAGGATCTGCAAGCCCAACCGCTGATGTAGCCCTAGCCTTACCCTCCCTGGCGATCCTACGGCAAGCTCCAACAGTGTATTCCTTCATTAGCCGGTCCTGCGGGTACAGTACTGATAGAACCTGTCCAAATGACTCAGGCTGATACCCAGAAGTGACCCATTGCCGGACATCTCGTACCTTGGAGAAGGTTATAAAGTGAGTTTGTGTGTGTCCCCACTATGAAATAGCAGCAGCGGCAAGCAGGGAGTTAACTCTGCTCTCACCACTGATCCACTATTCGCCGCTCATACTGAAGCAGCGGTGAGAGCAGAGTTAACTCCCTGCTTGCCGGCGCTGCTGCTATCGGTAAGCAGCGCCGGTTAGCAGGGCCTTCATTACTGCGGCTCATGTATGAGCCGCTCATTCAGGAGCCGCTGTTCTGTCGCCGGCCACCTTTGCTATAGTAACCACTTATTAGGTTACTATGGCAACGGTGTCAGCGATGATGTCATCGCTTAGCTGCTGCTAACTCTGCTCATTCAGTCATCACAGAGCAGGGGGAGGAAGCATTGTTCCTCCTCTTGCTTTGTGATGTAGCAGAGCTAAACATTTGGAGAAGACAGAAGACAAAAGGCAGAAGAAAGAAGACAGAAGAAAGAAGACAAGGAGGGCTGTAAAGGGGAGTAATAAAGATAGGAGTCCCTAAGGCTGTCTGTGTCTTTATTTCTAATAAATCATTTTTTTCTCTGTGTGGTGTTTTTTTAACCCTTTATTAGAGATTCTTAATGGCCGGGTCAAACTTGGCCTGACATTAGGAATCTCGAGTTTAATACCAGCTTGTATAACAAAGCTGGTATTAACCCCTTTATTACCCAGCGTGCCACCGCCACCAGGGCCACTAGAAGGCCTGGTAAGGGGCCTGGAAATGGCCCTTATAATGCGCCATTTTCAGGGGCAGCTGTGGGCTGTTGTTCTTTAGCTTTGGGGGCCCTATAACCAGGCTGCCACTAGGAATTTCGCAGCCCCTAAAATTTTGGGGCCCCCCGTGACTTCACCCATCCTCCTCCTCAGCTCCACCTCCACCCAGGCTCTGCCTTCACCTAGGCATAATCAGATATTTATATATATATATATATAACACACACACACACTTGAGACTGCTTTGGGCTTAATACTCAATAGCTGTATACACAATAGAAAATAAACAATAGACACTGCTGCTGGCTGTATACACAATAGACAGGGCTGCGGGCCGTGTAGACAATAGACACGGCTGCGGGCCGTATACACAATATACACTGCTGCTGGCTATATACACAATAGAGAATGTACAATAGAGACTGTTGCTGGCTGTATACACAATATAGACTGATGCTGGCTGTACACAATAGAGAATATACAACAGAGATTGCTTAGGGCTGTATACACAATGGTCACACTCTACATTATATACTACATAAACAAAGCAGTAAACTGCTTATATTATGCCGAATATTCACATAGGAGACACAGCCCACTGTATATACATGATATAGCAGACAGCGGTATAGATGCCACTTAAGAGACTGCTGATATATATATATATAGGAGACTGCTGTCTATACTGCCTGTGACATATACAGAAGACTGAGGTGTACACATGGGAGGCTGCAGTGTGTGTAAGAGAACTACAACCCCCAGCATGCCAAAAAAGCCCCCCAGAATGCACTACAACCTCCAGCATGACATGGACTACAACCCCCAACAGAGCTTCCAACAGTTGACTACAGCCCCCAGCATGCCAAAAAGAGCCCTGTCAATGGATAAAACCCCCAGCAAGCAAGTAGCCCCCCCACCATGGTAGACTACAACCCCCAGCAGAGCACCCAACAGTAGACCAGAACCCCCAGCGTGAAAAGAAGAACCCCCCCCAGTGGATTACAACCCCCAGCAGAGCCCCCCACAGTTGACTACAGACCCCAGCATGTCCAAAAAAGTTACCCCCACAGTGCACTACAAACCCCCAGTATGTAAAGTCAAGGAACAACCCCAGTTGAGAACCCTACAACCCCCAGCAGAGCCCCCCACAATTGACTACTGCACCCAGCATGCCAAAGAGTCTTGTTAATGGACAACAATCCCCAGGAGAGCCCCCACAGTGGAATACAACTCGAACAGAGCCCCCTACAGTAGACTACAAACCCCAGCAGAGCCCCCACATAGACTACAACCCCCAGCATGCCAAAAAAGCTCCCACAGTGCACTATAACCCCCAGCATGCAAAGAAAAACACCCAGTGGACTACAACCCCCAACAGAGCCCTCTACAGCTGACTACAACCCTCAACATGCTGCACAGAGCCTCCACCACAAACTAGAACTCCCAGCATGGTGAAAAGTATCTCCATGGTGGACTACAAGTCCCCGCATGCCCTGCAGAAACCAAGGAGATAAGAAAACTACAACTTACATCCTTGAAGCCCTGGCCTAAGGGAAATGCAAAACTCCAGAAACTGCTCCTCCCAGCATGCCCTGCACCTCCCCAATCCCCCTCCCACGGTTGGAGAGGGTGTCGGGTGGTGGACGGTGGCAGCAGGCCCAGTGCTTGGTGGAGGAGAGAGTCGCCATGGAGACACTGAGGATGCCGGCCAGAGAAGAGCGGGAACTCCGCCCGCCCTCAGGGAATTTAAGTGGGCTCACCTTGCACAGGCCCAGCCCCAGCAGCCTTACTTGGTGAGAGGCTTCCTGTGAGCAGTGCTGGGAGAGAGGGCGCCGCCTCCACATATTTAAATGGCTGGCAGCCAAAGTTAACAAGCGATGACATCAGATCCCCAGTGCCGACCTGCCTGGCCCAGCGCCGCTGAGGGGGCCCGTAGAAGATGTGAGGGGGCGGGTCCTGGAGGAGATTATAGCCCGCCCCCTCACCTCTCATCCGGGCTCCCCTCTCTTGTCCATCACCGCTGGGCCCCTTACAGCTGTAAGAGTATAAGGCCCTGACGGCGGCCCTGCCTATAACAATGGGCCCTCACCCCGCTGGGAATACCAGCCCTCAGCTGCTTAGTTTTTATTTGCCAGCCAAGGTAAAATTAGGCAGCTGAGGGTGGCAGCTCACAGCTGTCTGCCTTCATCGGACTAGACTTAAAATTGCTGCCAAGGCCCACGCATTTTTTTTTTTAAATATTTATTAAACACCCTCTAATGTCAGGTTGATTGCTCCTGAAGCAACCTTGTCCAGATTGAGGAAAAGCACTCTGACTACAACAGCCAATCACAGAAGCTCTCAAACAGTGTGAGCTTTTCCGATTGGCTGTTTGTCTGACAGTGCAGTGAATATGTAATTAGCCTAATAGGCGGCCCCAGAAGTAGCAGCGGAGAGACAGGTGAACCCTATCTAGCTATTCTATCCTATCTATTCTCATCTCTGTGAGAAAATCAATGTTAAAATCGCTCTCCCTACGCTGTCCCTGTGCTGTCTGTGTGTGCGGTCCGAGATTTTTGTCAGACCCATAGACTTGCATTGGCGAGTCTCGTCTGACACTCGCATGAAATCGCAGCATGCTGCGACCAACTCGTCTTCTGAGTGTCGGATGAGGAAAAAAACTCCAACACTCAAAAATGTGGTCTCGGACATTGGTTAACATTGGTCCGACTGTAATGCGATTTTAACTCGCACTACAGTCGTCCGAGTTTCGCGAGTGCAAAAATGCTCCGATTCACGGATCCGGGAATCGGACGACTTTTCTCAGAGTTTTGGTCCGTTTTGCATCCAACACTGATGCGACTGTCCTACATTACCTGAGATCACATCCAAGAGCTGTCCAACAGTAATCCGAGTGTGGTTCGAGTGCAATCCGAGAGTTGCATGCGATTTTTGAATGACATCAGCTTGGCAATTGTTCAAGCTGTGAAAACTCTGATCAGAGTTGGATGGTCCGACTGTGGTTCAAATGAGGTCCGTGATTTCTGTAGGACCCATAGACTTGCATTGGCGAGTCTCGGACGTGAATCGCATATTGTCGCAGCATGTTGCGACTGCTTTGACGTCCATGAATCGGATGAGAAAAAAACGTCCGACACTCTGAAATGTGCTCTCGGACATTGAATAACATTGGTCTGACTGCAATACAATTTTGACTCACTTTACAGTCATCCGAGTTTCCCGAATGTGTGTCCGAGCCCTATCTCCTATATCCTGACCAGTGACCCCACATTGGTACAAATCCCTTAATTACTTGTCTTTACCCCTGCAGTGCTGCAGCAGGACTAGCACACACTGCACACACAGGCGCTTTCTCTCCTCAGTGCTTCGTAGCTTAAGGGCTTCAACCAGGCCCAGGAAGGAGTGAATCAGGCAGTGACAGGGTGAAAAGGGCAGGCCAGGCAAGCAGACTCCAAGTGAGCTCCTCTTTTGCGGCAGAGAGGTAGGAATGCCATGTGTGTGTCTCCAGGCCCTAGCCTGCACCCTCAGTCTTTTTGTTATGTCCTTCCATACGTCATGACGTGTGGGAGGAAAAGGTTTTGCGGTGAATCAGATCACAAATCAGTGATCCTGTGGATTATAATGAGGGACAATTCACCTTAGGCCCTGGGTGGTAGCCCAGATTCCCTCATTATAATCTGTCACTGCCCATAGTGCAGCAACGTTTCTCTGGTGTCTCACCCTTTCTCAAGCACAGTATTGGACATTTAGCCAATTAATAGGTTGATAAGTAAAACTAATATATATTTCCATACATTGAAGCACTACTCTGTCATTTTTTTCAGTGCTGGAGTGTTCTACTCGCCCCCTTCTGCATTTTCACCTTTTTTCAATGTTGTTTTTGTGGCACCCTGTGCCAGGTCCCCACAGATTCCCTTGGGACATGGAAGGATGGTACACAGCAAGCAGACCCCACTAACAAACAACACCTTTCACCCCAGACCTGTAGGGGAGCTCCACTGGTTGCCTTAAGCCAGTTCCCCCTATAAATACGGGTCCTGGAGGAGAAACACCAGAGTGTGCAGTCACTACAGAACTGTGAAGAGCTGAGTGAGCTGAACTGGTACAGGAGCCATGCTAGGCCCTTACCAGAGACACCTGAAACAGTGGTAGACCCTCAGAGTAGGGGTCACAGGAAAAGGAGAGATACGAGTACCAGAAGGGGCAGAGGTGTCATACCGACTCACCCTAGCAGAGTTCCGGTCACTGGGTCCGAGCTACAAGGACACAGTATAGACCTTGCAGAGAAACCAGCACTACAAATAGGGGGTTTAGCTCCCCGGACACCCGAAGCACCACCAAATGAGAGCCCGGAGCCTAGGCCAAGACAGGAATACCATAGAGTGCCCTCAGTGCAGCAAATCTGGGTGTGAAGCGTCACACAGAAAGTGCAGTAACGGTTTGGTCGGGTTTCATGCCTGCCAGACTCCAGCAGAGTAACAGACACAAGGAAGTCTCAACCCTGCTTGCTGTGGAAAGTCCTGAAGTGTTTACCTCATCTCCGGTCAAGTGTACCCGTCAGCAACATCAGTAAAGGTACCAAAAGACTTTATGTGTGCGTGTCCCTCCTTCCAACTACACCACACCAACTGCGCTAGCCTATTCCCCTCAACTCCATTAACTGCCCCGGGGAACCCCGCTCATCCTGTAGGGAGCGATTCCATCTAGCTGCCGTACATCACCCCGGAGGCCAAAGCAGCGCCGGTGCCATCACCGGACCCCTACAGGTGGCGTCATGACAGACATTTTATTATTGTTTTGCGATCCATCCCTTTTATCTGCATCCCCCGGGCCCACAGCCTCAGGCTCCGCCACCCGTGACTACCCCCAGAGACCTACGCTTGAGTGACCGAGTACCCCTAGGGCCTGGGCCGGGCGTCACAAACAGGATTCCGTGCCTGGTGTAACTGGGTACTGTGCGCCATTTATTGACTTCAAATTTGTGAACTGTAAATTGAATCGCAATTGCTTCGCCGCAAGGCGGGAAAGAAGGGGCGTTACTGTGCAAGGGCACGAAGATAGGCCCCGCCCCACGATGTGATGAGATCTGCCGGACGCAGCAGCCGGATCCGGAAACTCCCGTGGTGCTCCCCGCTCGCCGACCTGACGACTTCCGTGATTTGAAAGAGACTGGCACCGATTAACTAGAGGGAGCGAGAATAAGTAGCCCAGACCCCAGCAACGCAGTAGCCCCGCCGGTTGCCCCGCCAGGGCCCACAATGTACAGCCCCCGACTCGTTATCCACACCACGCCGTGTGGCCCCGATAATGCCGATATCTATGCCATACGTCCCGAATGTGGCCTGGTTACCCAAGTACAGCGGCAAGCCCGGCACCCTAGATGCGTTCCAGAGAAAGAAATGCACCGTGCTGGACATGTACGCGGTGACCGGTAAGCAGAGAGCGTCAGTAGTAATGGGACAGTTAACAAATGCAGCAGAGCTGGAAACCCGAAACTGTCTGTGGAAGTGCATTGCCATGCGCGGAGCCGTGGCCAATCACGTGATCGGACCCAGAATGCACTAGGGCTGATCACGTGATGACCCATAATGCACCGCGCCGGATGTGACGCCCGGCCGATACAAAGAGGTGTAGAGGCGGGAGATTCCAATCAATGGGGCTGAGTGGACCCAGAATAATGCCGCCCAGCGGGGGTGCATTACAAGAGGAGGTGTGCTAAAGGGAACTGAGGCGCACGCCTACCCAGTCCCCCAACCACGGGGACTGCAGTAAATTTATACTTATTTTACACATCTTTCATAGGGACACTTTAGTTAAGAAAGGGATAGATAGGGAGCTACTAGGAAGGTGTAGGGAAAGCTAGAGATAGTGTAGGGCCTTAAAATCGGGTGACAGGTTCCCTTTAAAGGGGTACAACATCATATACCCACAGGTGACTATGCAATGCACCCATTAAAGAAAGATACAGGCCTATACCACCAGCACACTACCAGAAAGCAAAAGAGATGCTACAGGACATGAAGAATGCAGGGGTCATTAGAGATAGTTGTAGCCCTGGGCAGCACCACTGGTCCTGGTTAAAAAGAAAGATGGTAGCATGAGGATGTGCGTAGATTATAGGCAGATCAACAAGGTAACACACAAAGATGCATACCCGTTACCCCGCATAGAAGAGTCACTAGCTGCACTACAGTCTGCCAATTACTTCTCAACCTTGGATCTTACTAGTGAGTACTGGCAGGTAGAAGAAGAAGATGTGAAAGACAGCCTTCACGATGCCAATGGGGTTATGCGAGTTCAATAGCATGCCATGCAACCACCAGGAACATTCCAGAGACTGATGGAGTGTTGCCTAGACACAGAAACTTCGAGACTGTGCTGCTATACCTGGAACGATGTCATAGTATACTCACAGACCTATGAAGATCACCTGCAGCTTCTGAGCGAAGTGTTTGAATCGCTGTCCAAGTATGGTATGAAGCTGAAACCGTCAAAGTGTCACTTGCTGAAACCCAAAGTCCAATACCTGGGACATGTGGTCAGTGCAGAAGGAGTAGCACCGACCCAGACAAAGTTACAGTCATCAAGAATTGGCCAGCGCCAACACCTTCAAAGAGGTACGTCAATTCTTCAGACTGGTCGAGTACTACAGAAGGTTTATCAAAGGCTACACGAAGATGGCAGCGCCCATGCAAGATCTCCTGGTGGGTCAATCCAAGAAAGGCAAGATCAGGGCCTCTGTTCCGGTGGGGATCAGAACAAGAAACAGTCTTTCCAGAAACTGAAAGATGCCTTGACGGGAGAAGAGATCCTGACTTACCCTGATTATAATCTACCGTTCCTGTTATACACTGATGCAAGCAAAGAAGGCTTAGGAGCAGTCTTAGCACAGAGACAGCAAGGCAAAGAGAAGGTGATAGCTTATGCCAGCAGAAAGCTGCGTCCAACCGAGAGGAACCCCGAAAATTACAGCTCTTTCAAGTTGGAGTTCCTCGCCCTAGTCTGGGCAATCACAGAACGTTTCAAGCATTGCCTGGCGTCCTCCCCGTTCATAGCTTTCACCGACAATAATCCTCTAAACCATTTAGAGACTGCAAAGCTAGGAGCCCTGGAGCAACGTTGGATGGCAAGATTGTCAAAACTATGACTTCACTGTCAAGTACCGAGCAGGCTCACAAGAATGGCACCCCTGATGCCCTGTCCAGAATGCCCAATCTCCCAGACGAAGGAGAAGACATAGATGAACTGGAGGAAATAGAATTTCCAGCTTTCCACTGTACAAGTACAGCCTCATGTCATCAGGCAAGTCAAAGGCGTAAAGAAAGAACCGTAAACCGTTACCCCACCATGACTGGAAACAAACTCAAGCCAGTGACCCAGATGTTAGCTTAGTCAAAGAGCTGATAACCCAAGAACACTCCAGTCTGAGTTCAGATGCTTCACAAGATGCCAAACGCCTGTGGAAGGAGAAAGGAAAGTTATTCGTCTACCAAGGAAAGCTATGAAGACGTTACCTGAACCCCAGAACTCATGAACTTATCTGGCAGATAGTAGTTCCAAAAACAGATGTCAACATGATACTAGAAGCCTACCACAATGATGCAGGACACTTTGGTTGGAAGAAACTAGAGATGCTGTTAAAGGACCGTTTCTACTGGGTCGGCATGAGAGGTTCTATTGAGAGATGGTGCAAGAACTGTGGACCGTGTCACCTGAGGAGAAAAGACCAGCAAAGTCAGAAAGCTCCGCTACAACCAATCATTACTAAGAGACCTCTTGAAATAGTTGCTCTAGACCATGTGAAGCTAACACCAAGCAGAACAGGTTACACTTACACACTCACAATGGTTGATCACTACTCAAGATTCCTCGTAGTAGTACAGTCAAAGACTTAACCGCAGAAGTAGTAGCCAAAGCCTTCCAGAGTTACTTTTGTCGCCCGCATGGGTATCCACATCAAGTGTTGACTGATCAAGGACCAGCATTTGAGTCACAACTATTCCACGCGTTCTTAGGATTGTATGGGTGTAAGAAGATAAGGACCACACCGTATCATCCGCAAACAAATGGTCTGTGCGAAAAGATGAACAACATCGTCATCGACATGCTGAAGACTTTACCGCTCGATGAGAGAAATCAGTGGCCAGAAAAGCTACCTGACCTTGTGGATATCCACAACCACATGCCTGTCAGTTCTACCAGCTACGCACCAGCCTACTTAATGCGAGCAAGACCAGGAAAACGTCCAATTGACTTAGAGATGGGAACATTTGAACCAACCCAAGACTCTTCAGATGAGGATTGGAATTGCAACCGTCAAGAACAATACAGAAAAGTACAAGAAAGTGTTGAAAAGAACTTAAACCAAAGCAGAAGCAAGCAAGAGCATGACTTCAACAAACACGCTTCAGCAGAACCCTTGATACCAGGTGAACTAGTTCTCAAGAGAAAGAGAAAAACCAACGAATTAGATGACCATTGGGAAGCAGAACCATACACTGTAATGCAATCTAATTTTGACAATTCCAAGACTTGTGTAATCAGCAAAGATCAAGGAAGAACAACCGCAACTGTATCAAGAGATCATTTAAAGAGATGCCCTGACCAGCTAAAACCACAACAAGTAAACTATCCCTCAGTAACAGTTGAAGAACCAAAAGAAAACGTAATTCATACTGCAATTGGAGATCTACCAGCAGACTGGCCCCAATACAATGGAGCAGTAATCATACATATCATTTCGTTCTATCAACCTGTAGAGTCCCAATTCAACCTGTTCAAGGAGAACCAGAACCAAGACCAGAAGAACCTGTTCAATTGCAAGAAATGTAGCCTGTTATACCGGAACCTGAGATTCCTTTAATCGGTGAACCTGCTAGTCTCACAGTAAGACCAAGAATTCGCAGACAGCTACCTGCATTACCACCTCAAAGAGACATCAGTACACATACAACACCTAGTCTACGTAGGTCATGTCGCAGTACTCAAGGACAGGCCCCATCTAGATATGGAGAGTGGTTTTAAATTGTACCATAACAGTAAATAGAAACTAAGTGTAAATAAGTGACCTTAGTCCACAAGTGTGAATAGTAGTGTATAGAAGGGTGGAGGAACTGGGCACAGCCCCAAGCATATTAAGTTGGGAATAGAAAGTGCCTGGGCTAGAGAGAAGGTTAGATCCGGCCTCCTAAACAGAAACACCCAAAGGGAATTTGTGTAAAGTATAAAGTGTGTTTACCCGTAAATGTGTTCAAAGCCATCAGAGACTTAACTGCTGGACTTTACCTTTCTCCCGTTCGTTTGAACCCGGACTATGGTCACAGGACTAGTGTGACAAAAACTGCTTTTCCCCTTTTTCCCAGCCTGTGGCAAATGGACTAGTGCCGTAAGGACTGCTTTTTCATATTTTTCTCTTTTTTTTTCAGTGATTTTTGTGAATTTTGACCTTAAGACTCTCTAAATACCCGTTATTAAATGTATATATATGTTTGAAGTTGTAAACGAAAACTTTTGCTCAGTCCGGGAGAACTGAGGTTAACTAGGGGGGTATGTGGCACCCTGTGCCAGGTCACCACAGATTCCCTTGGGACATGGAAGGATGGTACACAGCAAGCAGACCCCACTAACAAACAACACCTTCACCCCAGACCTGCAGGGGGAGCTCCACTGGTTGCCTTAAGCCAGTTCCCCCTATAAATACGGGTCCTGGAGGAGAAACACCAGAGTGTGCAGTCACTACAGAACTGTGAAGAGCTGAGTGAGCTGAACTGGTACAGGAGCCGTGCTAGGCCCTTACCAGAGACACCTTAAACAGTGGTAGACCCTCAGAGTAGGGTCACAGGAAAAGGAGAGAAACGAGTACCAGAAGGGGCAGACGAGTCATACCGACTCACCCTAGCAGAGTTCCGGTCACTGGGTCCGAGCTACAAGGACACAGTATAGACCTTGCAGAGAAACCAGCACTATAAATAGGGGGTTTAGCTCCCCGGACACTCAAAGCACCACCAAATGAGAGCCCGGAGTCTAGGCCAAGACAGGAATCCCATAGAGTGCCCTCAGTGCAGCAAATCTGGGTGTGAAGAGTTACACAGAAAATGCAGAAACGGTTTGGTCGGGTTTCATGCCTGCCAGACTCCAGCAGAGTAACAGACACAAGGAAGCCTACAACCCTGCTTGCTGTAGAAAGTCTTGAAGTGTTTACCTCATCTCTGGTCGAGTGTACCCGTCAGCAACATCAGTAAAGGTACCAAAAGACTTTATATGTGCGTGTCCCTCCTTCCAACTACACCACACTGACCACGCTACTCTATTCCCCTCAACTCCATTAACTGCCCTGAGGAACCCCGCTTGTCCTGTAGGGAGCGGCTCCATCTAGCTGCCGTACATCACCCTGGAGGCCAAAGCAGCGCCTGTGCCATCACCAGACCCCTACAAGTGGCGTCACGACAGACATTTTATTACCATCCATCCCTTTTATCTGCATCCCCCGGGCCACCCGTGACTATCCCCAGAGACCTACTACTGAGTGATCGAGTACCGCCAGGGCCTGGGCTGGACACTTTGATCCTGGGGTGCCATTTTGCAACAGTATGACTATGTCCACATCTAGCATTTTTTTTACTTTTTTGATGCATTTTTCCTTGCTGATTTTCAAAAATCTGCCAGACAAAACGCATCCCAGCAAAGCCAATGAGAAATCTGAAGTGCTGTGCCCACCTGTTTACGCCGTTGGTTGGCACTGACCTTGCTGGATGCTGCTGTGTATGTGTTTGTCTTTAAGAGCTGCATGGTTGATGGTTGTGAAGGTCTTTGCCTCCTGTGTTGTGCTCCAGAACTGCATTCACTATGAGGTTCCGCTGCTGGTTGAGGGGTTAATGTGTGACTCACCTGGGCTCCCCTCCCCCTCCTAACACCCCGAAACAGCTGTATGTGGATGGATACCTGGCCTTGGTATTCCCTTGTCATATCTGTAAACTTGTAAAAGAGTTGGATATTGACTTATAGGGCCACTTCATATGGTGGTTATGGTGTTCTCCGCAAGGAGCCACCCCTTGGCTGGGTCCTTGGCTAGTCCTGTGTTTGAGACTCCTAACCGAGGCTCCACAGACTCTATTTGCATATTCATATTTCCCAGGGGGCAATGTGCCTAGGAATTCACTGTGTTTGAGCGCTTTAGCCAGCTGCCCGCAGTGTTTTCTTGGACTGGTCTCCCTGAGATCAGTGAATACTTTGTAATCTTGGTCTACTAGGCCTTGCTCCCACCTAGCCAGAATCCTACTCCACACTGATGAGGGGCAACACCCCGAAACAGCTGTATGTGGATGGATACCTGGCCTTGGTATTCCCTTGTCATATCTGTAAACTTGTAAAAGAGTTGGATATTGACTTATAGGGCCACTTCATATGGTGGTTATGGTGTTCTCCGCGAGGAGCCACCCCTTGGCTGGGTCCTTTCCCTGGAGGGATATATGGCTAGTCCTGTGTTTGAGACTCCTAACCGAGGCTCCACAGACTCTATTTGCATATTGGGCTCCCCTCCCCCTGGCCTTTAAGTAGCCTCTCCTTCCACCAGGTGGTGCTGCTGATAGAGTCTCACTCTCTGCCTGGAAGCTGTGTTGTGCTGACCTGTGTGTTTGTGTTGCTGAAGTCCTTTCCTTTGGAGCTGCTGTATCACAGTTCTGTGGAGGGAGGTGAGGGGGGAATAGTGCAGGACTGGTGGAGGAGTTTTAGGAAGAGGCTGGAGGCCCGAACTGTCTCACCTTCAGAGATACCTTTGAGATCAGGGACTTTCAGGGTTCCTAGACTAGGGTCAGACTAGTCTTCCCTGGTCACCCTAACCATAACTGTCATTCCCTCATCAGCATTCTCACTACACTGTGACACCACGTTCAGGTTTTTCTCCTTGCAGATCTGGTACAAACAACATCAACATGTTCATTCCTTCTGCATTTTTCCCTTCGTTTTTCTTATAGTCTATATGATAACAACACATGAGAAAAAAATCACAAGTAAACTGCACCAAAAATACTAAAAACCAAGCATTTTTTCTGCAGGGTTTTTGTTGCCAGGAGATGCAGATTTGGTGCAGAAATAATCTGCTAGGTTGACACATAGCTTAACTTTTAAGGTTTTGTTCCCACAATCAGTGTTTGCAGTGTTATGGTGGAGCATGTTTGTGCTGTGTCCATATCGCTACATTGTATAGTACAAGCACAATGGATGAGATGTATAGAAATACCATGTGTACTGTGCTTCTGTTCTTCGCAGCATTAACTGACACATAGGGCGGCTTTCTGTGCACCACTTGTAAGCAAATTGTCAATTTAGCGCTACAGTGTCAGGGGCGATCTCGGCAGCTGAATGCAGGGAAAAGTTGCTCTACTCCGAGCGCAGATCTTGGGCATGGGTGGTTACGATTACTCATGGAGTTCACCGGCATCTCCGTAGGAAAGATGACACCGTGTCCAGGACATTCCGTAACTGGCTGTAAGTGAAAGGTTACCCAATCTCACAAAATAACAACACTATGAGAGCAAAAACAAAGCTCTTTTAGAGATTTATCAAGTTGTGACCTCCGGAGCACTCCATGAAACACAGGAGCTGCTGACTGGCCAAAACATCATGAGAGACCGACCAAAGTGGCGTTAATAGAAGATGGAGACACTAGTAGGTAAGTAAGAAAAGGAGGAAAGAACCAGAAAGCATGTACAAATGACCGGGATCAGAGAAACAGACCAATAATTCAAAAAATTTTTGTAAATCTTTATTAACAATAATACAGAGAAATATGAGCAAAAAACACAAACAGAATAAAAACACTTAAAATGTGTGATGGACAACCACCAACACAGCAATGACTATGGCCCCAGATGTCATCAGAATAGCTGTATCATGAGACCCAAACATGGGTTTAAATATTTGATTAGGACCCGCTGGTGACTAGACTTACAGGAAGGCAAGCCTGCTGACATGAAAGAATGAAAAAAACAAGAGATTCCAGGACAATATAGGTGGCATTGATCAAAAAACAAGAAAATCATGAATAGCAATCATCAAACCCAGTTGAAAGATAATGCAGCTCAGCTAATATTGAATCAAAATATATTGCACCAATGTACAAAACAGTGAGATGCGACTCATAGACTCCTGTGATAAAGTATAGTACAGGGACCTAATGTCCCTTATGGAGTAACAAGAATGAATAAAGTCACAAATACAATAATGTCAGTCCTACCTAAGAGCTAATTAAGGACAAAAGCTCTGAGGTCAGTAATACAGGTCTAGGAGAGCACACCATAAACTGGAATGGTCAGTTCAGTTAATGCTGAGGCATCAAAAATCATTCACCTGTGAGCAGGGTGAGAAAACATGACCTGCTATGGTGACTATAACTTATCTTTGACTTTTTTCCAGGCATTGGTATTGCATTGTCCTGACTTTTTTGTTTATCCTTCATGTTTTCTCACCCTGCTCACAGGTGAATGATGACATCTGGGCCATAGTCATTGCTGTGTTGGTGGTTGTCCATCACACATTTTAAGTGTTTTTATTCTGTTTGTGGTTTTTGCTCTTATTTCTCTGTATTATTGTTAATAAAGATTTACAAACATTTTTTGAATTATTGGTCTGTTTCTCTGATCCCGGTCATTTGTACATGCTTTCTGGTTCTTTCCTCCTTTTCATTATTGGTGTATAGCATGTGACTGGTGGATCGCCTTCTAGTGCCACTCTAACACATTTCTTTGTAGTAGGTAAGTATAACACAGGTGTGAGGGGACTCAGGCTGGCTTCACACCACGGTGCAGTCCAGTCTGGTGCTGTCCGGTGTAAACCAGACAGCCCCGGTACGGTTTTTGGCCCCATAGTAGCCTCTCCGGTTTCCATCTCTCCAGATGAATCCGGGAGAATTCAAATTATTCTCACCAGACACAAAAACGTTGCTTGCAGCGTTTTTGTGTCTAGGGAGAAAAATCTCCCCAAAAATCCATATCCCGGATCCTCCCAGATCTGGGGTAATCCGGCGCTCCCTAACATGGGAGCCTATTACACCGGTCCGGGACGATCCAGGAACTGGACACCGGCGGCTACACGCAGCTGTGATTTCAGGGATTTCAGGGAGCTAGCCATGGTCCTGAATCATTAGCAGCTGCATCCGGCTGCATACAGGACCGGAGGGCACCTTTTGCCCTCTGGTTCTGTGTGCTGATCCGGTCCGGGCTGTCAGGTTCATGCCTGACAGCCCCGGACCGGACTGCGCCGTGGTGTGAAGCCAGCCTTAGATTTAAAAGTACTACTACAGAGGTGAAAAAACAAACCCTGGAGTTGTGCTTTATGTGCTAACGTAGGTGAAACATTTTGCTTTGGTTGGCATGGGGGCAGATGACATCTTTTCTCGTGTCAACAGCACTTTTTCTTTGCAGTGAAGCCTGACAGTTGCACAGGATCTTACAGAGCTATGATTTCATAAAGTATTGACACCCCTGCAATTCTGTCAGATAATACTCAGTTTCTTCCTGAAAATGCAATCACAAATTCATTGGTATTATTATCTTCATTTAATTTGTCTTAAATGAAAATACACAAAAGAGAATGAAGCAAAAAGCAAAACATTAATCATTTCACACAAAACTCCAAAACTGGGCCAGACAAAATTATTGGCACCCTCAGTCTAATACTTGGTTGCACAACTTTAGCCAAAATAACTGCAATCAACCGCTTCCGGTAACCATCAATGAGTTTCTTACAATGCTCTGCTGGAATTTTAGACCATTCTTCTTTGGCAAACTGCTCCAGGTCCCAGATATTTGAAGGGTGCCTTCTCCAAACTACCATTTTTAGATCTCTCCACAGGTGTTCTATGGGATACAGGTCTGGACTCATTGCTGGCCACCTTAGAAGTCTCCAGTGCTTTCTCTCAAACCATTTTCTAGTGCTTTTTAAAGTGTGTTTTGGGTAATTGTCCTGCTGGGAGACCCATGACCTCTGAGGGAGACCCAGCTTTCTCACACTGAGCCCTATATTATGCTGCAAAATTTGTTGGTAGTCTTCAGACTTCATAATGTCATGCACACGGTTAAGCAGTCCAGGGCCAGAGGCAACAAAGCAACCCCAAAACATCCGGGAACCTCCGCCACGTTTGACTGTAGGGACCGTGCTCTTTTCTTTGAATGCCTCTTTTTTTCTCTTGTAAACTCTATGTTGATGCCTTTGCCCAAAAAGCTCTACTTTTGTCTCAACTGACCAGAGAACATTCTTCCAAAATATTTTAGGCTTTCTCAGGTAAGTTTTGGCAAACTCCAGCCTAGCTTTTTTATGTCTCGGGGTAAGAAGTGGGGTCTCCCTGGGTATCCCACCATACAGTCTCTTTTCATTCAGACTCCGACGGATAGTACGGGTTGACACTGTTGTACCCTCGGACTGCAGGGCAGCTTGAACTTGTTTGGATGTTAGTCGAGGTTCTTTATCCACCATCCGCACAATCTTGCGCTGAATTCTCTCGTCAATTTTTCTTTTCCGTCCACATCTAGGGTTGTTAGCCACAGTGCCATGGGCTTTAAACTTCTTGATGACACTGCGCACGGTAGACACAGGAACATTCAGGTCTTTGGAGATGGACTAGTAGCCTTGAGATTGCTCATGCTTCTTCACAATTCAGTTCTTTTGTCTTCCTTCTTTTCTCCATGCTCAATGTGGTATACACAAGGACACAGGACAGTGGTTAAGTCAACTTTAATCCATGTCAACTGGCTGCAAGTGTGATTTAGTTATTGCCAACACCTGTTAGGTGCCACAGGTAGGTTACAGGTGCTGTTAATTACACAAATTAGAGAAGCATCACATGATTTTTCTAACAGTGCCAATACTTTTGTCCACTCCCTTTTTTATGTTTGGCGTGGAATTATATCCAATTTGGCTTTAGGACAATTCTTTTTGTGTTTTTTCATTGAAGACAAATTAAATGAAGATAATAATACCAAAGAATTTGTGATTGCAATCATTTTCAGGAAGAAACTGAGTATTATCTGACAGAATTGCAGGGTATCAATACTTTTGGCGACAACTGTAATTAATTTTCTATATGCATTTATTCTCCATTGTCAGTGTTTTTGTCTACATTTCAGCAGTTCTTAGTTTCATCAAACATTTTCATTGATTTCACATGTATCTGGTTCACAAGCACTAGTCACTTTCTTGAATCACCTTAAACTATCTTGTTCTACTGTACAACACAAAAGTCAGTCTCATAATCCACTAATCCATCTACTCTTTCTCTCATTCCCCCAGCTATTAGCAACATGTTTTATCTTTCATAGCTGTAATCCACCTACTTTTATGTCTAACCTCAACCCCTCTTAGGCTATGTGTCCACACTGAGTACTTGCTTGCAGAATTTTCTGCACCTAATCTGCACTTTGTGCCAAAAAGTTTCGTTGAATTTGTTGTAATCCCATATCCTTCTATAGGGACAGAAAGCACAAGAGGTTAAAAGCCCTCCCCTAACCCCACATCCTCAGTGTTTTTCCTGTCCCTACACAGGTCAGGGAGTAGAGGAGAGTGCTGGTGCAGGGAGCACTGACCGAAGGAGCACTTTTAGCGCTGAATCTACTTACAGGTGGACCCGGTGGGATCAGGGGGGCTGCGGCTCTCTCCTTCCCGCCGTCAAGCAGGTTCTGTGGCTGACACTCCCTGTCGGGAGTCCCTCAGCTTTGCGGGGGAAGGAGTCTCCGGGTGCCGCTTCCTCCATCATCGGAGGCTCTCAGCATCTTGTTCCAGCCGCCCCCGGCATCTCACAGCTGTGGGGACCGCTCAGCGCCAAACCGGAAGTTCGGGATGACGCACGTCCGGTCCACGGTTTCAAGCGGGAAATTCAAAGTGCTGGCCAGCGGTGGGCGCCAGAGGAGCAAGAGCACATGGCAGGGGGACCTGACCTGCCTGAGGGTAAGAGCTGGCGTGCCACACTGTACAGGTCCGTATTGGGATGTGTCATGTGTCGTGCTGTGCCATGCTGAGCTGTGATGCTGTGCCATGCTATTCCTTACCATGCCATGCTGTGCCATACCGTATTGTATCATGCAATGACATGCTGTACCATACTGGGCTGTGTCGTGTCATACCATGCTGTGCCGTACCATGCTGTAACGTGCTGTGTCATGTCGTACTGTGCCATGCAATTACATGCTGTACCATACTGTGCTGTGCCGTACCATGCTGGGCCATGCTGTGTTGTACCGTGCTGTTTCATGCTGTACTGTACCATGCAATGTCATGCTGTACCATACTGTGTTGTGTTGTTCTGTACCATGCTGAGCCATGCTGTGCCGTACCATGCTGTGTCATGCCGTATTGTGCCATGTAATGCCATGCTGTACCATACTGTGCTGTGTTGTGCTGTACCATACTGAGCCATGCTGTGCCGTACCATGCTGTACCGTGCTGTGTCATGCCGTACTGTACCATGCAATGCCAGGCAGTACCATAATGTGCTGTGTAATGCCGTACCTTGCTGTACCTTGCTGGGTCATGCCGCACTGTACAATTCAATACTATTCTGTACCGTACCATATCATACTATGCTGTACCAGGCTGGGCCGTGCTGTGCTGTCCCATGATGGGCCATGCTGTACCATGCTATGCCATACGGGGTCAGGCCGTGCCATGTTAGGCCATGCCGTACCATGCTATTACATACTGTCCCATACTGTGCCATGCTGTGCTTTGCTGTACCATGCTGTGCCCTACTGAGCCATGCCAGGCTGTGCCATATTGTACCAGCCTGGGACATGCTGTGCTTTGCCATGCTGCTGGATGTGCTATGCTACCGTGCCATGTTTTTTTGTATCATGCTGTACTATGCCTTGCTGTACTAGGCTGTGCCGTACTGTCCACTTCTGTTCCCGGCTGTGATATGCTGTACTGTGCTATGCCGTGCTGTGCTGTACCTGGCTGTACTGGGTTATGTGGTGCAATGCTGTACTATGTTGTACCTGGCAGTACTAGGCAATGCTGTGCCGTGATGTGCTGTGCCTTGCTGTACTGGGCCGGGCCGTGCTGTGCTGTGCCATGCTAGGCATTGCTGTACTGTGCTATGCCATGCCTTGCTGTACTAAACTATACTGGGTCAGGCCGTGCTATACAGGGAGGATTCATCATTATCTGATGCCCCTCCAAAATGCCTTGGGTCGTGATTGGTTTCTAATGGGCCCCATTTTTTATTGGGTCGTCTATTGATGGACCTCAGTCCTTTTTGTATGCTAGCTCTGCAATGCTATTTTAATAAGAGAACAAGGAGAGGAGATTCCGGCCCTGTTCACTCCTATCCTCAGAAACAGGACGGGTCAGAAGGGAGTCCCTAGATTTGGCCACTATTACTCAGGATTATCGCATAGAGGCCCGATTCCTGCCTCATACATTCGGGGAATAAAGGGTCCCCACATCTCTTTCAGTCGGCTAGAAGCAGACATAGAGAAGCTTTGCCTCAGGTGGTACTTATTCCTGTTGGACCCGTATTTTGACCATTATCATCCGGGTTTCAACATTGACCCTGGCCAGGAGGTTTCGTACGATAATGCATTTCATACCCCTGTCTCGTTGGGTCAGATACAAACAGTTCCGCATGGAATTGAAATCTGACAGGGCTTGATGTGGATTGCAGTTTGCCCTAGGGCCGATGGAGGTTGGTTATCATCTGTCAATTCTTCCTCCGGTCATTGATATAGGGGGTCTACCTTAGGGTTGGGAAGTCTGGTTCTCCACTACAGGTTCCGGTGTCTTCCTTTTCTGCCTCTCATCCGCTCTCAAAATTTAAGTTGCTCAGGGTGCCTTATCTAGGGCGCAGAGGTTTAAAAATCATTGTCTGCCTGGACAAATTCTTGATAGTGACAGATTCCCCTCAGTTGCTGACTGGGCTTCTGTGATTGCTCTTCTTGATGCTACCCTAGTAGGGCTGGATCCTATGGGAGTTTGTCTCGACTCTTGTACAGGAATATCCTCTCTCCAGAAGACAAACTGATCTCAATCCCTCACAGGCTTTGTTTCTTGGTAAGGAAGAAACTTCCATCAATCCCAGAAGGGATGAGTATTCTGGGACTCTTGACAGATAGAGTTAAGTCCATTTCGGGGCTCTGCAGTATTCCATCCTGGCAGTGACGGACAAACACCAGATTGGTCTGGACATGGAGATACTCTCTGTCCACGGACGGCCAGGACTCCCTACATTGGTGGCTCGACCAGGAAACTCTACAGACGGGAGTGGAATGGACCTCAGAGCCTTGTCTGCTAGTAACCACAGACGCCAGCCACGGTGGAGGGGGAGCTCGAGTGGGGGTTCGTTATCTTCAGGGGACTTGGTGCACAATCTTTGGACCTGATCGTTGCATTTCCGGGAATTCCAGGCAAGTTGGGAAGCCCTAAGGAGAAGCTGAGCTGTCCTGACGAACAGACAGGTGAAGATCCTCTCAGTCAGCATCATTGTGGTCTCCTTCCTCAGACATCAGGAAGGCCTAGGCTTCTGATGCTCAGGTGTTTGGCCAATAAGATATTCCTGGACATGGGTAAAATGGTGAGCTCCATCTCTGCGGTTCATCTTCGGGGATCAGAAATTCGAGAAGCAGACTACCTCAGCTGGCGTCGGATTAAAGCTCTGGAATGGGAACTGAACACGGAAGTGTTCCAGCAACTGACTCACAGATGGGGTCGGCCTCGCCTAGATCTGTTGGCGTCCAGGATGAATACGAAGACTTCATCTTTCTTCTGTCTCAGGAGATCATCCTCTGGCAGTGGACGCTCTCTCACATTATTGGGGAAACGGCTTAGCATATGCCTTCCCAACTACTCCCCTCATTCCAGGGGTCCTGCGAGAACGTGGGGAAGACGGGGAGTCAGTCATAACGGTGGTCCCTTTCTGGCCAAGGTGGAGTTAGTTCTCCCTTATCTGGAATTGGAGGACCCAATCTTCCTGCCATTGAGGGAAGGTCTTTTGACGCAAGGTTCGCTATTTCATCAGAATCTTCACCAACTCCAGCTTTTGGCCTGGCTTCTGATGAAGAGATCCTAAAGACCCTTGGATTGTCCGATAAAGTGATCCAGCTTTTGCAGGCTCATGGGACGCCTGTCAGTCAGGCAATATTTCACAAGTTCTGGAACACCTTTCGCAAACCGGTAGACACATCTCACCTGGACATTCCGGGGATACTTGATTTCTTCAAGTGGGATTTGACTCAGGCCTTAGTCCACGTACCTTGAAGGTACAGATAGCAGCTCTAAGTGCTTTCTTCGCCACATCATTGTCCTCATTCCTTGGATACTCAGAATTGTCACGGCAGTCCCGAAACTTCGACTTGCACAGAGAATTTATTCCCCTCTGTGGGATCTTAATTTTGTCCTGAGAGTCCTTTGCAATCCGTCCTTTGGACCAGTTAGGGAATTTGACATACAGAACTTAACTCTGATGGCAGTCTTCCTGGTGGCTATCATCACGGCTAATCGGTAGGGTGAGATACAGGCTCTCTCTGTGGTCATGCCATATATACAGATACGAGAGGATTGTATCATTCTCATACTAGATCCAAGTTTCTCCCCGACGGTGGTGTCACCACTGACTTTAATCCACACAGTGGTTCTTCTGTCATTCTGCGACAACCCTACGGCTCCAGAGGAAGAGGACGTTCACAGTCTCCATGTCCGCAGTGCATTACTGGCCTCAGTGGAAGCCACTTTGTAATGGAGTTTAGATTCTACACTTTTCATGCAGTTTGGGAGTAGGTGGCTGGAAAGCTTCAATACCATCCTTAGCTAGATGAAACAGAAAAAAACAGCACTGTTGCGCCACACCACAAAATTTCACCACAATGTGGTTCTATTAAATGAACACTAACCTTTCCAGGTTGTGCATGAATCCGCACAACCAGATTAAGCGTATAGGGAGATAGGGTCCATAAAGTTGGTGATCATCAGACTTCTGTGTGAAGAGAGGATATTTTACACCCCTTAGCTAGATGGATCAGGTTCAGGTTTCATGTATCTTTCAGAAGGGCAGTACCCCTGAACTTTTCAATGCACATTCTACCTGAGCAGTTTAGACTACATGGACTACTGGAGCTGGTGCTACCATCGAACAGATATGTACTACAGCCTCCTAGTCAGGCCATACTACATTTTGCAGACTCTGCAGATTGGATATTCTCTCACAACAGAGATGCTTCAGGCAATTATCCCACCCTAAGCTGAGTTCTTGGGTATACTTTTGTGGTGCTGTCATGGGGACGTACTGGAAAACCGGAGTTGGTCTTACCGGTAACGATGTTTCCAGGAGTCCACATGACAGCACCCTTATTTCCCTCCCTAATGTTCTACTGTATGTGAATTTAACAGATGTATGACTTTACTAGAATAATATGGTGTTGTACCCTGCCAATGTGGTTCTTGAAAAATCACTGGAGAGGTGGGGTTAGGGGAGGATTTTTAACCTCTTGTGCTTCCTGTCCTTACAGAAGGATTTGAGATTACTCCTCCTGTGGTGCTGTCATGTGGACTCCTGGAAACATCGTTACCGGTAAGACTAACTCCGTTTTTTTTCTCTGGATATAGTGCGGAACAGTTCCGGCGGATTTCTAACTGAATTTAATGAGTGGGAGGGCTGGAAAAATGCTTAACGATCTGCTGCAGGAAGTCACATCTGCACCTTTTATGCAGCGGAAAAAAATGCAGCATGGGCACAACACTTTAGAATTCGCATAGACTTTGCTGGCTTGTGGATTTACCAAAATCTGCACCTTTTCTGCAGCATAATCTATGGTAAAAATGCTGCAAAATCCGCAGCGTGGGCGCAAGCCCTTACTGGTCATCCAAAATTAGTTTGTAAATCAAATTATTATTATATGTATCCTGTCTATGCCTTTTAGGACTTACATTTCTCCTACACATGAGAATGAACAGCATTCTATGCAGTCTTTTTCTTGCTTTGTCCACTGTCAAACATCATAGACTCTGCTCTTCACATCTCTAATCAAACGTCAAAAGTCTTTATTGTTTCAAATCTCCTCCTTCTGTAGAGAGAATCTGGCTGTCCAATATTATATTAAAAATCTTAAAAGTGGCTCTTATTCTTTATTGTCCAGACATAAATGGTGGCAAACAGTGTCACACTTTTCAAACTTGTTTTCTTAAGCAATGCTCATATTGTGCAGAACAGTTAAAGGTAAAAAAATACCTTTTTTTTACAAGATTATGCAGAATATTCACAATTTTGCATTTTAACAGGTCGAGTTCATCTCTCTGTTTCCACTCTAATAATCCAAAATTACTCTTTGAAACACCTCACTCCATCCTTAGATCTAGCCCAGATGCTGATCTTATGGATCTCATTGCTGAAAATCTTACCAATTCTTTCAAAGTTAAAATTGACAATATTTAGTAAGAAATGATCTCCCATTTACTAAGTAACATCAATTACCTTCTGCCTCACATTTTCTCTTGGGCATCTGGCAGAATGCCAGTAGTCATTGCCTCCTATTTTCTTCTCACCCTACTACCTGCATTAGTGAGCATCTTCCCTCACACTATGTACAATCTGTGGGGCTGTGGAGTCAGTCGTGGAGTTGGAGTTGGTGTCCATTTTAGGTGGTCAGAGTCGGATTCATGGAAATTGAGGAGTTGGAGTTGGACGTTTGGCTTATGGACTTTACAGCCATGATTGTGGTGTCCATTTTGGTGGAGTTGGAGCCAGAGTCGCACTGAAGAGTTGGAGTTGGAGTCTGTTGTTTGGTTTACCGACTCCACATCTCTGCTCCGAACTATCATCTGTCTCTAATTTTCCTTTCATATGTCTCAAACTCTGGAATGTTCTACTTGACACCTTATACATTTTTTATACACTGGACCCACTATAGAAACTGACTTTATTAAAATACTGATTTTACCTCCTCTTGATGATTGTAGAAAATAATTATGTTGACTCACCACCTATATCCACAAACATTGCATACTGTTGCACACAGTTCTCTCATTTCTTGTGTTGCAGCTAGGCCCCTTTCACATCAGCGTTTTTTGATAAATGTGGCAGTTGCGGTCAAAAAACTGCATCTACCGCATTTTCCGCCTGACGGCCACACTTGCGGCGCACTTGCGGTAAGCCCCATGCATTGTCTATGAAGCTTGTGGTAAGTGTGCGGCAGATGTGGTTCTGGCAGTTGCGGACACGAAAAAAACGCGGTCAGTGGCGTTTTTTTTCACTGCCGCAACTACTGGAACTGCACTTGCCGCACACTTACCACAAGCTTCATAGACAATGCATGGGGCTTACCGCAAGTGCGACCGTTAAGTGGAAAATGCGGCAGATGAGGTTTTTTGACTGCAACTGCCGCATTTTTCAAAAACGCTGATGTGAAAGGGGCCTTAGTTTGTTACTTTGTAATGTCTGTACTTCAATTATACCATTATTTTCCCAAATAAGTAGATGCAGAATTTGCTGTCATTATATTAAAAATTCCTCTAAACCGCCAGTTCTAGGATTCAGTACCTCAGACAGCTCCTATAATTTCATAAATTGATCTACCGTATATACTCGTGTATAAGCCGACCCGTGTATAAGCCGACCCCCCTACTTTTGCCCCCAAAACCTGGGAAAATTTATTGACTCGTGTATAAGCCGAGGGTGGACCCCAGCACAGGTATACAGCCCCCATCAGTGTGGTATACAGCAGCCTCCCCAGTGGTATATACAGGCCCCAGCAGTGTTACAGCAGCAGCCCCAGTGGTATATACAGCAGCAGCCCCAGTGGTAGTATACACGCAGCCCCAGTAGTATATACAGCCCCAGTGGTAGTATACACGCAGCCCCAGTAGTATATACAGCCCCAGTGGTAGTATACAGCCCCAGTGGTAGTATACAGCCCCAGTGGTAGTATACAGCCCCAGTGGTAGTATATAGCCCCAGTGGTAGTATACATACAGCCCCAGTGGTAGTATACAGCCCCAGTGGTAGTATACAGCCCCAGTGGTAGTATACAGCAGCCCCAGTGGTATATTCTGCCCCAGTGGTAGTATACAGCCCCAGTGGTAGTATATAGCCCCAGTGGTAGTATACACACAGCCCCAGTGGTAGTATACAGCAGCCCCAGTGGTATATTCTGCCCCAGTGGTAGTATACAGCCCCAGTGGTAGTATATAGCCCCAGTGGTAGTATACACACAGCCCCAGTGGTAGTATACAGCCCCAGTGGTAGTATACAGCCCCAGTGGTAGTATATAGCCCCAGTGGTAGTATACAGGGCCCCAGCAGGGCCCCCCTCATAATTTGGCGCCCCCACCTCCCTTTCTGGGCCCCCCCGCATGCAGCGCTGCGCATATACATTACCTGTCTAGCAGCTGTCACCCTCCGATGGCTGATCGCGGCTCCCGGCTCCGGGCTCCATCTTCCTCGCTGTCTTCCTGCTGTGTGACCGGGGCGCAGCGCGATGACGTCATCGCGACGCCAGCCGGTCACCTGACAATCAGGAAGACAGAGAGGAAGATGGAGCCCGGAGCCGGGAGCCGCGATCAGCCATCGGAGGGTGACAGCTGCTAGACAGGTAATGTATATGCGCAGCGCTGCATGCGGGGGGGCCCAGAAAGGGAGGTGGGGGCGCAAAACTTTTTAGGGGGCCGTATTGACTCGCGTATAAGCCGAGGGGGGCACTTTTCAGCCCAATTTTTGGGCTGAAAAACTCGGCTTATACGCGAGTATATACGGTACTCATTTACAGTAACATATTATTAAAATTTAGACTTAAAGGTAAAATGTTTTCTACTTGGATAATAGTAAAAATGTTTCCTGGAAATCTATGGAATGTTGGAACTCTGAAGAAGCTGGAAAATTAGCGCTGGGTAAATGACGCCTACTTACTTGTTTCTGTAATTGTTTCCATACAGTTGTAATTTCCACTGTAACATCACTCATGTTCTGAATATTACTGTATGTGTTCCCTCGCCTTTGCTTTCCACTCACAGTGTGCTAATAAAATGTTTGTTTCTACCCCATCATCCAGGGCTTTGCATCCTGCAAATCAAACATGATTTATGAACAGATTGTGTCATGTGGCGTGTACGGCTTCTCATACTGATATTGTTTCTAGCTATAAATATTGACTTGTGCATTCTGTCTGTTTGCTACTATTTAGAGATTTGTGCACATACAAGTGTTAAACACTTTTTCATCAGGCTTTATTTGTGTTGTATTGCTTTATTCTAAGCGCTAGTTTGAGTGCAATAAAGGAAAAATGACCAGTGGATGATAAAGTATGTTATTCTTATTAATATCTATGCTTTATCTTTTAATCTCCCCTACATCTATATAAAAAAAAAATGAAACAGCACAAAAAATTGTTAAATCTTAAATCTTGTCTATTGCATTAATAAAATTATTATTATTCATTATTATAGTGCCATTTACTCCATAGTGCTTTATATGTGAAAAGGAGCATACATCGTTAAGTACAATAAACATGAGCAATGCAAGGTACACACAAGTACAAAAGGAGAGAGGACTCCGCCTGCAAGGGCTGACAGTCTACAAAGGATGGTTGAGGATTAGTGATGAGTGAGCATGCTTGTCAGTACTCAGTGCTTGCCCAAGCATCTCAGTACTCGGGATGTTTGGAGCTCGCCGAGCACCGGCGAGATGCTCGGGCTCATGCTCAGGTCCACCTCCCTGCATGATGGCGCTCTTTACAGAGCCAGCCCACATGTAGGGATTGGCTGCCACACTGTAATGCCACAGCCATGTTGGTTGTGGCATTACAGTGATTGGCTGGCCGCACAGCGTCATCAGGTCTATATCTGACCTGACCACGGTGTGCTCATGCCAGGGGCTGGCGATTTAAACAAACAGCTGATCTGACAGCTGTTTAAATCTCCAGCACCGACAATGAATAAGTGATGTTGATGTGGGAGATGAGCTGCTCATCTCCCAGCAAAGGGCGCTGATGATATCCCGGCGGTTCTCATCTCCAGGCAGTGTCGGTGTGGGAGATTTAAATATAGTTGATATGACAGCTGTTTAAATCTCCCGCACCAACATCACCTATTCGGTGTTGGTGCCGGAGAGTTAAACAGCTCTCAGATCAGCTGTGTTTAAATGGCCCACTCCGACATCAGCTGTTCAGTGTTGGCGCGGGAGATTTAATCACAGCTGGTCTGACAGCTGATTCAGGTCCTTGAACCTGATATTGATCATCTCATCGGTTTGCTGGCCAGCAAACCGATCAGATAATATTGGATCTGGATTGGAAGTCACAGAACCCTCAAGCCTGGACTATGTCGGAGGAGGTAGGGTTCTTTAATAAAGATGGAGACACTAATTGTGTTTGTGATTTATTTCTAATAAAACTATTTTCTCTGTGTTGTTTTTTTATCTGATTACTAGAAATTCATGGTGGCCAATGTCTAATATTGGCATGACCCCATGAATTCAGGCTTAGGGCCAGCTAATAATGCACAGCTGGCCCTAACCCCATTATTTCCCAGTGAGCCACCCGGCACCAGTGCCACTAGAAGAGTTGAATTTGGCACCAAAAGATGGCGCTGCTATGAAACACACTATTGTCTGTGGCAGCTGCGGACTGCAATTCGCAGCGGGGGGGGGGAAGCCCAGAATGCTTGGGCCACCCTGTGCTGTGGATTCCAGCCCCCAGCTACCTAGTTGTACCTGGCTTGACACAAAAATAGGGCGAAGTCCACGTAAAAATTTTTTTTATTATTTCATGAAATAATTTAAAAAAAGGGCTTCCCTATATTTTTAGCTCCAACCAGGTACAACTAGGCAGCTGGGGGTTAGGAGCAGCCAGTACCTGCCTGCTGTGCTTGGCATACAAAAATATGGCGAAGCTCACGTCAAATTTTTTTAAAATAATTAATTAAAAAATAAATATATATAAATTAGAACACAAACACATTTAGGGACTGCATTTTTATTATCCCCTCGACCCTCATCTCTGTGCTGAACACTCTGGACTCTGCTTCATCAGAGACCAAGGGGACGAACAAAGTTTCTATCCCCAAGGTCCCTGAAAGAGAGCCCAAAGCACTGTGGCATCGTAAGGGGTGGGGTAACTCAAGGCACCTGAGGACAGCTCAGATGATGCATCAGCTGTTCATTTAAAACAGGTGGCGGGAAAGCCCGTCCGGAGCTTCTCTCACCACTGATCGTTGCTTCACTGCTTCGATCCCTTGCCATCTCCCTGCCCGATTCTCACATTTAGGATCGGGTGATGAAGCGGCTGGGGAGTGAAGCACCTGGCAGCAGGGAGGAAAGCATCAGACGGGAAAGCCAGAGGTGAAGTCTTTTCATTGCCGGCTTTCCTGCCAGCTATATCAAATGAATAGCTGATGCATCAGCTGTTCCTATGAAATATCCGCAGTGCCATCGCAGGGTTCATGGAAGTACAAGGGCTTGAGAGCAGGAACTCAAATTAACTTTCCCACAGCCAAGTGCTCAGCTATATCTCTATCAGAGATGTAGCTGAGCTAAAGAAGATGACTCCTTTAGACTACGTCGGAGGGGGGAGTTTTTTCTTGAATAAATATGGAGTCCGTAGTGTGTTTTGTTTTTTTTTCTAATAATTTTTTTTTCTCTGTGTTGTGTTTCTTTTTAACTCTGTACTAGAAATTCATGGTGGTCATGTCTAATATTGGCGTGACCCCATGAATTTTGGGCTTAAGGCCAGCTGATAATGCAAAGCTTGCCCGACCCCATTATTACCCAGCAAGCTACCCGGCACCAGGATCACTGGAAGAGTTGTATACGGCGCCAGAAGATGGCACTTCTAAGAATGCGTCATTTTCTGCGGCTGCTGCGGACTACAATTTGCAGTGTGGGGGGAGTGTGGCCCAGAAAGCTTGGGCCATCCTGCGCTGTGGGTTCCAGCTGCCTAGTTGTACTTGACTGGAAACAAAAATATTTTTGTATGCTAGCCAGGTACAGCAGGCAGATACGGGCTGCGCCCAACCTCCAACTGCCTATTTGTACCCGGCTTGTAACCAAAAATATAGGGAAGCTCTGTTTTTTTAATTATTTCATAATTAAAAAAACACTGACGTGGGCTTCGTCCTATTTTTATGTCCAGCCAGGTACAACTAGGTAGCTGGGGGCTGGAATCCACAGTACAGGGTGGCCCAAGTTTTCTGATCCTCCCCGCTGCGAATTGCAGTCCGCATCCGCCCCAGAAAATGGTGCATTCATAGAAGCGCCATCTTCAGGCGTTGTATCTAACTCTTCCAGCAGCATTAGACATGACCACCATGAATTTCTAGAAGAGTTAAAAAAACACAACACAGAGAAAAAATGTTTTAGAAAAAAAGCACAACACAATTAGGGACTCCATCTTTATTGAACAAAAGGGCCTCCCTCCTCCAACATAGTCTTGTGTCGAGGGTCCTGCAACATCTAATTTGGATCCAATATCATATGATCGATTTGCCTGGCCAGTAAACTGATCAGATGATCAATATGAGGTTCAAGGACCTGAATCAGATGTTACATCAGCTGATTGTTTTAACCAGTATTTAAACAATCAGCTGATGTATCTTGAAAAAAAAAACATATCTCTGCAACATCAGCTGATCATTTAAAGCAGCCAGGTGGGAAAAAGCTGGCTTTTTACTGGGAATTAGATGATCAGCTGATGCTGTCAGCTGATTGTTTAAACTAGCCGGGTGTGAAAAAGTAGGCTTACCTAGTAGGTGTAGCTATTTGGTCACCGAGATTCCCATAGTGCTACTGCACATGCATGAGATTGTATCAAGTCACACATTGAGTCACTTGTGTTTTTTTTCAGCACTGACTTGCGCAGTTCATTCACTAGGTTGCCACCAATATGACGTTTTTAATAGTACACACATTATGAGTCTGGTTAGTTTTCCAAAAATAATGATTAACACATGTGCATCAATTGTTCAATTCATATTGTGATAGAGCCACTCACGGGCTGCCAATTCCAGGTAGACACAGGAAGCCTTGCCGGGTAAATGTCAGGTTTATTTCTGTCATAAACCATAGGAAAAACAACCAAACTGGGGATCAGCTTCTTAGACTCAGAGCTGCACACTCCTCTCCTCCACTCTAAACTCACACCCAAGAAAAAAAAACAGAGGTGATCATTTAACTTCTCTGACCACACCTCAGGGAGGGAGGAACATGCTGAATCAGCCCCAGCTCACATAATAGAGTTCATCAACCTGGCTGAAACATATCTCCCATCACGTACGGTACCAGTAATCATATTACACATTCCCCCCCTCTGCCCAAAGCCGGAGGGTTGGGCACCAGCGGACACCAAACAGGGGAACCTAGACAGGGCATCTGCATTCCCATGGAATTTCCCGGGCCTGTGCTCAACGTGGAAAGTGAAATCTTGAAGAGCCAAAAACCACCGGGTCACTCTGGCATTCTTTCCCCGTCTGTCCCTCAGCCACATCAAGGGCGCATGATCTGACACCAGCCTAAACTGTCGCCCTAGGAGGTAATACCGTAAAGTGTCCACCGCCCATTTGATGGCCAAACACTCCTTTTCTACAATAGCATAGTTTTTTTCGCAGGACGACAACTTTCTACTAAGGTACAGGATCGGATGTTCCTCCCCATGTACTACCTGGGACAGGACAGCTCCTAGCCCGACCTCTGACGCATCAGTCTGGAGTACAAACTCCCTGCTGAAATCTGGTGCTATTAGGACTGGTCTGTTACACAGAGCTGACTTTAAGTCCTGGAAAGCCGTCTCAGCTTCCGAAGTCCACTTGGCCATGGAGGACTTCGTACCCTTAAGGAGATCAGTCAAGGGAGCGGCTTTCACAGCAAAGTTCGGGATGAATCGCCGGTAATATCCAACAAGTCCCAGGAAGGCTCTGACTTGCTTTTTAGAGAGGGGTTGTGGCCAACTCTGGATTGCCTCCACTTTATTTATTTGTGGCTTGATCTGGCCTCTACCGATAACATAACCCAAATACCTTGCCTCCTCCTTCCCGATGGCGCACTTCTTCGGGTTAATTGTGAACCCCGCGGTTCTCAGTGCCTCCAGCACCCTCTGGACCTTCTGCAGGTGACTTTCCCAGTCCGAGGTAAAGATCACTATGTCGTCCAAATAAGCTGCAGCGTACCTCTTATGGGGGGCTAGGATTCGGTCCATGGCCCTCTGGAAGGTGGCCGGGGCTCCCTGAAGCCCGAATGGCATCCGTGTATACTGGAAACAACCATCAGGTGTCGAAAAGGCCGTCTTCTCCTTGGCACTCTGTGACATAGGTATCTGCCAGTATCCTTTTGTTAGGTCAAGGGTGGTGATGTACCTTGCTGGTCCTAGCCTCTCGATGAGCTCATCGACTCGAGGCATCGGATAGGCGTCAAACTTGGAGACTTCGTTCAACTTGCGATAGTCATTACAAAACCGCCATGATCCGTCCGGTTTCGGCACCAGTACGATGGGACTGGACCAGCCACTCTTTAATTCTTCGATAACACCGAGATTCAACATTCTTGTCACCTCCTTCGAGATCACTTCTCGACGAGCTTCAGGGATCCGGTACGGCTTCAGGTTAACCCTCACGTGGGGTTCAGTCAGGATGTCATGTTCCCCAACCTGGGTACATCCCGGCAGGTCTGTGAAGAGATCCCTGTTCCGATGAAGCAACTCTTGACACTGTTGCTTTTGAGCCCTCGACAGTGTGTCCGCCACTGTGACCTCTTCGATGTCGGCTTCCATCTTCCCCACCAGACAGGGGGTTTCCATAGGGTCTCTATCCCGCCATGGCTTCAGCAGGTTGACGTGGTATACCTGATAAGGCTTCCTTCTTCCAGGTTGGTGAATTTTATAGTTCACCTCGCCCACTTTGTCGACCACTTCATAAGGCCCTTGCCACTTGGTGAGGAATTTACTTTCGACTGTAGGGATCAATACAAGTACACGATCACCAGGACTGAACTGTCTCACCCTTGCAGAGCGGTTGTACACCCTTGCTTGCGCCTCTTGCGCTCGGAGCAAATTGTCTCTTACGATGGGCATCATCTCGGCGATTCTCGCCTGCATCTGAGCTACATGCTCCACGACACTACGGTGGGGGGTGACCTCCGCTTCCCACGTCTCTTTTGCTATATCCAAGAGACCTCGAGGATGACGACCATACAAGAGTTCAAATGGAGAAAATCCCGTTGAGGCCTGGGGAACCTCCCTGATAGAGAACATCAGATATGGGAGGAGACCGTCCCAGTCTCGACCGTCTTTCTCGACCACCTTCTTCAGCATGGACTTCAACGTTTTGTTGAATCTCTCCACGAGACCGTCTGTCTGCGGATGGTACACTGAGGTTTTCAATTGGGTTATCTGTAGTGCTTTACACAGTTCCCTCATAACCTTGGACATAAAGGGGGTTCCTTGATCTGTCAAGATCTCTTTTGGAAGTCCCGTTCTTGAAAATACGTGCACCAATTCTCGGGCTATAGTTTTAGCAGAGGAATTTCTCAAAGGTATCGCCTCCGGGTACCGAGTCGCATAGTCCAGGACTACTAAGATGTACTGGTGGCCTCTTGCAGACTTGACCAGGGGGCCAACCAGATCCATGGCAATTCGATTAAAGGGCACTTCTATAATTGGTAATGGCACTAGCGGACTTCGGAAGTGAGCAACGGGGGCGGTCAACTGGCAGGTGGGACACGACCTACAATAGTCTACAATCTCCCGATGACACCCAGGCCAATAGAACCTCCAAAGGATCCGCTCCTGGGTCTTATCTACCCCTAGGTGACCACCCAGGACATGAGAATGGGCCATGTCTAATACTTTGCGTTTATAGGGCCCTGGAACCAACAGCTGTTCTATTACCTCACCTCTCACCTGGGTAATCCGATATAGCAACTCTCTATTTACTGCAAAGTGAGGGAACCTGGTGTCAGCCCCGGCTCCTGGGCAACCCCGTTTATAACAGTCAGATTTTCAAAGGCCCCTTTCAGGGTCAAGTCCCTCATTTGAGCAGTCCCAAAATTCCCGCTGGATGTCATCAACTCCGAGAAGTCGGCTTCATGGGACTCCGGCTCATCGTCGTCACCAAGCAGCACTCCCAGGGGAAACTCATCTGCCTCCTGCAGCGGCACTGTCTCTGGCTGGGCTGCCTGTCCTTCACCAGAACCCTTCAATACCGCCCCCTTTTCCCACAAGTCCCAAAACAAAGTAAAGTCTCGCCCGATTATCACCGGGTGCAATAAGTTTTCCACCACCCCAACTTCATGTGACTTAGTCCCGCAGTTTGTTTTTATGGTCACAATAGCAATGGGGTAGTTCTTGGCATCTCCATGGATACAGCGGACACCCACCTTTTTTCCTGGTATCAGTCGATGGGGAAGTGTGGCCCTCACCAGGGTCACCAAACTTCCAGAGTCCAAGAGTCCCGTTACTCGGGCCCCATTCACTTCCACAAGACATGCCTGCGGGCCCTCTCTGGGTTCCCTGTCAATGCTGCAGACCGGGTAAGCATAATATGAGGAGCACCGACCCAGGCTACAGTCCATTTGCTCAGTAGTCAGGGGACAACGGGCGGCTACATGACCAGGGCCTTGACACCTCCAACAGATTAACGGACCAGCTGGAGATTTTGTTACGCCTCCACTTGCCCCTTGTGACCTCGGGCTCCCTCCACCCGTGGCTCTATTACCCTTCCTTTGGGTGTCGGACGCGGTTTGTAGCCCCCAATATTTAGTTGGCAAGTCCCGTGGCTTCCCTTGGGTACTCTCCACCACCTGGTACCTCTCCACCAGTCCCACTAGGTCATCGGCATTCTGGGGGTCACCCTGAGCAACCCAGGTTTGCACTGGCTTTGGGAGGGCATGCACAAATCTGTCCATTACCACCCGCTCCACCATTTGCGCTGGTGTGGAGGTTTCTGGCTGCAGCCATTTTTGCACGAGATGTAGCAAGTCAAACATCTGGGAGCGAGGGGGTTTGTTGCCATGATAGGCCCATTGATGGACCCGCTGAGCTCTAACAGTCATAGTCACACCCAGACGTGCTAAAATCTCAGTTTTTAGCTTCCCATACTCACGAGCGTCCTGTAAAGCCAGGTCATAGTAAGCTTTTTGGGGCTCTCCCGTTAAAAATGGCGCCAACACCTCCGCCCACTGTGCCGGTGGCAGCTTTTCTCGCTCTGCGACCCTCTCAAAAATTGTCAAAAAGGCTTCAACATCATCCCCCGGGGTCATCTTTTGGAGCGCCCGTCTTACCGCCTTCCTGACGCCGGAATCCTCATCTGGACCTGGAGACGGGCCAGCTGCTCTTGCACGGACTAGCTCAGTCAGGAGTTCCTGTTGCTGCTCCCGCTGCTGCTGCAACTGCTGAATCAGGAGTTGATTTGTTTCCTGTTGCGCAAGCTGTTGTTGGTGTTGCTGCTGCTGCTGTTGCTGTTGGATCTGCACCAAGTGCTTAATCAGGTCCTCCATGCCGTCTGACTGTGTTTGCAGGCTTGTGGCTGCCTTCACCCAGGACATACAGGTCGTTTGTAGTGAATCCAGGCGCTTCCTGGGGGTCTATGCCCGCATTCTCCACCAAGTGTGATAGAGCCACTCACGGGCTGCCAATTCCAGGTAGACACAGGAAGCCTTGCCGGGTAAATGTCAGGTTTATTTCTGTCATAAACCATAGGAAAAACAACCAAACTGGGGATCAGCTTCTTAGGCTCAGAGCTGCACACTGCTCTCCTCCACTCTAAACTCACACCCAAGAAAAAAAAACAGAGGTGATCATTTAACTTCTCTGACCACACCTCAGGGAGGGAGGAACATGCTGAATCAGCTCCAGCTCACATAACAGAGTTCATCAACCTGGCTGAAACATATCTCCCATCACGTACGGTACCAGTAATCATATTACAATATATATTTACTCTCTTGTCTTAAAGAGGTGTTTTATCTGCGCACTATGTATTTTAGTAATGAACACAGAACATATGAACTTTATTGCATGCATAACACTAAGGGCCCTTTCACATCAGCGTTTTTTGAAATTTGCAGCAGATGCGGTGAATAAACCGCATCTGCCGCAATTACCGCATACCGGCTGCACTTGTGGCGCGGTTGCGGTAAACGCCATGCAAAGTATAGGCGTACTTGCGGCAGGTGCGGCAAGTGCGATTTTGCACTTGCGGCAGGTGTGGCCGCGAAAAAAACCGCGGTCAGCCGCGGTTTTTTTTCGCGGCCGCACCTGCCGCAAGTGCAAAACCGCACTTGCCGCACCTGCCGCAAGTACGCCTATACTTTGCATGGCGTTTACCGCAACCACGCCACAAGTTATTAAATCTCCAAAGGAGTGCACAATTAAGATAGCTTTTTTTATTTAATTATTATTAAAATTGGTCAGTAGTGTGTGTATGCCCTACACCTGTAATCCAGTGAATACTGAGCAGTAGGGGAAGAGGGAACCTATAATCCAGAGGTGGGAAACTCCAGTCCTCAAGGGCCGCAAACAGTGCAGGTTTTCAGGATTTCCTTAGTATTGCACAGTGGTTGGAATTATCACCACTGCACGTGATTATATTATCACCTGTGCAATGGTAAGGAAATCCTGAAAACCTGCACTGTTTGTGGCCCTTGAGGACTGGAGTTCCCCACCCTTGCTATAATCCCACACTCACCCTATCCTCTGCCCCTGCCTGTCTACGGAGTTTTATACACATAACGTGTCAGGTGTCCCCGTTCCACGGTGGCTTGCCCTAGTGTCCCTGTTGCTGCACTATGGCCATTACCACCCCTGGGAATCTATCCTGGTCTTAGGTGTATCTCAAAAGTAGATGTGGGTCAACCCCCATCATCTTCCCTGTGTGTGTATGATTTGATTTTACATCAAAGGGTGTTTTATTTGTAATTATTTGTGAATAAGAATGCTATGTAGCATAACCTCCACTGGCGGATTAATATCTATTATATGCAGAATAGACCTTAGAAAGATATAATGATGTGTCTCAAGCCCCACTCTGTACTACCCACAGGGGTCTCACGTCTGCTGTGTCCTATAAACCACCCCCATTAGATATATGGTTACCGTCAGTGTCAGTGTCCAGGTTGCTATATACACCTTCCCTTGATCCTTATACATATATCATACATATCCCCTATTCAAGGGTACACAAGGTACAGAGATGACACTCAATCCCAGACAGATCGATAGTTCCCACAGGCAGGTGTATAGAATCGTTACTTATCTGATGCACATGATCGTTTAGTCAGTCCCAGTCATACATCTCGACGCGTTTCTGCCCGCTATCATCGCTGGGCGTCCTCAGGAGAGACTGTGCTGTCAGATACCGGTCCAGCAGCCAGTATGCGGTAATTGCGGCAGATGCGGTTTTTTCACCGCATCTGCCGCAAATTTCAAAAAACGCTGATGTGAAAGGGCCCTTAGTCTTTTTTAATTGTTAGAATTGTAATTTTTATGTATAGTCACTAATTTGTTTATTGAATGACCTGCTTGTTGGTCTTTTATATATGTGTACCCTTGGTATTGAGTGTTACTGCTTGAGAAAGGCTAGTGAATAGCCAAAACATTGCGGTCTTGGAGGAGTAAATAAGTCCACATTTTTTTTCTTCTACATTGGTGTGCGGCCGTACAGTTTTTGTTTATCTATCTATCTGTCTACATATAAATGTCGCAGCACTCCCTTGGAGACGTTCAAAGATGTTTATTCCAGCTTGCAAAAGGTACAAATGGCAACCTTTCAGGCACCCACGCCCTTATTCCTGCCTGCGTGGGTGCCTGAAACGTTGCCATTTGTACCTTTTGCAAGCTGGAATAAACATCTTTGAACGTCTCCAAGGGAGTGCTGCGACATTTGTATGTATATTGAGGCACATTGAGGACTGTGGGGGTTGCTTTGCACCCGGGATATCCAGCATCACCTGCTGCTCCTATTTTTACATAGTATGTATCTATCTATCTATCTATCTATCTATCTATCTATCTATCTATCTATCCATTCATCTTTTGATCTTTCGAGCCTCTGGTGAATGAATTGGTAACGCACATTGTAATATGTATCACAGGCCATTAGGTGCTGATACTTTTTTTCCTCAAGTGCAGCTATAAATATCAAACAAATGCAAGAAGAATTATCTCAGTGGTTACTTTAGGCCATTATAACTTCATGACTCAAGACTCCAATTATCTCTGATGCTGTCAAAGACACTGGAGTGCACATTAGAATTTTTTACAACACATGCTACAGTACATGCTTGAGATACAATTTGTCCTAAAAAAAGATGATATAACAAAAAGTGTTTCAAAATAATAATTGCAGAGAAAATATGCAATTTAAATGAAAATTTTATTTGTATTGACTACAATAAATCTACCAACCACTGTAAATTATACTTTTTTTTCATGAAAATTGAAGTCCCATGACACAGTATATTTGGGTAGATCCTAGTTTTTTTTTTGCTGGCATTTTTCTCCCTATGACATGAACATATATTACTTTGGGTAAGCTAAGCAGATGTTGTTGTTTAATAATCTATTGCACTTGCAGACTTTTTTTGCTATTTAAAATGTAAAAATGGTACAAACAACAATACAATTTTGTTATGTCTGCCATGTTAGTGGTTGTATGCACGTGTAAACATGCAATAACAATTTCATGCCGATAGCACTCAGAGCGATGTATTTGGTCAGTTTTTCTGACTGACTGATCACAGCATGATCACACAGAGAAAAGCTGAATATCAGAACTTCTCTGTGCGATCACTGTAGGAGCTTGGCACACCTCATAGCCAGAGCCGGCATGCACACCGCTTCGAGCTCATTAACCCTCTGGATCCTGCGATCAATAGTGATCATGGCATTTAGAAGGTTGCAGAAAGGAGTGTGCTCTATCTCTTCTTTTCATGAGTACTCCATGATTTAATCACTGGAAACCAATGGTTGACGGAGGTCAAACAATGACCTTCTGGTGTGCCAGGTCCCGTGGCCTGTTATACCAGATTACAATGACAAACATCCTGTCAGTGTAATCAGGGTGGTCTCATGTATTGCAAAACTTGTGTATTGCAATACATAAGTGATCAAAAAATAAATTTTACATATCACTGCATCTGTAATGACCCGCTCTCTATATCTGTTCCACTATTTAACGCCTACAGTGAACACCGTGAAAAAAAAATTAAAAAAAAGTGGCAAGAAATGATGCTTCTTTACGACAAATGTAAAAAAAAGAATGCAAATCAAAAATGGACTACAGAAAACGTCCTCTTATCCCGCAAAAAAACAGCTTCCACTCAGCTCTGTCAGCTGAAAAATGAAAAAACTATAGCTCTCAGAATACCATAATGCAAAACCAATACTTCTATAATATCTTTATTGTGTAAAAGTGGCAAAAAAAAGTAAAAAAATTAAATATGGTATTGCTGTGTTCAAATTGACCTGAACAATAAAAATGTCCCTTTCTTATTACCGTACAACGAACAGCGTAAACAAAGCTCCATCTGAATTACTGTTTTTTGTTCTTTCTGCCTCCCAAAAATTGGAATAAAAAGTGTTGAAAAATATTATGTGCCCGAAAATGGTACCAATAAAAATTTCAATGCATCCCGTTAACAACAACCCATCACATGACTATTGGCAGAAAAATTAAAAAAATACTATAGCTCTCAAAATATGGTGATATTAATACTTTTTTTCGGATGAAATGCTGCTTGTTTCTCGAAACACCCATGGAGTCAAAATCATCCCTACACTCATAGATGAGTTCCCAAAGGGATGCAATTTCAAAATTGAAGAAGATTTCTTTTCTGTTTCTTTGGTGCTTAGGGGCCCTGAATATGAATAAATCACTAATAGAATTCTTAGGTCAATATTCACATAATTCCTCAAGTATCAAGCCTAATATATCTCATATGTTGAAGGAGTCTTACCCTGAATTCCCGGGACGTCAGCCCCACATATGTCAGCTGACATGGACACTTCGCCCAATAAAATATTCCGTTAGAGCAACAATTTATTGAGTGTACAATCTTGAATGATCTGCTACCATCAAAATTGTGGAAATTGAAAGCACACTCCACCTGGGTACATGCTCCACAATCCCCACAAGGGATGGTACCCCATCTTGTGCTCCGACTTTTTCCCAGAAAAGTTGATGACGGTGATATATACAAACTGACCTTTTTATATTTTTCAAACTTCTAGGAGTAATTGCAAGATACTTTGCCAGTACCCTAGACAGATCTTTATCTGCATGTAACATGAGTCAATATCATTTGACTACATCTGTCATTTCCCTCCATTGTGAGTTGTAGGGTGTAATTAATCTCACCTGCTCATCAGTTTTCTTTTTTGCGGGTCTCAGCAATTGGTCCCGTGTCGTCCGTTTATCTCTTTATATCCTTTTTCAATTGGACCTACTCTGTAATAGTGAGATACAAAATGATTTTTTAAGTCAGTTGTCTGGTTCTCAAACAATTCATCCGTAGAACATATTCTACATGCTCTTAGAAACTGACCTGTGGGGATTGATTCCATGGCATGTGGCGGGTGTGAAGATCTTGCACTTAAGACCGAATTTACAGCTGTACATTTCCAGTGTATATCTGTCACTATAGAACCATCACCATCCCTCCTAACCTTGACATCCAAAAAATCTGTTGAATCAGGGCTGTAAACATAAGTTCATTTAATATTGCATCTGTTGTTATTAAGGGACATCATAAAGGTCTTAAGTTCTTCAGGAACCCTCTGCCACACAAAAAAACATCATCAATAAATCTGACCCACATCAGTACCAAACATAAGATGTTACTTGGGTACTAAATCGACCGCTCCCAGAGCCCCAGGAAGAGATTCGCATATGAGGGTGCACAAGACGCCCCCATAGCAGTACACCTTTCCTGAAAATAGAAGCAGTCTTTAAATACAAAGTAATTGTGGGTCAGAAAGAATCGGATCAGTGTGACAAGGAAGTCTAACAGAGCAGCACCCAGATCAGTGGTTGTCAAATAAAACTCAACCACCTCTAGACTATCTTCATGGGCAATGGACGTATACAGTGACTCTACATCCGCCGTTACCATCACAACATCAGTCTCCAATGAAAGGACTTGTAATTTGATTAATAAATCAGTTGAGTTCCTGATGTAGGGTGACAGCGCACGGACGAGAGGTTTTAAGTAATAATCCACGAAACGGCAAGCTGGTTCACAAAAGCTATTATTCCCCAACACTATTTGTCTCCCCAGTGGATTTAGGAGGTCTTCGCAGAAAGTATATGGTTGCAATGCTCGGATTTGCACTGATTAAGCACTCAAATATGGTTTTAGGGATAATCCCATTCTCCAAAGCCTGGAGCAGAATGTTATCCAGCTCAGATTTGAATCTAAAGGTGGGGTTACTATTAACTCTCCTATAACATGAGGGATCCCTCAATTGCCTAAATGCCTAAGCCTCATATTAAGACTTTGGCCTGACCACCACATTGTTCCCCTTGTCATCCTGTTTTATTACCACATCCTGCATTGATTGAAGTTCATTAATAGCCACCCTTTGCCTCCAATTTAAATTGTCATGTGATCTCTTCTCAGAGATTTCATGCAGATCTTTTATCACTAGGGTGGAAAAAGCTCAACTGCAGGGCAGGGTGACAAAGGGGAAAGGTGGTCGATCTTTTCTTATTAAAGGATGGAAACTTGGGGTCACTATGGTATCAGCATCTTCCTCAGCTAACAATGATTCTAAATTCTCTAGGGCCACCTGTTCGCTGACATCCCCCACCCCTAAATCTCCTCTCTGCTGTCTCGAAAATAACTTTTTCAGCAGCAGTTTCTGACCAAACAATTATACATCTTTTATAGCTGTCAAGCTATCAAACCTAGCCACTGCTGAAAAGGACAGGCCTAATTGGAGAATCTCAATCTGGTCCTTTGTCAAGACCCGATCAGATAAATTAATCCCTCAAACTATCCTTATGAGTGCCGACTCCTCCATGCTCCCCAGCAATTTTTTTCTTACATCATGTCTCTACAGTATACCACCAACAGGATGTTTTTCCAGTTCACCACTTCAACCTTTAAGTCCTCCTCCCCTTTGGGGACTCTTCTGTCTACCACCATCAGGTGTCGGGTGTCGTCTCTGTTTGGATCTGGATCTAAATCTCTCATGACCCGTCTGATACCACCTAAAAATTTAATTGGTTTCATGGTCTAAGATGTCCCTCTTAAATTTTTTAGTCTTAAATTGTATAATTTATTTGTCCCATTGATTTAAATCATTGGCTAGTTCTTTCTCAAACAGAGCCAAGCCCTCCTTAAGGCGGCTTCAGACTGCGGTCAGGTCCAGTCCGGGGCTGTCAGGGATGTTCTAAAACAATGTGAAACACCAATGAGTTTAAGATGCAGAAACCACCCCGAGATAAATTTCTTAAGGCGTGCAATTTCTGAAGTGGTTACTTTTTTAGGGGTTTATGCTGTTTTTGAACCTCGGAAGCTTTTCAAACGCGACATGGCATCTTTAATCTATTCCAAGATCAAATAAATAGTGCTCCTTTTCTTCCAAGCCCTGCCATGCGCCCAAACAGTAGTTTTTCACCACATATGGGGTACTAGCGTAGTCAAGTGATTTTGAACAATATACTGTATACTGTATGGTGCAGTTTCCCCTTTTGCTCTTTTTTTGTGGGGAAAAAAGTGATTTTTTATTTTCACAGCTCAATGTTATAAAATTTTGTGAACCACCTGGGGGTTCAAAATGCACATCACAAATCTAGATAAATTCCTTGAGGGCAACTTAAAGGGACGAGTAGCACCACTCAATATATTTCAATTATGGGGATAAGTGCTCACCATGCCGATATATAGTAATAATGGACAACAAGAAGTTCAGCATATATATAGGGAGCAGACCAGTACAAAAACTGTGAATTGTCAAAAAAGCTTTATTTTACAAAATGTGAACAAACAGTCATAAAAACGTTTGCAAATACACACGGATGAACTGTTCTCCAACTGATTCACAATACTTGTGTTATAACAAGGGGTGCAATAATTTATATTGAACCACAGTAAGAAATCGAACACCAGAAAAGAAATCTGTATCATATCAATATATCCCAAGGAATGACAAATGTCTTGATTAGATCGATGTATCTGGGGTGTACCAGCTCAAGCAGATAACAGGAAAATATATATACACAGCAAGTACAATACATGTATAACATCAATCCTGTTATGACCAATTACTGATGTATGGATACATAGACTAATGATTAATCACCCCTAGCACATAGAATATGGATTATGGATTAATAGTCGATGGGAACATAAGTGAAGACCATGTTATTCACATATACAGGTGTGGCCAAAAGTATTGGCACCCCTGCAATTCTGTCAGATAAAACTCCGTTTCTTCCTGAAAATGATTGCAGTCACAAATTCTTTTGTATTATTATCTTCATTTAATTTGTCTTCAATGAAAAAACACAAAAGAGAATGAAGCAAAAAGCAAAACATTGATCATTTCACACAAAACTCCAAAAATGGGCCAGACAAAAGTATTGGCACCCTCAGCCTAATACTTGGTTGCACAATCTTTAGCCAAAAAACTGCGATCAACCGCTTCCGGTAACCATCAATGAGTTTCTAACAATGCTCTGTTGGAATTTTAGACCATTCTTATTTGGCAAACTGCTTCAGGTCCCTGATATTTGAAGGGTCCCTTCTCCAAACTGCCATTTTTAGATCTCTCCACAGGTGTTCTATGGGATTCAGGACTGGACTCATTGCTGGCCACCTTAGAAGTCTCCAGTACTTTCTCTCAAACCATTTCCTAGTGCTTTTTGAAGTGTGTTTTGGGTCATTGTCCTGCTGGAAGACCCATGACCTCTGAGGGAGGCCCAGCTTTCTCACACTGGGCACTACATTATGCTGCAAAATTTGTTCGTAGTCTTCAGACTTCATAATGCCATGCACACAGTCAAACAGTCCAGTGCCAGAGGCAGCAAAGCAACCCCAAAACATCAGGGAACCTCCGCCATGTTTGACTGTAGGGACCGTGCTCTTTTCTTTGAATGCCTCTTTTTTTCTCCTGTAAACTCTATGTATATGCCTTTGCCCAAAAAGCTCTACTTTTGTCCCATCTGACCAGAGAACATTCTTCCAAAATGTTGTAGGCTTTCTCAGGTAAGTTTTGGCAAACTTCAGCCTGGCTTTTTTATGTCTCGAGGTAAAAAGTGGGGTCTTTCTGGGTATCCTACCATACAGTCCCTTTTCATTCAGACGCCGACGGATAGTACGAGTTGACACTATTGTACCCTCGGACTGCAGGGCAGCTTGAACTTGTTTGGATGTTAGTCGAGGTTCTTTATCCACCATCCGCACAATCTTGCGTTGAAATCTCTCGTCAATTTTTATTTTCTGTCCACATCTAGGGAGGTTTGCCACAGTGCCATGGGCTTTAAACTTCTTGATGACACTGCGCACGGTAGACATAGGAACATTCAGGTCTTTAGAGAAGGACCTGTAACCTTGAGATTGCTCATGCTTCATCACAATTTGGTTTTTCAAGTCCTCAGACAGTTCTTTAGTCTTCTTTCTTTTCTCCATGCTCAGTGTGGTATACACAAGGACATAGGACAGAGGTTAAGTCAACTTTAAGCCATGTCAACTGGCTGCAAGTGTGATTTAGTTATTGCCAACACCTGTTAGGTGCCACAGGTAAGTTACAGGCGCTGTTAATTACACAAATTAGAGAAGCATCACATGATTTTTCTAACAGTGCCAATACTTTTGTCCACCCCCTTTTTATGTTTGGTGTGGAATTATATCCAATTTGGCTTTAGGACAATTCTTTTTGTGTTTTTTCATTGAAGACAAAGTAAATGAAGATAATAATATCAAAGAATTTGTGATTGCAATCATTTCAGGAAGAAACTGAGTATTATCTGACAGAATTGCAGGGGTGTCAATACTTTTAGCCACAACTGTAATCCTGTAAAGTGCATAGTGCCAATAAGAGTTCAATAACAATGCAACAATTGTAGCAGTTAATATGTGTGGATAAGTATGTGCTAATAGCAGTGTGTAAGATCCTGGTCACAAAATATACATATAAGGCCCAGATAGTATATTTAAATAACAATATGGCTAAAATAAAGTGCATAGTGCCCACACGAAATCGTGACCAATTCATCGGTGTTAACAACCAGTCAGGGGGGACTGGTGTGTGATGTTATCAATGCACACAGTCCCGGTCGCTAACAGTGGGTATATGATCCCTGACAAAGCTGCATCTCCCTTAGCAGCGGAATGTGTGGGTAGGGCTGTGGGGACCCTCCACTGACTTGAATTGACTTCTATTACTGGGTGACATGGTGACCAGCTCATCATAAATCTGACTATAGGTGATACACAGCCTTGACCTCAAATGACTGCCATAGATACCTATGCTGAGACCTTTGTTTATCCCTTGGGATATATTGATATGATACAGATTTGTTTTCTGGTGTTCGATTTATTACCATGGTTCAATGTAAATTATTGCACCCCTTGTTATTCCACAAGTATTATGAATCAGTTGGAGAACCCCCTCATCTGTGTGTATTTGTAAATGTTTTTACAACTGTTTGTTCAAATTTTGTAAAATAAAGCTTTTTTTTTACAATTCACAGTTTTTGTACTGGTGTGCTCCCTATATATATGCCGAAAATTCTTTGAGGGTTCTAGTTTCTAAAATGAGGTCACTTGCGGGTGTCCATTGCACATCAGGGGCCCTCCAAATGTGGCATGTAGTGAGCTAACAATTCCAGCCAATTTTGTGTTGCAAACGTTGGATGGTGCGCCTTCTTTCCAAGCCCTGCTGTGCATCCAAACAGTTGTTTTATGCCACATATAGGGCATTCTCAAGAAATTGCACAAATTGCATGGTGCAATTTTCATGTTACGCTTGTCAAAATAAAAAAGTTTTAGTTCAAAGTACATTTTTAAGGTGAAAACATGATTTTTTTTTTCATGGTAAAACTGTGTAGCACCTGGGATTCAAGATGCTCACCACACATCTAGATAAGTTCCTTGAGGAGTATAGTTTCCAAAATAGTGTGGGGGGTTCCACTGTTTAGGCACACCATTGGCTCTCCAAATGAGGCATGGCATCCGCTAACAATTCAGCTAATCTTTTGTTTGAAAAGAAAGTTAAATGGTAGTCCTTCCCTTCTGAGCCCTGCTGTGGTTTTCCACCACATATGGGCTATAAGAATGGTCATTAGAAATTGCACAACACATTTTATGCTGCATTTTCAAATTTTAAGCTTTTGAAAATTCAAACTTTGGTGCTAAATCAAATTAAATGTTTCCGTTCATGTTGCTTTAGTTCCTGTGCACCATCTGAACGGTTAAAAAAAAATTATTGATTGAGGTTTTGAGCAATTTCATTTGAGCATTTTCTGTCACATAGACCTCTCAAAGTCACTTTAAATGTGACGTGGTCAATAAAAAAAGTGGTTTTGTAAATTTTGTTGGAAAAATAAGAAATTGATGATAAACTTTTAACATTTCTAAGTTCTTAACAAAAAAAGTCTTAAATATAGTGCAGATGTAAGGTTAACTAGGAATAAGCAAGTGCAATTGCAATGGCCACCAGGGCTGGGGGATACTCAGTAAACGGGTCGGTAAGTTCTTTGGGAGGTCAAGGTGGCAGTGGCTTAGCTCCATGACCCTGGGCATACAGTTAAAGGGGATATTACAGGGGATAGGTCGTGACGCTACCTGTGGTTCTCGGCCAGGGGTGGCCAACGTTACAGGATATGACCGCTGGGGCAGATGGCAGTGCAGCCAGATGGTATAGCTCCCCATATATGGAGCAGGGCCCCAGTGCAGATGGAAAAGTCAATCACAGGGACAAGGCTTTAGCGATGAAAAGGGGCATAGGGCAGGAATGGAGGAGACAAACACAGTTGCTGAAGTTCTTTACCTTTACTTGCTGATCATTAAACGTCACCCAGTCTGCCGAGACAACTTTCATGGGCCTTCCTAGGCTGCTCTTCCCTGCGCTGGATTCTTGCCTCACCTGCCCTGCGTCTTTGTGAACAGGATCCTAGGCTGATGGCTGCGGGCCTTGTTGGACGTCGGCAGCAGCACATCCCCTGGCCCTAGTCCTAGTCACTGTCCTGCGGATTATCCACGGTTTGTGGCCACTGCTCCTGCAAAAGCAGTGGCCTCCAGTTTTCCTGGTCGGGGCATGGAGCACCCAAACCAGATCGGGGCCGGTCCCCTCCAGCAACCAGTCCCTCCACCCGACTCATGTCGGAACCAGATTTGGGGAGCAGGGGTGGATCCCCCCACTCTCTTGTCCCCTAGGACTATCTCCGTCCTGCATCCACTCTGGACGCCTTCCTCGACGTTCCCTCTCACTCACTAACTGTTAACCCCTCTCCCTGACTAGAAGATGGGGCCCTCCCTCTCAATAGGGTCCGCCTGAATCCCCGAGCCTGGAATTGGGATGATGCAGTGTGCAATTCTTTGTGTCTCGGGTTTGCAATCCCTCTCACCTGGGAATGGTGACACCACATCTATAGAGTAGGTGCAGCATCACTATGGCAACCAGTCCACAGGAGCGCCACACAATCGTTACTATTTGCTACTTGCACGAACATTGCAGTATTCATCTTATTCGATACATTGCAAGTATTTGTGTACTCACCTTGAGATATTCAAATCTCCCACCGAACATGTTTGGTGCCTGATTTACAACCACTAAACATGCTTGGCTTGTTAACCAATCACAGTATTGCCACATCAATCTTGGGTGTGGCTTTCCTATGATTGACTGGCCGCTTAGCATCATTGGGTCTATATAAGCCCTGTCGCCGCCATTTGTCATACAGCCAATCTGGAACCAATGCAGTGATAGCATAGGGAAAGAGCAAGCAGCATGTAGTGAGAGTGTTTTCAGCATCTACAGTGAAGGAAATAATTATTTAAAACCTTGCTGATTTTGAATGTTTGCCCACGGAAAAAGACATGAACAGTCTATAATTTTAAGGGTAGGTTAATTTTAACTGTGAGAGTTATAATATCAAAAATAAAATCCAAAAATTCACAATGTCTAAATTATATAAATGTATTTGCATTTTGAAGAGAGAAATAAGTATTTAATCTCCTACCAATCATTATATGTTCTAGCTCGAAAAGACCAGTTAGACATTCCTAATCAACTTGTTACTTGCATTAAAGACAGTTGTCTTAAATTGTCCTTCATATAAAAGATTCCTGTAGACACTCTATTAATCAGTCAGACTCTAACCTCTACAACATGGGCAAGACCCAGGAGCTTTGCAAGGATGTCAGGGAAAAGATCCTAGATCTGCACGAAAGTGGAATGGGCTGCAAAACCATAAGTAAAATGCTGGGTGAGAAGAAGACAACTGTTGGTGCAATAATTAGAAAATGAAAGAAATACAAAATGTGTGCCAATCGACACCGATCTTGAGCTCCATGCATCATCTCACCCTGATTCATTTTTTTCAGGAGATATTCCACATTATGTACTTAAACTTTATAGGTGCCAATAATGAGCAGGACTGTAGGTGCTCCTATAGGTTCTCATTTCTCACCATCTCTAGCTATATTTTACATATCTTGGTGGGAAGAACAGTTTATTTTCAATCCCACTAATCCTTTCTTTCCTGACATTGTCTGGTATGGCTGATATGTAGACAATTTATTTGTGGTTTGTTCTGAGGACATATTGGCCATACAAGATCTTATTTTGTATCTCAGATGTAATGCCCTTTGTATCAGGTTTACTCAGGTGGTTGGTGGTAAGTCAGTATCATTGTGGACATACATTTGACTGGAAATGACAGTACAAGTAGGGTTAAAACATTTTTCTTTTGTAAGTGTCGAGCCCACTGGGACGAGGGTACTCGGTACCGGACCGGGTCTCTACTGGGGAAGTCACGGGTGGTCCTGGTCCGGACCGTGTTCCGGGCCCTGGCAAATAAAGGGGGATATTTACAGGGGATTGTCACTCGTGACGCCACCCACTTGATGCGGCCAGTGATGGGGCCGCCGCTGCTGCAGAACCTCCGGGGATGATGGGATGGCAGCGGAGATGGTGTAGTTCCAGTGGGTAGAACTGTGTTCCCCGGGGCAGTAAGGGTTAAGTCTATTGTGGAGTGTGTAGCACACTTACTTTGCAGACGCTGCAGGGATCTCCCCTCCTTGCTGGTGCTGACAGGCTGTAGCTGTGGCTCTGCAGGTGGAGGTCTTTCTGATGCAATCCTGTTAGGAGAGAATCACTTTCGTGCAGAGACACAAGGGAAGCAGTTCCAGGGTTTTCCAAAGCTTTATTCAAAGTTCTTCCAGTTACTTTACAAGTCATTTGCAGTTCTTACAAGTTACAGTACACAGGCACATTCTCCCTCTCCGGGTTCCCTTTGCTCTGCAGCCAGGCCTCTCTCTCTGTGACCCCTCACACAGTCTGCAGTGTCCTTTCCGGGCTATAACGGTCTCTGTCTCCACGGGTGTGTGTGAAATGCTGGACAGTATGGTGGTGACTCGGGCTTCCATGAGTCCTAGTGTGTCACTGAGCTGCCTGTCCTTTAGGGTAGGGATCTCAATCTGAAACTCAGACCCCTCGTCGTGTTGTCTGGGGATGTCGGGTGAACTCCGATCCCCTCTAGAGCCGACACTCTACTTCAGCCCAGCCTCCAGCAGTCCTCAAGCCTGAGGCTCTATCAGGCTCCTTCTCTCTGTTCCTCTCTGTATATAGGAGGGCTACTCCGCCTGCAGTCAGTTGCTTTAGCTGTAGTTCTAGGGCCCCAGGTTACACCGTCCCTCTCGGCTCTCTCACACTCCTGGGGATCTGACTCTGGATGGGCTTTCTCTCTCCTCTGGCTCACACTGGCTCAGTACAGATTCTGCGCTCCGTCTGTCTTCACTCTTCCAGGCAGTGTGGCTCTCTACTGCTCAGCTTCAGCTCAACCTGCTGCTGTTCTCCGGCCTTTGCATCTCAGCTCACTCTGCTGCTCTTTGTCTTTGCTGTTCAGCCTACCTCGGCCTACTGAACTCCTTCACTCCTCCCCCTTCCTATATACTGTCAGGTCACCTGACTTCGGGTGTGCCCAACCCACTCCTCTGATCCACCACCCCTCAATCTCATAGAGTTCTAATCTCAGGGCTGGATGTTACCTCCTCTTACACATGGGTTGTGTGGGCTGTGAGGGTGTTGGTGTGCAACAATGTCCTACCTGCCTGACTGCAGTTCCCTTTTGTGGCCTCCTGGACGCAGGGGCGCCACATAAGCTTGTAGCCAGCAACACTATTCTGCAAGCTGACAGCTGCCATGGTCCAAATAGAATTAAAGCTATACTTTTTTGGGAGTTCATTAGAGCTAAACGCATATGCTCTGACTGTTTGACATTCTTCCAAGAAAGTAAAATAAAAGGAGATAAACTTGTCACTCAGCGATAAAAGATAGAGTAGGTGAATAAAGCTCATGAGGTGGTAAACAGGAGGTCTCAATTGTTATGAATATTTAAATCTACTAATAGTGCACAAAAAAAATACAGCTGTAATAGTTTACTCACTTTTTCCACAGCTTATAGGTCACAGTTGTAGACATCAAAATAATTGTGTTAAAGTATCCACCTGTATTCAATCAGGATGATGTGTTACCCTAGGTGACTTCAGAAGGTTGTAGATGTGTTGCTAAGAAGGGAGTTTTCCTTGACTACGCTCCATCCTCCAGCCTTGTGAGTAATCCCCTCTTGGCATCTTCATGGCTTCATTGCAGCATTTTTTTTAAGTGTGCAGATGTCACATGTTTGGTCTGCATATTTGCTTTGGATAAAAAAATTTAATTTTCTCTCCCGACAGGCATACAGCTTAAAATTACTTACCGGTAATTTATTAATTGCAACACATATCATGTTGTGTATTGCATTACTTGTACATCCTGTACACATTGGTTGCACAATTATGAAGCTAAGAAAGTGCATCTTGGAACATCTAAATAATATTTTTAGTGGCAATTCTTTCTTTCATTTTCAGCATTAGGGAAATGTACTGTCAGAGGTGGAAACTGGCGAAAATTAACTTTGTGAGAAGCAGACAGGATTTTTACTCTTGATTGCAAATTTCCTAAAGGCATCAACTTAAAAAATACTCTGTATTATATATATTAAATTCATTGTTTTTTTTTCTCTTTTTCTTCAAATGGTTTTGCAATGATTTTTTTTTTTTTTTTGTATATAAATCATGGTAAATTGTTTTTGTTATATTCTTTGGTAACTACAGTGCTGTGCAAATTAATTGGGACAAAGCATTTTTCAAGTAAAATCGTAAGTTGGGGTTACCAGTCAGTTATTCAAACCAGTTTTAACTGCTTTGAACAGGTGTGAGTGTACAACCTTGAGTAACAAAATGTGGTTTGACTGGCTACCATTTCAAGAATAATTCGCACACAATGACACTGGATCGTTTTCTCCTAAGCGAAAAGGGAAATGTGGAAGAAAAAGGAAAACGACACCAAGAACTAATAAAACACTTATCAGCAATAGTAAAACTAATGCAAGAAAAACAAATAAAGACTTGTCTTTGTCCCAATTAATTTGCACAGCACTGTAAGTCCTTTTCCCATGCTAAGGTATCATAATTAGTGTGCTGTGTATATATACCCTTATTTGTAATTCCTGAGCATTCCGTATGACTAAGGGTGTCTTTTGTTTGCCAGAAACTCATCAGGTGCATTCAATCCTCCAGAGTTTTTGTTGTTATATGGAGTTCTACTAAAGTTGGTTTTATACTTAGGCCAGCTTCACACCATGGTTTGGAGCTGTCAGGTTCTGTCCGGTGTTTTGCATGATGCACCGGACAGAACCTGACAGCCCCGGACGAGCAGAAACTGAGGGCAAATATGCCCTCCAATCCTGTTTTTGGCAGGATTTGTTTCTGCTGTTTCTGCTCATTTCTGCTGCTGTCCAGTGCTGAAATTTCAGCACCACGTGTGCAGGAGAGCTGCCTGAAGCACTTAAATTTTAGCGGTGGAGCTCTCCATGGTGCTGAACTTCAGCTACGGCTCTGAAATGCTGGTCTGTCCATGGTGTTGATTGACCATGACTGCATTTCAGAGCCGCCGCTCTTCAGTAAAAGGTATCCGGGAAACAATCTGGTTTGTTTGCCGGATATGGGGCAATCCGGCGCCCATAGACTCCCATTTTATGGGCACCAGATCACCCTGGATGCGGGAGTATCCGGTCTTGTTTTTTTCACCAGATGCAAAAATGATACAGACTCCAATTTTGTGTCCGGTACCAAAAACTGACACAACCGCATCCTCCCGGAAAAACACAAAAACCAAAGGCCAAATAAGGCCAATCCGGCACCATAGGGACACATGAGGCCAAAACCGGATCAGGTTCTGTCTGGTTCAAACCGGACAGAACCTGACTCCACAAAACCGTGGTGTGAAGCTGGCCTTACTACTGGATTGGAAGTGTCAGAATTTTTCCTATTCCTTATTCATATATTTTTTTAGTATCATTTTTTCACTGTTTTAACCACAATTCCACACTTACAAAAACAAAACATATATATTTTTTTTAATTTTAACTCTGTTATTCACCCCTTTAAAAAATAAATGGAACAAGAAATGCAACATATACATGAAGAATCTAACAGTTACAACAGACTGCAGTATTAATGTGGCATGTGCAAATGTCAGTTTTTACTACTAAAGTGAATGTTCTGAAAAACAGTAGTGTATGACAAGCACATTTTGAGAGGCAGAAAGTTGTAGGTAAATGTCTAGGTTTATGTTTTATTCTTTATGTATTGATCACAAATATGTCCCCCTTCACAAAAAGGCCTGAATGAGAATTGCTGGCTACATGTCAAAGAAGCCAAGAGGAGAAACATGCTTTAGTATCTACTATATAATCTCCTAATCGTGTCTGTCTGGGGCCAAAATTGCGCGCCAGCGCCAGGGCGCTCATTGGTGGCCACCAGAGGCGGCCACCAATAAGCGAGGAGTATGCAAAACAGTCGCGCACATTCAAAATTCGCTCCAAGCTGAAACCGCTGCTGCGACGACCAATCAGTAACGCAGCATTCAAACCGTGCACCAAGTCTCTGGTCACCACGGCTGGTGGCGACCAATCACAGACGCGGCGCGTGTTTTAACACTGAGCTTTATTCAAATTGCCGTGGCATGTGGCGACCAATCAGAAACGCGGCATTCAAACTGCGCGCCAAGACTCTCATTAGTCGCTGCCAGCCACGGCCACTAATGAGCGTCGCGGTATTCAAATTGCGATATTAGCACGTACTGCTATACATGTACTGTAATATACTGCCATATACTATAGTGCTGCTATACATGTGCTGTAATGTACCGCCATATACCGTAGCGCTGCTATACATGTGCTGTATGTACCGCCATATACTATAGTGCTGCTATACATGTACTGTAATGTACCGCCATATACTATAGTGCTGCTATACATGTGCTGTAATGTACCGCCATATACTATAGTGTGCTATACATGTACTGTAATGTACCGCCATATACTATAGTGCTTCTATACATGTGCTGTAATGTACCACCATATACCATAGCGCTGCTATATATATATATGTAGTTCACTCACGTTGACTGAACAAGTTCTGTCAGTCACAGTATGTCAACTACATACATATTCTAGAATATCCGATGCGTTAGAATTGGGCCACCATCTAGTTGATGTATAAATGTAAAATTTGATTACTCAAAAAGTAGGGATGAGCTAGTACAGTAGTAATCGGAATCACTATACCCGCAACGAGTAGGTCTCGGTACTCACTATTCGTTGCGAGTATAGCGATTCCGAGTACTTTTGCAGTGTTACAATAGATACACTGCAAAAGTCCTGTAAAAGAGATGAAAAGTGGTTACAAAATAAAAAAAATCGGATACTCACCTTAACCGACGGCTGCACCGGGACCGGCTAATGGACATCTATGCATGTTAAAGGACCTTTCACTCTCCCAGCCAATCAGATGCCGCCACGTCACAATAACGTGTTCGCTAGCAGCCACCTGATTGGCCATATGGAAAGGTCCTCGTGTAACTGAGAGGATCTTTCCATCTGGCCAATCAGGTGGCCGCTAGCGAACACGTCATTGTGACGTGGCGGCATCTGATTGGCCAGATCTCTCCCAGCCATATGATTGGCTGGGAGAGTGAAAGGTCCTTTAACATGCATAGATGTCCTTCGGCTGGTCCCGGTGCAGCCTTCTGTTAAGGTGAGTATACGATTTTTTTATTTTGTAACCACTTTTCATCTCTTTTACAGGACTTTTGCAGTGTATCTATTGATACACTGCAAAAGTACTCGGTGCTTTCTACTCCCGAGTAATCCTAATTTACTCGGCGAGTAGCGAGTACTCAAATACCGCTACTATTCGGCGAGTAGCCGAATAGTAGCGAGTAAACTCGCTCATCCCTATCAAAAAGGTTTGCAAACAAACAGTACTTTTGTGGTATGAAAACTTTGAGAACTAGTGTGAGTTAAACATCTGGATTTTTGTTGTTTTCCTGTTATTTGTTTAGTACACTTATTCACTCCATCCCAAACAGGCTGAAAATGAAACTTTTAAAACAGTAAATTACAGCAGAGACAGAGGCTTAAGTACAATAGGTGCAGGGGTTGTGATCGCACACGGGCTCTGCAGCCTAGGGGGTCCCAAAAGTCCTTTTGACCTATAGAAAAAGACTAATACTATTAAAGACTTGCAATAATTGGGGGCCCCGTTGATGCTTTTGCGACCAATCAGAGACGCGGCATTCAAACCGCTCGCCAAGTCTCTGGTCACCACGGCTGGTGGCGACCAATCACAGACGCGGCGCATGTTTTAACACTGCTGTCATGAATATGATATTGATCATGATTTTTTCTGCAGAGACAGATCTAGCTCCCCCATCCCTCCTCCCTTTTTTTGGTTTGTAGTAGCTTACATAGATCCTCTTCATGCGACCCCCAGCCTAAGCCATTTACGACCCCTAATAAATACCTTTCAGGGGACTACAGATGTGCACAGGTTTGAACCAGTTCTGTCTCTGCTAAAGATCCTTTGTCTAAACTTACAGTTTTCAATATCGAATTTAAGAAGATCTTTTCATGCCACAAACACAAAATTCATATTTTCAGGTTATTTACCGTTTGGCGCATTTAATGATGTGTTTTGTACAGTTATACAACGTTCAGGAACCTGGAAATGGATTGCTGCCATTCTAAATATCACAAGCAGGTCATATTTGGTATCAAACTTCTCAGAATTACCTGACATGGAAAATGAGTTATAGATCATAATTGTGAGACCACCCCATCCCCAGATATGAAGGATGGGGATTTATTAAGCCGGGTGAGAGAGGAGGTCTCAGAGTGATCCCTCCCACTGGGATGGTCCTCTGCAGAGGGGGGGGTCACAGATCCCCCTGGTTTAATAAAAGCAAAGAGGACATTTTTGGGTCATTCCAACCTGGGCCGAGATAGCTAACAACATACCAGCTGTCTGGAGGAATCCTACCTTTCCGGGGAGAGGCCCCCCCACACAACTACGGTTACCAATGCGTGACCAGGTCTGAACTTTTCTTACTTTATTCCTTTTATTTTTATAACTGTTTATTCATACATGTATATTGTCTCTTATGTAATATCTTGTAAATCTTTTATATATAAGCACTGCCTCTTTTGGGAGTAAAATATTATAATTTACTAGTCTCGATCTCCTTGTCCTATGAACGAGCTCTCACGACCTCCCTGCTCATTTTTTACGCTATCATACAGGTACCTGGTCTACCTTGGAAGATCGGTGGTGGCAGCATAAAGTTTTTGTATTTATGTGATATTGTGGGCCTGAGGGTGACTGGATCGAGGTATATATACGTTCCTAGCCGGAACTGGTGGTATATATACATCCTGTCACATCACGTGCCGCAGTAGACAACATAAATTAGGGCAGCTAGGCTCCTTTCTTATCCTCTGGCAATACCAGATTTGGCCAGCAGGCTAAGGGGGCGCCAGAGAGCTGCAGGTCCTGACTAAGGTAATCGTGACAACTGCGCTTTATTCAATTTGCGCGCTGTGCAAGCCGCGGCGACCAGAGACACGGCATTCAAACTGCACACCAAGACTCTCATTGGTCGCTGCCAGCCACTAATGAGCATCGCGGTATTCAAATTGCGATATTAGCATGCTATACATGCACTGTAATGTACTGCCATATACTATAGTGCTGCCATACATGTGCTGTAATGTACCGCCATATACCATAGTGCTGCTATACATGTGCTGTAATGTACCACCATATACTAAAGTGCTGCTATACATTTGCTGTAATGTACCACCATATACCATAGCGCTGCTATATATATATGTAGTCAACTCACGTTGACTGAACAAGTTCTGTCAGTCACAGTATGTCAACTACATACATATTCTAGAATACTCGATGCATTAGAATCAGGCCACCATCTAGTTGATGTATAAATGTAAAATTTGATTACTCAAAAAGGTACTTTTGTGGTATAAGAACTAGTGCCAGTTAAATATCTGGATTTTTGTTAATTTTCCTGTTATTTTTTTAGTTCACTTATGCACTCCATTCCAAACAGGCTGAAAATGAAACTTTTAAAACAGTAAATTACAGCAGAGACAGAGGCTCAAGTACAATAGGTGCAGGGGTTGTGATCGCACACGGGCTCTGCAGCCTAGGGGGTCCCAAAAGTCCTTTTGACCTATAGAAAAAAACTAATACTATTAAAGACTTGCAATAATTGGGGGACCCGTTGATGCTTTTGCATCGGGGTTCCTGGGCCTGAAGTTACGCCACTGAGCAGAGACACTGAATTTAAATTTTACATTTTTTTAAGAAATATTGTTAGTGTTTTGCTTCTGAATGAAGAATGACAAAATAAATACATAATATAAATGCAAGCTATGCTATATCACATTATAATTAGTGATGGGCGAGTCCTAAATTACTCGGAATCGCTTGACTCTAGGGAGTCCGAGCCCAGAACTCGCTACTCGTTGCGAGTCTAGCGAGTCCAATGTTAATGGATGGGGAAGTGAGTAATAGCGAGTAATGTGCGATTTACAAATCGCAGATGTGTCTCGGAAGCTTCAGGCTCTATCTGCATTTCCGCCCCCTGTGGTGTGATGTGTGATGTAGCAGAGCTGAATGAGTTCAACAAGAAGAAGAAGGAAGACAGAAGAGAGAAGAAAGAAGAGAGAAGACCTGGGTCTTTGGAGGGGTATGTGGTGGTAATAAAGTTGGAGTCCCTAATGGTGTCTGTGTCTTTATTTTTAATAAATTATTTTTCTCTGTGTGGTGTTTTTTTTAACCCTTTATTGGAGATTCTTAGTGGCCGGGTCAAACCTGGCCTGACATTAAGAATCTCGGGCTTAATACCAGCTTGTATAACAAAGCTGGTATTAACCCCTTTATTACCCAGCGTGCCACCGCCACCAGGGCCGCTGAAGAGCGGGGTTCAGCGCCAGAGGATGGCGCTTCAATGAACGCGCGATCTTCTGGGCGGCTGCGGCTGCAATTTGCAGCGGGGGTGCTCAGAAAGCTTGGCCTCCCTGCGCTGCGGATTCCAGCCCCCAGTGCTTAGCTGTACCTGCTAGACATAGAAATTGCGCGAAGCCCCACGCATTTTTTTTTATTATTTCATGAAATTCATGAAATAATAAAAAAAAAGGGCTCCTATATTTTGTGTCTGGCCAGGTACAAATAGGCACCTGGGTTGGGGGCAGCCGTCGCTGCCTGCTGGATTCGGCTGGTTACAGAAATACGGCGAAGCCCACGTCAAATTTTTTTCTGACAAATCCATAAAACAATATAAATAAAAAGGACTGCATCTTTATTAACCCCTGGACCATGGGCGAGGGGTTAATAAAGATGCAGTCCCTTTTTTAGGATTGTTTTATTGATTTTTCAGAAAAAAAATTACGTGGGCTTCGCCGTATTTCTGGAACCAGCCGGATCCAGCAGGCAGCGACGGGCTGCCCCCAACCCCCAGGTGCCTATTTGTACCTGGCCGGACACAAGAATATAGGGGAGCCCTTTTTTTTTATTATTTCATGAATTTCATGAAATAATAAAAAAAAAAATGCGTGGGGCTCCGCGCAATTTCTATGTCTAGCCAGGTACAGCTAAGCAGCTGGGGGCTGGAATCCGCAGCGCAGGGAGGCCCAAGCTTTCTGGGCACCCCCCGCTGCAAATTGCAGCCCGTAGCCGCCCCAGAAGATGGCGCATTCATTGAAGCGCCATCCTCTGGCGCTGAACCCCGCTCTTCCAGTGGCCCTGGTGGCGGGTGGCTCACTGGGTAATAATGAGGTTAAGGCCAGCTTTGTATTATCAGCTGGCCCCAAGCCCGAAATTTATGGCGGTCACGCCAATATTAGACATGACCGCCATGAATTTCTATTAAATTGTTTTAAAAAAAACACAACACAGAGAAAAATTTTTTTATTAGAAATAAAAAAAAAGCCATTAGGGACTCCATCTTTATTTAAAAAAATCCTCTTCCGTCCGACGATAGTCCAAAACGCGATGTCCTCTCTGCTACATCCCTGTGCATAGATATAGATGTCAATGCACAGGGAGTGAGCAGACTGAGAACAATCTCAGCTCTGCTACATCATCTCTTTGCACAGACATTCATGTCTGTACACAGCGAGAGCAGGCGGGCTCTAGGACCCTGGAGCTGCGGCAGCCCGCAGGATCCGAGCCCGGCACAGAGCAGCCAGCCGGACTCATTACTGTGCGAGTTTCCCTGCGATTACTTGCACAGTAACGAGTCCAATGCAAGTCAATGGCAATCCTACTTTTGTCAGAGTCTCAGACTCTGACAAAACTAGGATTGCCATTGATTTGCATTGGACTCGTTACTGTGCGAGTGATCGCTGGGAAACTCGCAGAGTACCGAGTCCTGCGAGTCCCTTACTACTCGCCGAGTAACGAGTCCTAGCGAGTAGACTCGCCCATCCCTAATTTTAATCATTCACTGCTGAGTTGCTTCCAACTATTTTTTCTCTCTTTCTTTATCTCTCTCTAATCTCTCTTATCTCCCTCCTCTCTCTTTGACTCTCTTTTTCACTATCCTTTTTTACTTTCTCTCTTTCTCTAGTAAATTTCTGTGTTATTTTCAGATCACTACACTAATCTTGTACAGTACTTCAGTTGTACAGAGTGGGCCATTTATATTGATGCACCTAAATAAAATGGGAATGGTTGATGATATTAACTTCCTGTTTTTGGGATATTAGTATATGGGAGGGGGAAAACTTTTCCAGATGGGTGGTGACCATGGCGGCCATTTTAATGTTGGCCATTTTGGATCCAACTTTATTTTTTTCAATAGGAAAGAGACATATGACACATCAAACCTACTAAGAATTTCAGAAGAAAAACAATGGTGTGCTTGGTTTCAATGTATCAGATATAGCTCAGGATTTGGTTTATCACTGGACCATATGACCTCAAGGATCTGTTACACCAATAAATTGAAAAGTTTAGATATAGCACATTGTGTATTTTGGGAATTAAAAATTTACTTTTAATAATACCACTTAAAAATGTGGCTTTGTCCTCGCCACTCTTAGACAAACACACATATATAGTGAGAATAACACCCACAAACTAACAAACACACAGTTTTCTAGGGGTATCTCTATCCCCCTACTACTTGGCCACCATAAACCAGTGCCCTCAACAGCAGACGATCCAATGTGAGTTACACTAATTGATACCCTTTAGCTGTGTTGGGTCAAGCCCACACGTGTTCATTTAGACCTGTTAAATGAACATAAAAGGAGTGTATTCCCTACATCCCTTTAAACAGACATTTGTCCACTATAAGACAGGTTAATACCTCCTAGCGAAGAAAAAATTGGAAAGATCTCACCATGTTCTCAATGGGGCATAACTACTGCATTCTTCAAGTGCTCATCGCTCACCTCTATGTCAAGAGGAAGGAGTAGACACATGCGGATTTGCCCTATCAGGGACTGATCTGCCGCCTCATGATCTTACTCCTGCCCTGACAAGGTCAGCCCACAGCTCTCACTCGCTGTCACTAGCCCTATGCAGATGCCCAGGTGCCTCCCAACATGTTTCACTCGTAGGGCTCTTCAGGGGTATAGCAGCACCCTACCACTTTCTGGGCTTCAGTACTGTATATAATAGCCTTTCTAGCTATCTTTTGGGACCGGTATAGTTTACGGCCCCCTGTAGCTGAGGGCTTATATCCTCACCTTATGCACACTCCCACAAAACTGTCTAATCAGGGCCACACATTAGCATAATGCCCATCCGGGGCTGACCAACCCAGTACTCTCCACCTGTGTGTTATTACCTATAATCTGTATGCACCAAAGCGTCTTCTCCCTGCTCTATACCGCTATTCCATTTCTGAGTTCCCTACCAGTGACGTCACGCATGACGTATAACTGCTAGGCGGTGCCTTTGCTGATGACTTCCGGTCTATGAAACGCATATCACTTTCTGCTTGCACTCATGGAGGAAAGCAAACCAGAAGTTCCATTCATCTACACTTTCAGTGATAGAGCGGTGAAATACCGCTTTCTTTATGTCATCCAATGGGATTTGAGGCAATATTTACCTTCACAAAACCTTCACTTCCTCAACATAGTCTATACATAGTTTTAACATATTCCACAATATTTTACTGTTAAGACATGACACATCTGCTGTCTATAGTAAGCTTTAGGAAGCTGAAGTGTTACAATTTAGCTGTCCAGTAGTGATGAGTGAGCATGCTCGCCACTACTCGGTACTCGCACGAGAATCATGGTACTTGGGATGCTTGGCGAGCACCAAGTAATGGCGCGATACTCGTGCTCATGCTCGGATCCACCTCCCTGCATGTTGGCGCTCTTTACAGAGCCAGCCCACATGTAAGGATTGGCTACCAGACAGCGACGTTGGTTGTGGCATTACAGTGATTGGCTGGCCACACAGCATGATCAGGTCTTTATAAGTCACGGTTTTGAAGATTAGGATGGGGTCAGCACCACCTTGCAGTGTCTCCCATACAGCCTGGGGAGATTTCACCGCCGCCTGCAAGCTTTCAGCCCTTGGCTATGGAGGAATTGAGGAGGGTCCTCCCTGCTGCACCGCTCTGCACGCTCTGGTGCTCACTCCCAACAGTCCGATACGTCACATCCAGTTTTGTGTTATAGGAGAAGAAAAAGAAGTCGCACTCAGAGCTTCTATAAACAGCGGTTCTTTATTGTGCTTCAGTGCACACAGCAGGAGGACTAACCTGCTGAAGTGCCTTATACGGCGCGAAACGTCGTGCCCCCCGTCCTCCCACCCGCATGCCACCACCTGCTGTGTGCACTGAAGCACAATAAAGAACCGCTGTTTATAGAAGCTCTAAGTGCGACTTCAGGTCTTTATAAGACCTGACCGCGCTGTGCTCGTCACTCTGCACCATAGAGACTGCTGCTGATTCAGGGACAGGGAAGACAAACAACAGTCCTCTTGAGGCTTAATTAGCTGTATACAAGCAGGCAGGGAGGCAGGGCATATAGGAAAGTTAGGTGTGCCAGGATACCAGCCAGCATCACATCTGAGGCTGCTGTGCTGGCTTTAAATCTCCTCTATCCACTGCAAAACAGTCCTTGTAAGGATTAATTTAAATCTCTATAGGCAAGAGGGGTATATAGCTCCATTTTCTAGATCTCACAAAATGCTGTCTACCTGTACGCAGCATTTGTAGCAGGTGTGTAGCTTGTAATATCTAGGTTTTCATCTATCCATCCCAAAACAGTCCTATTAAGGATTCATTTAAATCTCTATAGGCAAGAGGTATATAGCTCCATTTTCTACACCTCACAAGGCGCTGTCTACTTGTATGCAGCATTTGTAGCAGGAGTGTAGCCTGTAATATCTAATTTTTCATCTCTATGTCCCAAAACAGTCCTATTAAGGAGTAATTTAAATCTGTATTGTAAGGAGGCCAATTGTCTATACGTCACAAGATGCTGTCTGCCTGTATGCAGTATTTGTAGCAGGTGTCTAGCCTGTAATATCTAATTTAATCAATCCATCTAAAAAACATTTGTTGGAATCCTTCAGTTAGTTGTATACAGGAAGTGTATATAACGCATCATTCAAAATGCACAAGGCCGGTGGCAAGGGACCAGGAAGTGGACGTAATGGTGGTGCATGCAGAGACCGAGGCCGTGGGCAAGCTCGAATTGGACCATGAGAAACACCAATATCATCTTGCTCGACCTTCCAGTCCCAATTTCTAGTAGACCGCAGGGATACACCACTTTTAAATCAACAGGTTGTTAGTTGGATAGCAGATAATGCTTCCAGTCAGTTAGGCACCACCACAAGCACCCTGTCTTCCACACAGTCAAGTGGCAATGGCCATGAGACTGGACCGCATATTCGTTTCCCTGATCCTCCTTTCTCCCTCCATGCCGAGTGTGATCCCACACTTGGACACTCTGAAGAGCTGTTCAGTATGCCGTTCATGGATTCTGGCCTCTCCCTGCTCCACTTGAACTGGGGCCTGAGGAGATCGTATGTAGGGATGCCCAAATATTTGAGCAGCCATGGTCGCACGAAGGTGATGGTAGGAATGGGTCACAACAAGAGGTGGACGATGATGTGACACAATTGTCAGACAGTCAGGAGGAGGACCATGGTGCAGAAGTGGAAGACGACATGGTGGATGATCAAGTAACTGACCCAACCTGGCAGGAGGACATGCAGAGCGAGAACAGCTGCTAACAGGAGGAGGGAGGCGTAGCATCACAACAGGCCGGAAGAAGCAGAGTGGTGTTCGCATACAGAAGGCGGGCAACCGTTCCTCGTAACAGCAACCCGACGCAAGTTGCCAGTACAACAGTTAGGTCTTCCTGAGTCTGGCAGTTTTTTAGGGAGTCTGCAGAGAATTAAAAAAAGGCCAGCATCAGCAGGGGTAGCAAAAGTAGCAGCTTGACCACCACCAGCATGATCAGGCACATGGCAGCAAAGCACCCGACTTTGTGGGATGTACCACAGGGTCCAGGAGCAGTGTCTGCGAATGACACCGCTACTTCTTCCAAGGTTGTGCGTGCAAGCCAATCCCCTGTCCATAGTGCATGTGAAGATGCCTCCTGTTCTGCACCTGTCATTGCACATTGTCATTGTAGTGTGCACTGTCATCAAAAATGCCACCATCATCAACCACTTCCTTGTCCCAGCGCAGCGTTCAGATATCAATACCCCATTCATTGGAATGCAAGCGCAAATATGCTGCCAATGACCCACATGCTACACTCCTATATGCGCACATTTCGCGACTGCTTGCGCTGGAAATGTTGCCTTTTAGGCTAGCGGAGACGAAAGCATTCCGCAACCTGATGGCTGCGGCCATCACTATTTCACCTGGTGTGCCGTCCCCACGTCACACAAGCACGTGTCCGAAAACATTAGCCGTGCCCTTAAGAACGCTGTTTCCGGTAATGTTCACCTAACCACGGACACGTGGACAAGTGCTTGTGGGCAGGGACGCTACATCTCGCTGACGGCACACTGGGTTAATATAGTGGAAGCCGGAACCCAGTCGGACCTTGGGACGGAACACATCCTAGTGACGCCAAGTATTCTGGGCCCTAGCTCGGCAGGGTTGCCCCCACAGTCTACAGCTCCGGAACGTCATCCTCCACAGCCCCCTCCTCCTTCTCTTCAGCCTCCACAACAGCCCCAAGCAGGAAGGTATGCTTCACTGCCTCGGCCAAGCGACAACAGGCTGTGCTGAAGCTAATATGCATAGGTGACAAACCCCTCAATGCTGATGAGTTGTGGACAGCTCTGAAAGAGCAGGCAGATCATTGGCTCACACGGCTGAACCTAGAGCTACGCATAGTCGTGTGTGACAATGGCCGGAACCTGGTTGTGGCTCTGAGGCGAGCTTACACATGTGCCATGCTTGGCCCATGTGCTCAACCTGGTGGTTCAGCGGTCTCTGAAATCCAACCCGGAGCTGCCGAATCTGCTTGTAAAAGTACGCTGCCTGTGTGCCCATTTTAGAAAGTCACCTACTGCTTCGGCCGCCCTTGCTGGGTTTCAGCAGCGTTTGCAGTTTCCGGCTCACAGACTGGTGTGTGATTTCCCCACGCGTTGGAATTCCACCCTACAGATGTTGGTCAGGATTTGTGAGCAGAAGAGGGCAGTTGTTGACTACCAGCATCAACTAGGCCGTCGGTATTCGGTTCAAACTCTATACATAAGACCTCTGGAGTGGACATGGATGTCTGACATATGTACAGTCCTCTAAAACTTTGAGAACTCCACCAAGATGGTGAGCGGCAAGGATGCCATCATTAGTGTCACCATCCCGCTTCTCTGTATTCTAAAACGCTCTCTGGTCAAAATCAAAGACAATGCATTCCAGGCGGAGCACGATGAGATGGCGCAAGGAACCATAGTGGGTGATTACACACAGCCCAGCCTCATCTCATCCCAACGTGCATTGGGGAACAATAATGAGGAGGAGGATGAGGAAGAGCAGTTAGAAGAACAGGAGCTAATTTCATGTGGAATTGACAGTACTGCCTGTATAACCGTCATACCGTAGGTCCAGCGAGGATGACCAGAGGACAGGGACGGGGAGGAGGAGGATGAGGCCAGCATGGTCAGTCATCCTATTGTTGATGACCCTGAAGTCTTGCCTGTTACCAGCCTGGCGCACATGGCTGACTTTGTTACATTGCAAGTCCTGTGACCCTCGCGTTATCAACATCTTTGTGGACACTCATTACTGGTTAGTGACATTTTTATACCCACGCTACAAGGAGAACTTTATTTCTCTTATTACACCAGTGAAGAGGTCTACAAAAATGCTGCAGTACCAGAAGACCCTTGTATTAGTCAAAAAATTCCCTTCGGAAAATGCTGGCGGCAGGGATCACAGTTCGGTGGCCAAGCAAGGCGTCCGGGAGAGAGAGCCACAACTCCAATCCAACAGAGGTAGAGGAACACTCTCAGAGATATGGGAGAGTTTTCACAGCCCCTCCAATAGCACAGGCCCTGAGGCGCAGCGTACTCTCAAAAGGACTGCAAAGTTTGTAAAGATGGTGAAGGAGTACCTTGGCGACCATACAAAAGTGCTCCGAGATTCCTCTGTGCCTTATAATTTTTGGGTATCGAAGCTGGACACATGACATGAATTGGCTCTTTACGCCTTGGAAGTCCTGGCCTGCCCTGCCGCTAGCATTTTGTCAGAGCAGGTTTTAGTGCTGCCGGTGGAATCATTACTGATAAACGCATCCGCCTGCCAACTGAAAATGCTGACAGGCTGACTCTGATCAAGATGAACAAGGGTTGGATTGTGCCTGACTTCAGCACACCACCAAATGGTAGCAGCGTAATGTAAAGTTGAAGCCATTGTATTTATTGGGGATGTATATTCCCACGCCCCTCCTCACACCCACACATGGGTGCACACTTCCTGATTTGTGCTATTTGCTGTACTCCTCCTCCTTCTCCTCATCCACCACCACCATATCATCAGGGCGACCGTGGTCCATGATGCCACGAAAACATATTTTATTTACATGTTGTTTATGATGCCCTTAACCGTTAAAAAGTTAGACAGTAGGTTCATGTATACCCCCCAGGGGTAATTGTTTTAGTCCATACTTAGTACATGGGCATTACAAGTATAGGAGACCTGCTCCTTTGTAATGGGAACAATATTTAAAGAGGCTCTTCTCCACGTCTCTTCCCAGGGGCATCAGAGTGCCTCCCAATTTTTGGCAGCCCTGCCTAAGGCAATACCAGAAAAAACCCACTTTCTTGTTCAAAAGTTTTTATTGATTTTACATGACAAAATAAACCAGATAAACATGCACTAAAATTAAACATAGTCCGAGATGAGTACTTATCAGTAGAGATTAGGTGGAGGATTATAGTTCCAACAAACTACGTCCACGACAATATTGGCTTAGGACTGTTCAATATAAAACAGATTCTAGAACATGGTTCAAAAGGATAGAGGTAAGGCAGGGATAAAACGGGTAGGAGGCGGGGAGGGGGGTAACAGGGTTAGGTAGGGTGTAGAGTCTGCTCTGTCAGGAAGTGTGTTATCAAGAGCTTTTGTGCCTAAGATTTCGAGGATGGGGCGTGTATGGAAGAGAAGAGTCTGTTCCATGGCCCCCATTTCTTGTGGTATTTGTTTATTAATTTGTGCCTTAGCGCATAGGACAGTTCGTATGCATTGTGTGCGGCCACTTTCTCTAAAAGGATAGAGAAGGAGGGTGCCTTGGTGTCCCTCCACATCGATGCGATGAGTGCTTTTGCAGTCAGGATAATATGGGCAGTCAGAGGTCTAAATTGAGGGGGGTAGGTTCTATATCTAGGAGTAAGATGACAAGTTCCGGGGTAAGTGTACAGCCGTTGTCTCTTAGGTCTGTGAGGAGTAATTGAGTCTCATTCCAGAAAGTCTCTAAAGGGGATGTCACACGCGTCAATATCGCTGTCAATGTCGCTCGTACGTCACGGATTTTCAGTCGCTCGAGCGACATAAAAGTGACGCAGGAGCGACATTGAAGCGTGTGACCAAGCGATGCAACCAGCGACATGTCGCTGATCGCCGATCGCAGGTTTCACTGCCAGATGTAAAACCTGTCGCTCATCGCTCAGTAGACCTTGTGCATCGCTGCGTGTGACACTAAACTCAGCGATTTATTTTCTATTTTGACAACGTACAAGCGACTAAATAAAATCGCTCGCAAGATGGCGACATCACCGCATCGCTGGGTCATATTGACGTGTGTGACATCTTACCTGCGATAATTCCACATTGCTCAGGCGATTAATAATTTCTGACGCATGAGCGATATTGCGGGCGACATTGACACGTGTGACAGGCCCTTAAGGCTTTACAGTACCAAAATATATGTGAGATACTGCCTATCTCAAGAAGGCAACGCCAGCATAGCGGAGAATTTGCTTCTTTGATTGAATGAAGTCTTTGTGGGGTAAAGTACCACCTAGTGAGCGTCTTATAATGGGTTTCTATCAGTGTTGAGCATGGAATCGCCTTCTGCAGCTTCGAAAGTGAGCAACTCAAGAGGTCGGGGTCGATCGTGATTCTTAGTTCTTTTTCTCAGGCAATTAAGTTGGAATTTTTAGTGAGGGATGAGTCTGAATTCACAATTTTGTATATACTTTTGGTGGACCAGAAAGTGAGGGAAAGATTGTGTTTAAATAGTTGCGCTATAGAGA
>JARQOC010000004.1:509175163-509226581 GCA_033576535.1 Allobates femoralis
AGAGTCACACCACAGCAAAGTAGTATATATCCATTAAAACATTTTGTATTGGGTCATAATAGCAAGACTTAAGGCCTGGACTCAGCATGGCAAGGTTAAATATTTAAAAAGTGGTGCACAAGTGCCATGAGCAGGTATTGTGCTTAGATAGCCCTGCTCAATGAATGGACCATACAGCAAGGAGACTCAAAGAGGATTCCCCACTTTTCCAAAAATTAGGCACAGACAACACTAAAGTGGCAACAATTGCCCCAGAGTTGAACTATTGTAATGTGGAGCTTAATGCAGCACACTGAAAAGTTAACCAGCACCTAGTCTCCCCATTTTGACACTGGGGTGGAAAAGTCTTTGGAGATACATGACTTGTTTATCTTGATAAACGTTAGGTGATCTACACTGTCGGTGGACAGCCATATGCACTTATCAATCAGAACTCCACCAGCAGTGCTGAAAACACCTTTTAAGAGAAAGCTGTCTGCCAGGCACAACAAAATCTCCATGGCATGAGTGGCGAGCTCAGGCCACTTTTCCAGTTTTGAAGCCCAAAATGCACAAGGGTCCAGTTCCATAGTCATAGCATCGTTATTGAGCTGTAGATACTTCTGCACTATCCTATTTAGGCATTGACTATGTGTCAGACTTGTCCTTTTTTCTGGCATTGCAAAGGCTAGTTTAAAACAAACAATAAAAACAACTCACAGAAATTTTCAAGTAATAGATACACTGCTGCTGGCAACGTTTCTGTGATGGTGATGCAACGTACTCTGTGTTCAAAGCGTAGAACTGCAAAGTGCACTATGTCTGCCACTGGTGTTTTGCAGTAATACAGTCCTCAGATTGTCTAAAAGCTTTTTTAATACTCCTGCATGCGTGCGTCCCTTTCAAGGGTGGAAATCATTTGGGGAAATTTACCGGGGATCTAACAGTATGGCATGTTGCATATAGTGTTGGTGGCTGTGGTGTAACATTCCCGCTTGGTTCCTCTGCCCGCTCCCGCCAACCTTGCAAAAACAGAAACGTTACCAAACTCTCCCTCGTCTGCTGAGTCTTTCGTGATCATCACCACTTCATCCTCCATTTCTTCCTTGCCTCCTTCACACTTATCAACTGTATAGCTGATACCATGAGTCCTCGTCAATCCCTCTCCTCCAACCTCCCATGCCATCCATCTCTGTGCTGATGACAGTCCGGATCTTTCAGATCTTGTTATCCCTTCTGCATATGCCTCTTCCTGTACTTTCTGCTCTTCCTCTTGCATCACCACCTGACTCCGCATGCTGGTCAAAGTGTGCTCAGTATGTAGTTGACCCTAATAATCATGCTGATAATGGCATAATCAGCGCTAAGCATCTTAGTTGCCATTTCAAAACTGTGCAAAAGGGTGCAGAGGTCTTTTATCTTGGACCACTCCAGCAGCATGTTTTGCCCCACCTTAAAATTGCATTGTCCCAGGTAATATGTCATGACATAGTGCACTAAGGCTCGTCGCTGCTACCACAGTCGCAGCACCATGTGCAGAGTGGAATTCCATCTTGTTGGCACATTGCATATAAGGCGGTTAACCAGCATGCCAAAATGCTTCAGTAGTGATGCATGTCGTTGAGCCGCTGAATGCGAACGGCAGAAGTTAGCACACAGCGATCGAGCCCTCTGCAGCAACGCATCTAGCCTGTATAATAACCTAGAAATTCCTGGGTGACCAGGTTCTGGACATAAGCCATGCCCCAACGTATCTGAAAAATGAGAATGCACATAGGGTCTTATCCTTAATACAAAACGAATCCCATACAGTGTGAAAACTGCTCACCTGATACGGTTGTGAAGCCCACAACCAGCTTGATCGCTCAAACACACTCCATTCCCTGAGGAAGGAGCTGGGTGTTTAGCTCCGAAACGCGTCGGAAATAAAACTGAAGATCTTTTATTTAAAACACTCCAGTGTTTCTAATACTTATTGGAGCAGCGGCGCGGACAGAAAGACGCTTGGTCCCGGATAGAATGCCCCAACGTAGGCCCGTACCCAGGTTTGCAGCATTATCACACACAGCCTTCCCTGGCTGCAGGTTCAGTGGAGACAGCCATTGATGAAACTTGGTCTCCAAAGCTGACCACAACTCCTCAGCTATGTAACTCAAATTTCCCAAGGATTTGAACGTTAACACAGCCTGATGCCGTTGAGCCTTGCTGGAAGCCTACTAAAGAGGTGTTCTGGATTCCATCTTCACAGGTGGAACGCATATCATATTATCACAGAGGATTTGGGCACAGGTAGGGGTCCTACAAGGGGTGGAGGAGGCAGAATCAGTGGAGGAAGTGCTACATACAGAGGTTTTACTCACAGACCATGGGGATGGCAACCCGTGTACAGCAGCCTGTTCCCCCGCAGTCACCAGAGTCACCCAGTCAGTGACATGTAACACCTTTGGCCATGCTTCATCCTCAAGGTGTCTGTGGTGAAATAGACCCACTCAAACAAAGAGTTTCTCAAGGAAGCAGTGATGTTGTCTGCAACATGCTGGTGGAGTGTGGTGTGCTGAAAAGGGAATAAGTTCAACAATCCAAACACAGACTAAAAGTCCCTCAGTTTAGTTTTACACTGCAATCTTGCATTCTAAATAGAGATGAATGGACCCAGACTTGAAAAAAAACCGTGTGGTTTGAGACCCAGACTTAAATTGAACTAAATCCTGAACCCAAAACCCCATTTACATCAATGGAGATCTGAATTTAAGTGCTGTACAATGGTGGTAGTATGGGCTAGGGGGCTGCAAAAACGAGGGAAAAAGATGAACAGAGCAGGATAATTATACATACTTTGTTTTTCTGTAGAAATATATAAACCCTATAAGGGAGACAGAGGAAGAGACAAGCGTGACACTCCCTCTAAGTGTAATTAATTACTATCAATAATGTAATATAATTATGTGCTCACCTGTACGTTTAGGTGAGACAACATCAAAATTGATACTGGATCGAATCATAGATGTGACACTTCAATTCCTCCTTGGTGTCGTTGCGTCCCAGGGTATGTAGCTCAAAACAGGATGGCCAAGAATGAATCCAAAAGATCCCCGAAGGCAATGTGAATAAAAAGCTGAACGTATTCCTGAATGTAGTGGCACTTCTCTCTTGGAGTAGCTCTGTTAATCTCAGTAAAAATCAATTTTCCGTTTATTTGTGTTGATTTTATACACACCGAATTTATTAGAAAAATAAAGTTAAAGAACAATGATGTAGGTACAATGCATTTTGGCTATAGCCATGTACATAACATTAACTGTATATACACCAAGAGCTTTTTTATATAGTGCTGTCACATAAAGCCTACTATATAAAAAAGCTCTTGGTGTGTGTACAAATAATTTAATGTACCTGAAGAAGGCTATATTCTTAAAAAATAGCCGAAACGCATTGTACTTACATCATTGTTCTTTATGTTTATTTTTTTAATAAATTCTGTGTGCATAAAATTAACAAAGACAATGGATTTTCACCTAGATTAATAGAGCTACTCAGACAGGGAAGCGCCACTACAGTCAGGAATACTTTCAGCTTTTTACCTTGCTTCTCTAGGAGATATGACAGCTGTCAGACTGTTTCCAGGCCTGCTGAATAGAACTTATGAATCTCTGGTGACTATTGCAGTATGTTTTTCTGCAACATTTCAAAGTTAAACAAACCTGGCTGTGATAATACAGCGAGTGACTGATACATGCTTCCAACAAATTGGGGAGCGTGTATCAGGTGTCAGGTTTCCTTTAATAAGAATGAGTTGCAAAGTTGCTTGTTTTCACAATATATGAACCTGAGATAATCTGTGTAAGGGCCACGTCACACACACAGATAATTGTGCAGATATTGTTCACAGATCTCTGGTTGCAGTGAAATCATGGACACATTGTTACATTTGTACACAGCCACAAAATGGAACCATGTGTCCATGACTTCACTGCAACCAGAGATCTGCAAACAATCTCTGCACAATTATCTGTGTGTGTGTGACGTGGGCCTATGGAACATCTTTGTTTTACTAACCCATTTATTGTGACTACAATGTGATTAATTTCTTAGTATACAGGACTTTTACTGTTATGTAAGAAAACACTGAAAACCTGCATAAGAAGAAAACAATTCCTTTCCTGATTACAGGCTTGCATGTACGTTTTGCCTACATTTTCCATTTTTTCCTCTAGGACATTAATGCATTATGTTTTTACTATTAATGTTCTAACTACATTATAATATTGAAAAAATGATAATCTACCTAGTAAATGTCTATATAAAATTGACCTCAGAGAAGCACTTAATGTAATTATGCACTCAGAATTATTACTATCATTATAATAATAAAAACTGACACTTAACTCATTTAAAATAATTTAAGACACTCGGTGCATGAGGAGTTCAAATGTCATGTTGTCTTATATGGAAAGAGATTAGTCCTACTTGTATTAATGTATAACCAAGCTGGCAGAACAAATATGTTACTGTGCAATAAAGACAATTTATTATATATTTCAGTTTACTGGTCAGTCTTCATGTCATGATATCACCCACTCACTTCACATGGGACCTGGATGTGAGTTTAACCCACTTATGTCAGTTACCGTATATACTCGTGTATAAGCCGACCCGTGTATAAGCCGACCCCCCTACTTTTGCCCCAAAAATCTGGAAAAACCTATTGACTCATGTATAAGCCGAGGGTGGTCCCCAGCACAGGTATACAGCCCCCAGCAGTGTGGTATACAGGCCCCCCAGTGGTAGTATACAGCAGCCCCAGTGGTAGTATACAGATTCCCCAGCAGCCCGAGTGGTAGTATACAGATTCCCCAGCAGCCCCAGTGGTAGTATACAGGAGCCCCAGCAGCCCCAGTGGTAGTATACAGATTCCCCAGCAGCCCCAGTGGTAGTATACAGGAGCCCCAGCAGCCCCAGTGGTAGTATACAGCAGCCCCAGTGGTAGTATACAGGAGCCCCAGCAGCCCCAGTGGTAGTATACAGGAGCCCCAGCAGCCCCAGTGGTAGTATACAGCAGCCCCAGTGGTAGTATACAGGAGCCCCAGCAGCCCCAGTTGTAGTATACAGCAGCCACAGTGGTATACAGCAGGCCCCCAGGGATACATATAGCAGCCCCCTGGGGGTACCCAGCAGCCCCCTGGGGGTACCAACAGCCCCCTGGGGGTACCAACAGCCCCCAGGGGGTACCAACAGCCCCCAGGGGGTACCCAGCAGCCCCCTGGGGGTACCAACAGCCCCCTGGGGGTACCAACAGCCCCCAGGGGGTACCAACAGCCCCCTGGGGGTACCAACTGCCCCCTGGGGGTACCAACAGCCCCCAGGGGGTACCAACAGCCCCCAGGGGGACCAACAGCCCCCAGGGGGTACCCAGCAGCCCCCTGGGGGTACCAACAGCCCCCTGGGGGAACCAACAGCCCCCAGGGGGTACCAACAGCCCCCTGGGGGTACCAACAGCCCCCAAGGGGTACCCAGCAGCCCCCTGGGGGTACCAACAGCCCCCAAAAGCTGGCACTGTCCCCCCTTGTAAGGCCTCCCCCCCGCTGCTTATACATTACCATCCCGGTGTTCTGATCGGCGCCGCTCCTCGGTGCTTCTTCTTCATCCTCCCGTCCGCGCTCGCTGCATCCAGGATCTCCGGCGGTCGCGCGATTACGTCATATCGCTGCGACAGCCGGAGAACCCAGATGGATGCAGCGAGCGCGGACGGGAGGATGAAGACGCAGCACCGAGGAGCGGCGCCGATCAGAACACCGGGATGGTAATGTATAAGCAGCGGGGGGGGCCCTTACAAGGGGGGACAGTGCCAGCTTTTGGGGGGGCCATATGCACTGCTTCCCCCTGCCGCTGATTGACAGGGGGAAGCAGTGCATATATAATGAGCGGCCCCACGTGACGGGGCCGCTCATACAGCAGCCCCCCCCGCCTCCTTCAGCCTCCACAGCCCCCGGGACACAGCCCCCCCGTATATGACTCGTGTATAAGCCGAGGGGGGGACTTTTCAGCCCAAATTTTGGGCTGAAAAACTCGGCTTATACACGAGTATATACGGTATTTCTATTTTAATTTTTATCCTACCTTCTTCTAAGAGCCATAACTTTTCAACTTACCATTCACATAACCATATGATGCTTTGCTTTTGCAGGACGTGTATTTTGAATGATACCATTTTTTGCACCCTGAGCTTATGATCTTACTGATATCATTTTGTGGTAGATAGAATATTTTCATGAGTTGTTTTTGCATCTTATTATAATGTTGCAGTTGCCAAAAAAATATTAATTCTCACATCTTGATTTCTTTTCCCCTTATATCATTTATCAATAAGAATAATTTATTTTCTATTTTGATAGATCAGACTTATATGAATGCATTGATACCAAATTTGTATTTTTCTAGTTGGTTTTATTTTTAGTGAGTCAAAAGAGGGGTGATTTATACTTTCACACATTTTTCATATTTTTAAAAACTTTTTTTCTCTTTGCACTGCATATTTTAGTCAACTTAGGGGACTAGAACTTACTATCAACCTATTGGTTGTGCTATACATAAATCAGTACAGCTGTGTATAGCAAAAATCTCAGTCTCTTATGAACGCATACTGAATGCTCGCTTTTACAGCACAATTGCCAGGACAAGCACAGGGGACTTCAGCAGATCCAGGCTGTGATTGCAACCCCTGCAATCACATAATGGTCATGGTCATGGGCAAGTAAAATGATGCTTTCCTATGTCGCTGTGTGTTACATGACAATGTCAGAGATGGACAGCAGCATTTTACAAGTTAACAAGCTGTTAGAGGCAGATGATGGCTGTATTTATTAGTCATTATCTGGCAGGAAAGATGTGTTGGCATGCAATCTTACATCCAAGTCATGGAAACGACATATGAGGTAAATTTATGGTATATAGGTGATAACTAAAAAAGAGGAGAGAAAAGCGCACATAGGGTCTTACCCATGTATAGGACTGAACGGTACGGTGACAGAACCACTAACCTTGTAGGTTTGTGCTTGTCATAACACCTTGGAAGTGTATATGGCTGCAGCACTCTGCCCAAGTTGATTAAACGATATATAAGATCAGAGGGAAGTTTACCATGCGCTGCCGTCCCATAGACACAAGGGAGTCCAAAGTCCAAGATAAAACTGAATCTTTATTCTATCTGACATGTTTCGTGAGCCAGCTGCCCACTTTTTCAGAGATATAAAAACCTTAAGCCTTACAATTTATGGTATACGGTATGTCATGAAGGGGTTAATGGGTTATATAATTTCTTGCACTTCTTACCCTTCACACATTCACTTGTTCACTGAATTCACCCTAAAGGAAGTCCACACATCTAGTCTGCACTTCTTCCTACAACCACTCTAACTCCAGATGCCTACTAACCTGGGTAACACACAAGTTCTCAGACATAACCAACTCTCTAACTCAAATAGGTTAACTTCTACAACTCTGGCATTCACAGGGTAACACAGGTAGATATACTGTCCCTTTTTGAGAGTGTGATAGCAGTGTGAAGCAAATTTATTTTGTAGAATTAACATACAAAAAGTACAGTGCTTACAAAATATGAAATAAAAAGGTTATACACAAAGGCATTGCAGTACTAAAACAAAAAGGATCTTACTAATCTGATTGAACATTTTTTAACCCAAAACATTAAAATAAGCTTAATAATATAAACTTCATACTTAATAATATTGTAGCACAACTAAGACCTACCTTCAAGAATTGGGGGAGGAGTGAAGATCCACCCACAATTGTTAACCTGTTAAATCCTGCTGTGAATCATGCTGTGCATGGGGAAGTGCGGCCTATTTCACATCTAATGCAGGGTTGTGTTTTGCTTCATTTGCGTTTCTATGCGTTTTTACTGCTAAAAGGGCATCAAAAACGCATGCATTTTTGCCTCCATTGATTTCAATTGAAACGCATGCAAAGAGCATGCAAAAATGCATGTGCATTTTTAAAATGCAAAATGCATGCATTTTGCAAACGCAGCCAAAAACGTCAGCCAATACGTCTAGGGCTATGTTTGCAAAAATGCTTGCGTTTTGAAAATGCATATGCGGTTTTAAATGCGTTTTGCATGTGTTTCCATTGAAATCAATGGGGGCAAAAACGCATGCATGCGTTTTGGATGCGTTTTTAGCAGTAAAAACGCATAGAAATGTAAATGAAACAAAACGCAGACTAGGCTTAGATGTGAAAAGGGCCTGCCATGTTAAGCCTGTAGCAAAATTCAAGGAGATCAATGTCAGATACTTGCATAAGTCTCACATAACTAACCTGGAATGGTCCTTGCCTCTCAAAGCGATAGCGCATCAGCTGCTTGTGTTTCTATAGAGCTGAAGCGCTCCTGTCCAGAAAGCCGGCAGCCATTCAAGGTGAGTCATGCGAGTATCTCTCATGCGTTTTGCATAGTGTTTCTCCAGTCTAAGGCTGGGTTCACATTGTCGTTCGTGTCTGCATGCGGAGGGCATGCAGACCCAAACACAGTGAAAACGCTGCCATCCTGATGTGAACGCAGCGGAGATTCTCCGCTAGCGTTCACATTAGTATGGTGTCCGGCCACCCAATCAGCGATCTAGGCGGCGGGCGGGAGGCGGAGATTAGCGGCAGAGATCTCCTCCTCTCGACCGCCGCCGAGATCGCTGATGGCCAACGGGAGAGATTTCAATGTAATCCGCAGTGTTCGTTCGGTCATGCGGAGGACACTGCGGATCCATTGAGATCCATGCATTTTTTGTGGGCGCTTGCTGATAAAGCAAGCACCAGTGAATGCACAAAAAATGTAACATGCTGCATTCGGAGGGCACACAAATTATGTGCATCCAAATGCAACCCCAACCGAACGCAGGCAAACGCAGCTACTATGCGTTTCCATGTTAAACATAGGAACGCAGTGGGCATGTGTTTGACTGTGTCCTGTTACACTGCGTTCCGAACGCTAATGTGAACGCGGCCTAAGCGATAGCTTGTTTTCACCCTAAGCTGATATTTTTGCTGATACCATTTTTGGGTACATGTGATGTTTTGATCGCCTCTTATTACATTTTATTGAAATATTACAGGTAACAAAAAAGAAAGTATTTCTGACATTTTAAATTTTTTTGTTAAGCTGTTTACAGATTGGATTTTATTTCTATTATATTTTGATATATTAGACATGTCTGAATACAGCAATGCCAAATATGTGTATTTGTTTAATTGTTTGGTTTGCAATGCAGCAAAAGTGGAGTGATTTCAACTTTATGTAAATTTTATAAAACGTTTTTTCACTTTTTATTTTTTTACTAGCTTTCTTAAGGGACTTGAATCTTGTGTATTACAGAGCAGTGCATCAGCATTATTCGGTACAGCAGAATGATGACTTCTTGTAAATGCCGATTTGCAGCCCACAGACCATGATATTCTTTTAAAAAGAGAAAGCTTTCATGTGCCACAAGTGTTAAGGCCACATTACACACACAGATATATTGGTCACAGATCTCTGGTTGCAGTGAAATCATGGACACATTGTTCCATTGTACACAGCCACAAAATGGAGCAATGTCTCCATGATTTCACTGCAACCAGAGATCTGTGACCAATATCTGAACAGATATCTGTGTGTGTAACGTGGCCATTAGGTAGAATTCTAAGGATTCGGTTTATTTAAATACGCTTGAAAAATAGCAAAGAAAAACACTTTTCAGAGCAATAAAATGAAAATGTTTCAGACATTTGTTTAAAGTTAACTGCCTAAGGGTACCGTTACACGTCGCAACATTGCATACAATTTCACTTGCAATTTGCTGGTTGCAGTGAAATCATGGACACATTGTTCCATTTGTACACGGCAACAAAATAGAACAATGTGTCCAAGATTTCACTGCAACCAGCAAAGTACAGTACTGCCATGTAAATTTTTATTTAATAATAATAATGTAAAGTAAATGATTTTAATAGAATTTTAAATTTACTTTATAAGATAATTCTGGTTGAAAACCATTTATAAACCTTCCACAAGGTGTCCCCACTAGACTGTGACTGAAGAAGACATATGTACATTCTCAGTCAGATACATCTTCACACTGAATACAGCCACATAATCATATAAAGGAGGGGGCGGGGCCTACACTCCTGACTGCAGCTAGCGAGGTAACAATGTATCAGATTACCTCAGGCTACAGCACAATGATGAACAATCTTAGGATCTGGGCAAACTCCTCTTTCTTTGGCACAAGCTTCTGATCTGTCATCTGGCTCCATATAGCTCAGTCAGGATCTCTGTCAACACCTTCTCTGCTGGCACATCACATTGCTCACTATCAGCCTGAACTAAGGAGATGTGACTGCTGTGCACTCCCGAGTGACATCAATTCTTTGTGCGAGGAGAGAGAAGCTGTGGAAATACACACAGTGCTGGCATACTCTGAGGTTACACTGGACACACCCACACAACCATAAAATGCTGTTTTTAAAAGAGCACAGAAAAATATGAGAAAATAATTCATATGGCATCAAAAAGCATCATCTTAGCTGTTATGTGACTCATCATTAACCACTAGTGCAGTATTGTGGTTTTTTTTCCAATGAAATGGCATTTTCACTTTAAAGAGAATACAAAAAATATGAGGCTCCACCAACATGTGATGAAATACAATAGCAAAGAAGAGGTGAGTGCATCAACTAAAAAGTGGAAGAGTAGAAATGTTAATTTGCACATCATGTGCAGTCAACACGCATGAGAGATTAAAGAAGTGATGTCAAACTTTTAAAGGCTTTTGTAACAAGATTTAAACTTTAGGGCATCATTTTGCGCATAAATCAGGCTGGTTATCGGGGAATAGATTATCTGCTGATCACAAAGTACAAAAATTATCTAAGAAAACTTTTTAATATGTGAAAATGTGTCACCTTTCTTTCTAGGGTGTCAATACTATTCAATACCAGTAATAGGTGACCTCATTATGCATTCATCTCAGGATAGTAGTGTTTTTCACTTGTTAAAATAGGGATGTTGTTTTTGTAATGTCCCTGTGGAAAACTTTTTATGTAGCAGACCTTGAGTAATATCAAAGTTAGATTAAAGGGATATTTTTCAGGAACACAGGTGTAAGAACAAACAATGGAAGATTAGAAGAAATAGCACATACAGAAGATAGTCAGAGAGGAAAAAGCAGAAGGGGATGTTTTGCTGTGCACAATTTCAAGTAGAAAATTAGGTCTATGACCTTAGATGATTGATAGTTAAAGAAGTATGTGCTAAAGATAGAATCTGCCAAAAGCTGCTAAATGAGACCAGCAATTTAAGTACAATTTTTGCAGTATTTTATCCCTAATATAGAGAATCCATGTGGTGCCAGACTGAAGAAATCTCATTTGTTGTTATTTGACATTGTAAGATTAGTGACAAAAGGCTTTTCTAACCCTTGAAAAACTTATTTGAATCTATGGGAATTGGCTGTATACCAAATTTATGTTCAATTCTTATGATCAGGATCTATTTGGGGCAGCCTAAGGTGAACAGAATTTGATGCAGGTATTGGTGGTGCAAGAACCCAAAAGTCAATCATCCCCATTAGAAACATCAGTTAATACTGAAATCAGTAAATAGTGGCTTTCTGTCTAACTTGAAGCAACCTTTTTTGTCCAGAACACATCACTATAGTGAACTACAATTTATGCCTTACATACAGTGGGGGAAAATAAATATTTGATCCCTTGCTGATTTTCTAGGTTTGCCCACTGACAAAGATATGAACAGTCTTTAATTTTAAGGGTAGGTTAATTTTAACAATGAGAGATAGAATATCAAAAATAAAATCCAGAAAATCATATTGTCTAAATTATATAAATGTATATGCATTTTGCAGAGAAATGACTATTTGATCCCCTACCAACCATTAGGAGTTCTTGCTACCACAGACTAGTTAGATGCTTCTAATCAAATTATTATGTGCATTAAAGACAGCTGTTTTAAATTGTCACATGTGTAAAAGACTCCTGTCCACACACTCAGTTAATCGGTCAGACTCTAACCTCTACAACATGGGCAAGAACAAAGATCTTTCTAATGGTGGGTTTACACACACCAATCATTGTATCCAATCTCTGAGCCAATCTCTGGTTGCAGTGAAATCATGGACAGATTGCTCCATGTTGTACACAGCCACAAAATGGAACTATGTGTCCATGATTTCACTGCAACCAGAGATTGGTTCAGAGATTGGATACAATGATTGGTGTGTGTAAACCCACCATCAAGATGTCAGGGAAAGGATCCTAGACCTGCACAAGGCTGGAATGGGCTGCAAAACCATAAGTAAGACATTAGGTGAGAAGGAGACAACTGTTGGTGCAAAAGTAAAAAATAAAAGGACAAAATAAGTGTCATGCAACATCAATCTGGGGCTCCAGGCTCCAAGCAAAATCCCACCTCATGGGGTATCCAGGATCATGAGGAAGGTGAGAGATCTGCCTAAAACTACATGGGGAAACTTGTTAATAATCTCAAGGCAGTCGGGACCACTGTCACCAAGAAAACAATTGGTAACACAATTGGTAACACATTACGCTGTAATGGATTAAAATCCTGTAGTACCCGCAAAGTAGTACCCACTGTAGTACCCACTGCTCAAGAAGACACAAGTGTAGACCCAACTGAAGTTTGCCAATGAAAACCTTGGTGATTCTGAGAGTGATTGGGAGAAATTGCTGTGGTCAGATGAGACGAAAATTCACCTTTTTGGCATTAATCCAACTAGCCATATTTGGAGAAAGAAAAAAATTTGGCTTATGACCCAAAGATCACCATCTCCACAGTCAGGCATGGAGATGGAAACATTTTATTTTGGGGGTGTTTCTGTGCTAAGGTCACAGAACTACTTCTCCGCATCAATGGGACAATGTATGGAGCTATGTACCATAAAATCCTGAGTGACAACCACCTTCCTTACACTAGGACATTAAAAATGGGTCATGGCTGGGTATTCCAGGATGACAATGACTTAAAACATACTGCCAAGGCAACAAAGGAGTGGCTCAAAAAGAAGTACATTAAGGTCATGGAGAGCCAGACAGCAACACAAAATTATGTTAATCCACTCTGATGTTTCAGAAATTGTGTGAAATAGTGATGGGAAAGTTTTTATTTATTCTTATTTTTTGCAAACCGATAATTTAGTTTTAATATCTTCATATATGTGTTAAATCATAAATCTCAGGAAATTTGACTTGAGCTCAGTCATCTGCAAATCAATTTGATCATGTCTAGTTATTATTAAATTGAAGGAAATAAAAACATATACCGTATATACTCGCGTATAAGCCGAGTTTTTCAGCCCAAAAATTGGGCTGAAAAGTCCCCCCCGGCTTATACGCGAGTCACTGTATACTGTATACATTGTATACAGTATACAGTCCCCCCCCCCATCAGTATACAGGCCCCCCCCTTGCCGTAATCCTGTAAAGCAAAAGATAATTATACTTATCCCTGCCGTAGTGCCGCCTCCGCCAACGCACTCCTCCGGATTCATCCAGCTTCTTCCGGCCTCCTCTGGTGGGCGCAGGCAATGACGTCATTGTCTGTGCGCCAGAGGAGGAAGCCGGAAGACGCTGGATGAAGCCGGAGGAGCGCGATGGTGGCGGCGACGGGACAGCGGCAGGGATAAGTATAATTATCTCTTGCTTTACAGGATTGCGGCAAGGGGGAGGGCCTGTATACTGATGGGGGGGGCTGTATATACCTCTGGGGCTGCTGTATACTACCACTGGGGCTGCTGTATATACCTCTGGGGCTGCTGTATACTACCACTGGGGCTGCTGCATATACCTCTGGGGCTGCTGCTGTATACTACCACTGGGGCTGCTGTATATACCTCTGGGGTTGCTGTATACTATCACTGGGGCTGCTGTATATACCTCTGGGGCTGCTGTATACTACCACTGAGGCTGCTACTGTATATACCACTGGGGCTGCTGCTGGATACTACCACTGGGGCTGCTGCTGGATACTACCACTGGGGCTGCTGCTGTATATACCACTGGGGAGGCTGCTGTATACCTGTGCTGGGGTCCACCCTCGGCTTATACACGAGTCAATAGGTTTTCCCAGGTTTTGGGGCAAAAGTAGGGGGGGGTCGGCTTATACACGGGTCGGCTTATACACGAGTATATACGGTACCTATAAAAATAATCATAAATACCTGTATTAGGCCAAAACCAATGCTAGGCCCTCTTCAAAATACAACATTAAACTACAAAAAAGGTAGAGTTTAAGAGTATACTGGTTAAGTAATCAAAAATGTTTAATCTTTATCTTTTTTAATCTTTAACACAATTAGTAAAAATGAAATAAAAAATAATATAATGCAACTGACTATTGTACAAAGATAGCAACAGATGATCTGACACTACATTCGGAGACTAGAATATTCATACACAATAATGTGGTGACTAGCCTTTAAAGCAAACTACATTTAACCCCAGAAGAAAGACACAATGGCTGTTGGGGAAGCAATAAAGTCTTAACATTGTGTAGTTCACTCTCCCTGTGTTGTCTGAGTAGCGTTTTTCCCACAGGTAAGGAGTACAGGCATTCAGTGAGATGAGCCCTGGTCCATGCAGTCTTTCTAAAGGCAGCCGAGCAAGCGGACAAGAGCACCCACTGTCCCCCGTATGTCCACAGTGATGAGACCATATTGCGTGATCACAATATAGCAGTGATGTCAGTGTGGAGCCCACTGGGACGGGGTACTTAGTGCCGGACCGGGGTACTGCTGGGGGATGTCACGGCGGGCCTGGTCCGGACCGTGTCCCGGGTTCACACAAGTAAATGGGGTGTATTTACAGGGGATTAGGTTTGTCGTGACGCCACTAAAGGGTTGTGGTCAGGGTGACCACCGCTCCTGCTGTTTTGGCAGCTTAGATGGAATGGCTCTCTGCAGGTAGGGCCTGGTTCCCCGTGGGCAATGATAGTTAAAGTCTGTGATGGTGGTTATAGATGTTGCAGGATAGTAGGGGTAGTAGTAGAGATGATGAGAGTGGAGGCAATGGCAGTTTATGAGGGAAAGTGGGGCTTCAGCACAAGGATCACACACACTCACATTTGTTGTCATTTTCCAAGTCTTTACTTTGCAGATGGTATTACAAAGTATTGTCCATGGAGTCTGTACCGGGGCCGGGTTGCTCCCACCCTGACCGGGTCCTTGGCTTCCTACTTGTGTGCTTTGTGTGTGGCCCTGCTGCCGCTTTTAGCTGAACTGCTGGCCCTGTCTCCCCTCACGGGTACCAATCTGCTAGGCAACTTGAGTCCTCTGTGTCACTGACCCCTCCGTGTTGCTTTGCTATGGTACAGTGAAGATGGTGGACCTTCACTATCCCGGTATTCACTGTCCTGTCTGTCTCAGGCACAGCCTCGGATCCGGTATCCGTCCTAAGCACCTCTCCGAGGCTGAGTTTAGAGTAACTACTTGTCCCGGGTATGTTCCTCTGACTCCTTTCCTCAGACCTCTCAGGACCTCCACTGCCACTTGACTCTCCTCCAACTCCAGACTAAACTAAACTCCAACTCAAACTAACTGACTAACTGTCACTCCTGCTCTGAAGTAAACAACATTAGCTCCTCCCACTCTTGCAGGTGCCACCTAAGCTCCTCCCACTTTCTAGTGTAGTGTTGTGTGGGGAGTAAACCTGTGTTAATGTTTCTGTGGCACATTAACCCTTGGGGTGCCACATTCCCCCTTAGTTAAAGACAGTACTCTGGGACTGTGGAACAACAAAGAAACAAACAATTAATACAATTAATATTTACAGAGACTTAAAAGTAAAAATTACAAGAATCACTAAAGTTCAAAAACAGTCCAAAAATTCAAAAAGCAGTCCTTCTGGGGGTTTAGTCTATTGCCTCCGGGCTGATGAATATATACAAGAAATTTTATACCACAACCAGTCCTTGGTAGTGTGGTCCATAAAAAAAAATAAAAGGAAAAAGTTCGAAAAATATGCAAGAAGTTCATACAGGATAATCTCTGTAGGTACTGGGTTTTTAAACGTTGCACTAACTATGCACATTTGTCCACGGGCGTATCTGCTTAGGAGGCCTGGATTCGCTACACCACCCCCAGGAACTTGCTTTCCCTAACTTAATTTTAACTTAATGTGCATGGGGGTCAATCCAGTTCCTCCACCCTCTTGGACACTATCTACCGGGTTTAATTTATATTTACACAAACATATTTACATTTTACAGTTAATTTGACCTTTTAATCCCTCTACCTAGCTGGTAACTGACCTCTGGTACTATGCTCTGATCTGCGTAAAACGGGTATACTACTTGCATGTAGCCTATTGGTGATGGTGGGCATGTACCTACTTGTAGTGTTTGGCACTATAGAAGATGAAAATCTGACTGTAGGACTGGCAAGCTCACTGGGACCAGGAATTGATTCTTCCTCTACAGGTTCTACTTCCAGTTGTTCAGGTCTTGGGACTTCTTCTGGCAATACGGGTTCTGGGGTTGGTTCCACCATTGAAGGGAATGCAATCATTGGGACTACAACTGCTCCATAGTAATTTGGCCATGTTTTAGGGAAATCTCCTAGCACCGTATGAAATACTTCATCATCTTTCTCTTTGACAGGTTGGACCTGTACGGGTACTATTACTTCTGGTGTCTTCAGGGTTTCAGGACATGGTTTGAGATGGTCTCTTGACACAACTACTGAAGTTCTTCCTTCATCTTTGCTTATTAGACACATTTTAGCATTGTCTAAATTGGATGGTAAGACTGTGTATGGGATGGTTTCCCGCTGGTTATCCAATTTGTTAGTGCGTCTCTTTCTTTTCAGACCTTGCTCACCGGGTTGTAATGGAGTTGCTTGAGCACTTTGGTTATAGGTTCTCTCTTGTCTTGCTCTAGCTTGCTGAAGATTTTTGTCTACGCACTCTTGTACTAAGCGATACTGTTGCTGACGTAGGGTATCCCAATTGGTTTCTTCAACTTCTGTGTCTGGTTTCAGAATTCCCATATCTAAGTCAATTGGTAGCTTACCAGGTCTTGCACGCATAAGATAAGCTGGGGTGCAATTTGTAGAACTCACTGGAACATGGTTGTATAAGTCTACCAAATCGGTTAATTTATCTGGCCATTGATTTCTTTCAGATTCTGGTAACGTTTTCAATAGGTCTATTACAATATGGTTCATCTTTTTGCATAAGCCATTTGTTTGGGGAGGGTACGCTGTCGTGCGGATCTTCTTACAGCCGTACATATTGCAGAATTCTTGGAAAATCTCTGATTCAAAAGGTGGACCTTGATCTGCAAGGACTTTTTCTGGGTAAACGTGCGGTCTACAGAAATGTGTCTGGAATGCTTTTGCTGCCGTCTTCGCTGTCGGGTCCTTGACGGGTACCACCACTAAGAAGCGTGAGTAATGGGCCACGATGGTTAAGGCATAGACATAGCCTGACCGGCTTGGTGACAACTTGACATGGTCTAATGTGACTTACTCAAGTGGTTGCTTGGTTACTATGGACTGGAGTGGGGCTCTCTGTTGATCTCTTCTTCTGAGGTTGCACGGGCCACATTTTCTACACCAATCTTCAATTGACTTCCTCATGCCCACCCAGTAGAATCTCTCTCTCAAGAGCACTTCCAACTTATTCCATCCGAAATGACCTGCACCGTCGTGGTAGGCTTCTAAGACCATTTTGACGTCTCACTTGAATACGATTATCTGCCAGACCAATTCATGTGTTTTAGGGTTGGTGTGCCTTCTGCAGAGCTTCCCTTGATGCAGGAAAATCTTGCCTCTCTCTTTCCAGAGCTGTTGAGTCTCCGCCGGGGCATTCTGGTTAGGGGGACACCTTGTTGTGTAAGCAGTTCTTTCACTAGCTTCACAGCTGGATCACTATCTTGGGTATCAGCCCATCCATGGTGTGCTAACGGGTTAAGACTTGTCTGTTGTTCTCTTTGGTAGATGCCGGGTTTATACTTGTTTACCTTTGAATAATGAAAGGCCGGTAGTTCAATTCCTTCCAACTCTTCCGGTTCCTCTTCCACGTCTTTCAGGTGTGGCATCTGGGATAAGGCATCTGCGTTCCCGTTCTTGCGGCCTGCCCTATATTTGATAACAAAATTGTAGTTAGATTGCCAAGCTATCCATCGCTGCTCCAATGCACCTAACTTTGCTGAGTCCAGGTGAGTCAACGGGTTGTTATCCGTGTAGATGGTGAATTCTGCAGCTGCCAGATAGTGCTTGAAACGTTCAGTTACAGCCCAAACTACTGTCAGTAGTTCTAACTTGAAGGAGCTGTAGTTCTCGGGATTTCATTCTGTAGGCCGGAGCTTCCTACTTGCAAAGACAATAACTCTCTCTTTGCCTTCTTGCTTCTGCGACAACACTGCTCCCAGTCCCACGTTGCTGGCATCCGTGTATAGAATGAATGGTTGATGGTAATCATGGTATGCCAGAATCTCTTCTCCCGTCAATGCACACTTCAGTTTGTTGAAAGAGTCTTCCTTCTCTTCACTCCACCGGAAAGGAGGATTACGTGTTGAAGACTTTCTTGATTGTCCTACCAGGATGTCTTGTAGAGGAGCTGCTAGCTTCGTGAATCTACTGATAAATCTTCTATAATAGCCTACCAGGCCCAGGAATTGCTTCACTTCTTTCACGTTAGTAGGTCTTGGCCAATCCCTTATCACTGTGACTTTATCAGGATCCGGTGCTACTCCCTCTGAACTCACGACATGTCACAGGTACTGTACCTTCGGTTTGAGAGGGTGACATTTAGATGGCTTGATTTTCACGCCATATTTGGATAAGGCTTCAAACACTTCTGCCAGGTCTTGTAGATGTTGCTCATACGTCTTGGAGTAGACTATGACGTCATCTAGGTACAGGAGGACAGTTTCAAAGTTCTGGTGTCCTAGGCAGCTCTCCATGAGGCGTTGGAAGGTTCCGGGTGCGTTGCAGAGTCCGAACGGCATACAATTGAACTCACAGAGGCCCATAGGCATAGTAAACGCTGTCTTCTCCTTGTCGGCCTCGGCCACAGGAACCTGCCAGTACCCACTAGTCAGATCAAGGGTGGAAAAGTAGTTAGCAGATTTTAATGCAGCTAATGACTCCTCAATCCTAGGTAATGGATATGCATCCTTATGTGTGATGCGGTTAATCTGCCGGTAATCTACGCACATTCTCATGGTCCCTTCCTTCTTTTTAACTAACACTAGAGGTGCTGCCCAGGGGCTACAACTGTCTCTTATTACCCCTGCAGATTTCATTTCTCTGAGCATGTCTTTGGTGGTTTGGTAGTGAGCTGGTGGTAATGGTCTATACCTCTCTTTTATAGGCTGATGGGTACCTGTGGGTATAGTGTGCTCTACCCCTTTGATTTGCCCAAAGTCTAACGGGTGTTTGCTGAATATCTGCTCATATTCTTTCACTACCCGGTATACTCCATGCTTGTGATGGGAAGGTGTAGAACTGGTACCTACATGTAGCTTTTGGCACCAATCCTCCAGCTTTTCCCTTGAGCCATTGTCATTCGCCTGACTTGACGGGTCCAAGGGCTCGACGGCTGTGATGTTGTTATTATCAACCGTGTACAACTTAGCCATGGTAGCATACTTTGGTAATGTGATCTCATCCTCTCCGCAATTTAGTAGGCGTAATGGCACTCTTCCCCGGTGTACCTCAACGACTCCTCTAGCTGTGAGTATAGTAGGTCTACTGTCTGAGTACATGGGTTCTACCAGAGCTTCATAGTCTTGCCCTTTGATGCCTAGTGCGGCTCTACACCAGACCAACATTTCAGTTTTGGGAGGTATTACAATGGGTATTGGATCACTTACTCGTACACTGCCGATTTCACCTCCGGATATTTCTACCTGCTGCTTTAACATCAGAGCTTTTATTTCTTTGTGCAAAAGCCTCTGCTGTCCGGTTCCGGCAGTCTCGGCGATCTGCTGCAAGACAGTAATTACCTCGGAAAAACATTTTTCAATTACATTCATTCCTAGTAACATTACTGGCTCTCGATCTCGCCAGTCAACATCGATAATTATAATACCCTGGTTCTACAATTTTACCTTTCCAATCTGAATGGTCATTTCTCTGAACCCAACCTGTGGTATTAATTGTCCATTACTAGCCAATACATTCATTTTAAAGTCTGATGGACCACTATCAATGTCTAAATCAGCCCAGTACCTTTTGTAACATGTGGAATTGATGTTATCTGGGACCCGTTATCCAACAAGGCATTAAAGGGAATGCCATTCAACACGATAGGGATCACCGGCTGTCCTCCACGAATCTGTCATACCAGTCTGAAGGACCTTTAGAGTTCATACCTGAGGAGCGGCCCGCCTGCCCAGGGAATCTCCGTTTAAAGCCCACTCTCAGGCAAAGTGACCTGGTTTCTGACAACAGCGGCAAATGGGCTGTCCATCCGGCTGATAGCGGTCGCTGGGTCGTCCTCTTGTCGCTTAATATCTCCTGGGCCTCATCCATGCATCCTCCTTCCTGGTCGCCAACTCGATCTTGGGTGCAGGCTTGGATCCTCGCAGCTCCTTGATGACTTTAGCCATGGAGATAACGGTGTCTGTCAGGGCATCTAGCTTTTGGCTGAGGGCCTAATTTGAGATAGGCTCTCTGTGTTCAGCAGCAGTTATTGACATGGCAGAGGTCGCTGATGCTATCGGTTGCTGAGGTGCTGCTGCAGGGCCCTGTATAGATTGCAGATCCCGGGGCTCTACTACCTGCTGCAGACGAATAGCTCTGTCTTTTAACTTAGCAAATGTCATTTTAGGATTCTGGATGAGCATCATACTCAGCTGTCCTCTGTGGGATGGGGATAAGAGACCCTCTATGAACTGGTCAATTAACATTTTGTCAGCTCCCGGGGCTAAGGCAGGTTCTGCTAGTTTCAGTGCTTTGAGTGCTTCCTGCAGATTTAAGGCAAAGTCTCTGGCACTCTCTTCAGGCTTTTGTTGACATGCAAAGAACCTTATCTTAGCCCGGGTATCAGCAGTAGATTCAAATGCTGCTTTTAATCCAGCTATAAGATGATCTACAGTGTCCTTATCTGTGTCCAGCCAGGATGCGACCTTCCGCTGTGCATTGCCTGTTAATTGTCCAATAATCATTCCTACACGTTGGGCTTCAGTGAGGGGGTACATCACATAGTAAGCTTTTATCTTGCTGATAAAGTCATTAAGATTGTTAGGCTCACCAGAGTATTGAGGCAGCCACATTGCCCCTGGAGTATACGGCATCAGGAACGGCATAATAGGCGCTGCTCCTTGCGCCGCAGCACCACTGAGTGCTGCTCCTTGATCCAGTGCTGGATTCTCACCGGCTGCTCCGCCGCTGCTGGGCACCGCTGGCTGCGACACCCTGCGCCCCCTTAGTTAAGGTCCGCCCTCCTGTCTTCCGCTTCCGTCTGGATGTCTCACTAAGGTTCCGCTGCGCACCAGGGATTCTCTTCCCTTCCAGATGACATCAGAGCGTAGAGCATTTTTTGCTTCCCGCGCTCTGTAATGGCGGATTTTGAAATTTACAGTCTCTGTGGCGCAGTTAAAATTCAGCTTGCGCGCGCCCAGCTATGGCGGCTGATTCACAACGGTCACTAATCACGGCACACAATGCCCGTACCGGGCACGATAGATCCTGTTCATGATGCCAGGTTGTGGAGCCCACTGGGACGGGGTACTCGGTGCCGGACCGGGGTATTGCTGGGTGGTCCTGGTCTGGACCGTGTCCCGGGTTCACACAAGTAATTGGGGTGTATTTACAGGGGATTAGGTTTGTCGTGACGCCACCCATGGGTTGTGGTCAGGGTGACCACCGCTGCTGCAGAACCTCCGGGGATGATGTTTTGGCAGCTTAGATGGAATGGCTCTCCGCAGGTAGGGCCTGGTTCCCCAGGGCAATGATAGATAAAGTCTTTGATGGTGGTTATAGATGTTGCAGGATAGTAGGGGTAGTAGTAGAGATGATGAGAGTGGAGGCAATGGCAGTTTATGAGGGAAAGTGGGGCTTCAGCACAAGGATCACACACACTCACGTTTGTTGTCGTTTTCCAAGTCTTTACTTTGCAGATGGTATTACAAAGTATTGTCCACAGAGTCTGTACCGGGGCCGGGTTGCTCCCACCCTGACCGGGTCCTTGGCTTCCTACTTGTGTGCTTTGTGTGGGGCCCTGCTGCCGCTTTTAGCTGAACTGCTGGCCCTGTCTCCCCTCACAGGTACCAATCTGCTAGGCAACTTGAGTCCTCTGTGTCACTGACCCCTCCGTGTTGCTTTGCTATGGTACAGTGAAGATGGTGGACCTTCACTATCCCGGTATTCACTGTCCTGTCTGTCTCAGGCACAGCCTCGGATCTGGTATCCGTCCTAAGCGCCTCTCCGGGGCTGAGTTTATGGTAACTACTTGTCCCGGGTATGTTCCTCTGTTCCTCTGACTCCTTTCCTCAGACCTCTCAGGACCTCCACTGCCACTTGACTCTCCTCCAACTCCAGACTAAACTAAACTCCCACTCAAACTAACTGACTAACTGTCACTCCTGCTCTGAGGTAAACAACATTAGCTCCTCCCACTCTTGCAGGTGCCACCTAAGCTCCTCCCACTTTCTAGTGTAGTGTTGTGTGGGGAGTAAACCTGTGTTGTTGTTTCTATGGCACATTAACCCTTGGGGTGCCACATTAGGAGTGGCTGTGTAATTAAACACAATAGCCATCACACATAAGACACTAAAGAAACGTAAGTAACTAGGTCATTTCAATTTGTGTATAGTTCTCTATAAGCACAAAGAAAATGGGTTACAATTGAAAAAGAGGGAAAGTCAAAATATGATTTCAGAATAGCCAATGGAGTGAGAGTACTTCAAAACATCTTAAGAAGGATATGAAAAGAATATGATGTATGAAATAATAAAAGGGAGTAAAAATTGATTATTACAAAAACAACAAACAACACCCTAAAACATAAAGATTATTCCTGAAAAGGTCGGTCAAAGGGAATCTGTCAGCAGATTTTTGCTGCCTCATCTAAGAGCAACATGATGTAGAAAAAGAAACCCTGAATCCAGTTAAGTATATAATAGATTGCTGGCTGAAGCCATTTTGACACAATCAGATAATTATTTCAGGAAAACAGCAGAGCTGGGATAACTGCCCCTGCCCACATCAGGCTCTCCATAGAGATTGTGCATTGACTGTGAGGTGAAAATCACAGCAGGGGGCGTGTCGGACTGCCATGTGTGTGACAATGTAGTCCTGTAATGACTGAAATGTAACCTTTTAGTTTATATAAACAATTACAACCTGATCAGAGAAGCACAGTTGCTTTTTAATAGAATGCTGTCTCAGCAAACATAGCAAAAACCTGCTGACAGATTCCCTTTAAATAGCTTCCTTTGAAATTGATGTGCATGGAATGAAGAATTACATGGTACCCCTCACAAGGGACACAGTCTGATTAGATATGAAATCATTTGAAGATAAAAATGTTTCTACACAAACGATGGCATAGTTAAACTAGAAAAAATCAAAACTGATTCTTATCATGTGCACAACTATTTTTTGCACTTTCTGTCAGTATATCATAGAAAACAATGTAGTGTTTGTTGTAGAAATTACAGCCCTTCCACTGTGTCTAAAATTACTCTGAAACACAAAGTGCAAAAAATAAAACCCTTTTCAAATGCAGTATTTTGTTGTCTCACTGCTAAAAATAAATGTAGGATAAAGAAAAACCTCCACTAGTAACAACAATTTAAACAATAACAGTTTACAAAGGAAAAGTTTCCTCTGATTCTAGCAATTGTAGGTTATAAAACAAAAGAATAGATTTTCAACCAACACTTGATGTCTGTAATTTGTATTACTGTGTAAAATGATGTATTTCAAAAAGTAGGATTTTCTTCTTTTTTTAATATAAAATATAGGTCTGTATTTGTGTTATGTTTCAGTTAGTATTTTTGTTGAACTATGTATGTTACTGACTCGGCCTCCGATGTGCTGACAGCACATAAAGTTAACACTATGTTTTGTGGTTTGCAAAAAAAATAATTACATAAAAGTTAAACAGGTATATTTAAGAGTGATGTCTGTTATATGTTTTATTATTAAATGTACTGTAGATTTGTGTAAAAAGGTTTCCTTATTTGTGTTAATTGTCAAATGACAAACTCAATTAAAAATGACAAAATATGAAGATATTCATAAATACAAATATTAAGTATACAAACTGTATGTATTATAAATATTTGCCAATTTGATGGGTTTTGTAGCTAGTTCGCACGAAGTGAACATAGCATCTTTGGTAGAAATTTAGGGGAAATTAATTTCAATGATTGGCCCTTCAGAGAAAATATTTGTAAGGCTGCTTTCACATTGGTAAATTTTGAATCTGTTGCCTATGGATTCCCACGCAACAGGTGTGGTGCCCTGCCAGTACAGGTAACCAGAGACCTACCTTAAACATGGATGGATTTCCACAGTGGGTACCCCATCCACATACCACACCTTCCACCCCAGACCTGTAGGGGGAGCCCCACTTGCTGCCTTTAAGCAAGACCCCCTATAGATATTGGTTCTGGGGCGGAGTTAGACAGAGTGTGCAGTCACTAGGAGAACTGTGAAGGCGTCCTGGTGTGTTGTAGCAGCGCTAGGCCTGAACCAGTTGACAAAAGAACAGTTAGAACAGTTATCAGCCTAGCCAGTGCAGGGGCCGAAAAGTGAGGTCGAAGGCAAGGTGTAAAGTCATAGAGAAAAAGCAGACTGGGGGCAGAGGAGCCATACTGGTTCTCCCCAGAAAGCCACCCAGACACCGGAGTCCCAGTCTGCAGGAGTGCATTTAAACCAGCATAGATGCTGGTTCACCATGGAGACCCCAGTCTCCCGGGCATCTGTGTAAGCAACTAAGAAGGGAGCCATGCTCCGCAGGAGAGGATACAGTGGTAGTCTACACAAAGGTTTCCCACTACAACACAAAGGTGACAGAAGAGCAGAGGAGGTCAGGCCAAGTTACACACAGGTCAGGGGCTTCACAAAAGGAAAAGAGATGAGGAGGCCTTATACCCACTCACTGAAGTGTTTCCCGACCACCGGAGAGTACCCTGGACATTACCTGCAATTCCACCAGTAAAGGTACAGAAACAACTTACGATGTGTTGTCGATTCCTTGGTCCCTGACCCCGTCCACTATGGATGCTGCCATAGCTGCCGGCCAGCACGGCCAACTCCGTACATCAATCCCTGTCACCTCATCACAGCCCCGGGGACCCTGCTCCACCTGTGGGGAGCTATACCCCCCAGCTGCCCATCCATCATCCCTGGAGGCCCACAGCAGGGCTGGTGCATTCATCAGAAATCACAGGTGGCATCACGACAAACTTTTATCATCTTTTTCTTTTATTCCCTTCCTACATTTCCCCAATTTTTGGGCCCACCACCAGGGCTATGGGTCCGGGTGGGTCACCAGTGACATCCATCCAACTCCACACCCGGGTTCCGAGTCCTCATAGACCCCTGGGTGAGTCACAGGCAAACTGGATGCTGCAAGCAGCATCCGTTTACGCTCTTTTCATGGATCTGTAGGGTTTAAAATGACTCGCCTCCTAGGGGGCATGTCATTAACGACTGCGTCACGTGCATGTCCTGCACATGCACAGTTCATGTGTCATAGTCCGGTAGTACGGATCCGCTGGTATCCGTACTGTTCATGGCTTTCCGTGCCCATAGGCATTTGCTCTTAATTTTCACGTGGTGCCTCGGATCTGTGTGAATCCGCGGCATCACATTATTTTTCACAGAGACCAAAAACGTAGCAAGATACAATTTTGGACTCTGTGAAAACTATGCTTTGCTGCGGATCCACAAGGATCCGCAGCAAAACAATGACACAAGGATGCCCTCAGGTGTGTTTTCCTTCCCATTTGAAAGACAATGGGGCCAAAAACTGATCCGTGGGCATCCTGTTTTTGGTGGATCCACACAAATCAAAATGGCTGCCAGTGTGAAGGCAGCCTAACTTTTAAAAGAAACTCATCATTTAAAAACCCTTTTACCCTGCAGATACAGGGCTTAATATTCAACTTAAAAGCATTCTGATCACATGTAGTTGTCACAATAAGAGCCCCGCTACTGGAGAGATTGAAATTTATTCCTTCTGGAAGCCTTTAGCTTTCAGACACACGGGCGCAGCTAGTGCTGTTTCAGTTACCACTCAGTGCCATGTCCCTGGCACTGACTGACAGCTGATTCTGTACTAATTCAATGTCAGTCTGTGCTAGAGGAAATGGTTTCAGCAGCCTATCACTATGCATTTAGTGGTTACTGAAACCGCATCGGCCATGTTCCTGTGACTGAAAACCTGAGGCTGCTTGGAGAAATAAAGCTACTTTCTTCTTGGCAGTAGAGCTCTCAGTGCAATGGCATTGTGGCGCCCCGCAACGAGTGCGTCACAAGGGAGTATTGCAGCCGCAATATTCTCTAGACAAAGCAGTGCAATGGTTAACTCAGAGATCCAACCCAACATACAACACCTAGAACAGGGGACCAATCATAGGTCCTGGTGGGTGGAGTGTTAGGGTAGTGAGTTGGAACAGAGTCTAGTCTGGAATATAGAACCTAGAACACAGAACTTGGAGAGGAGCGGGGGCTCCGCACTCCGTGCGGGCCCCTGGGCCGTCACCGGTCGGGTGTCAGCACCTGAGGCCTTAACCACCGGGAATGGGCATATCTACACGGGTTCCCAAAAGACTCCCGTGCCCACAACTTACAGCCGGTTCACTGGTACCGAAGCTGGCAGCAGTTCACCTCTGCCACGCGAACCAGCCCCGTGGAGGAGCAGCTTTATAGGAGCACCCCACCACCAGCCAGTTTCCAGTCGTCTAACCAGCGGTGTACCCACCGAGGGACCCAAGGCTCCCCAAAGAATCCAGAACGTACATCATGGATAGGGCATTGAAGCAGCCTCCCCGTACCCGACCTGGTATTCCTGGGCGACGCTGGCAAGAGAAGCTAAGGAGGTAGAAAGGAGGTACACTGCGGATCTCTGAGGAGCACTATCACTGCTGAGTCCACCCGGTCTTCTACTCAACCACTGTAAGCCATGTACTGCCTGCTGGTTACAGTAAAGAACCGTTGCAGAGACTAACTGTGTCCGTGTCTCCTTATGAACTGTCCGTCATGAACTAAAGGTAACCGCAGCTGCCGCACAACATCTTGAGCAGCTCCAGCCCCCGGGGATCACCGCTCAGCCTGTGGGGAGCGTAACATCTTGCTGCTGTCCATCACCCCGGGAGGTTCCGCAGCGTCGGTAGCCCTTACCGAATCTACTCATAGGTGGCGTCACGAAGAAAACAAATTAAACCCCCCTTTAATCTGTTCCCGTAAGACGTCCTCAATTTTGATCTGCACTACACCGGGCCCCACTACCGGCAGGCGCGGTCCACCCGTGACAAGGAAGGAGAAGAATCGCCTGTATAAACCGGGAGTAACCCTGGCCCCTGGTGTGCGTCAGAAAATGGCGTCACGAACAGGATACGAGCAGGCCCGTTATCCAACGGGTATATTGTGCTTAAACTGGACTTTATTGTCTACAATCTGGACTTTGTTCGTCCCTAAAAGAACTTTCCCGCCTTTACACCATTGGGTCAAGATGGCGCCCAAGATGGCGTTCCCGCCACAAGAAGCCGCCACGTGAAGCCCAGGAGTGAGTCAACCCCACCCTCACTGTGGGAGGGCTAAAGACAAAAGGCGCCAAACTCTTTGTCCGCCCTGATTGCTCGAATCAACCATGGGGGCGGACCCCAAAGACTTTTCCCACGATTGGACTACAAAAGCCCAGAGGAGATGGGAGTGTCATACATAGACACACAGACGGAATTCCTGACCAGCTCAACCAGAACGTCTTACCGGTTGATCGGGTGTGGTTTCCCTCCAAAGAAGAATGGCCAGCATGAGACTCCAAGACCTGATGCGGGAGGTCGAGGCGGAGGCCAGAGCAGCCATCAGCCAACCGGGTCCGGATCCTGCCCTTACTATAGACGGCAGCCCCGACTTCTGGCTAGAGGCTCTACAAGACCTCGGGTGCGGTTACTAGAGACAGTGGAATGGACGATCCGTAGCTGGAGCGCGACCCTAGGCAGACGACTACACCATGCGATGCAGCAGAGCCGACCGGGTGCAGCTTCTCCAAGCCCAGACGACGTCACCAGCTTCTCGACCGCCTCACCCTCGCCTACCACCTGTCCTGCTCCGTCACCTGAGCCAATAGACTGTGTCATTCCGGTGGAGGCCGCAACTCGACCCGTTCCAGCGACCAACATCGCAACCGATTCCGTTCTTGAGCCGGAGCTCATAACACGCTCCATGGAAGAATTAGATCTCTACCAGGTTCCCACTGAGGAACCCGCGACATGTTTCACCACTACAGAGACAGTCGCCTGTTTTGTCCCCGTACCGGAGGCTTCCCTTGCAACTACAGAGGCCTACCTGGTAACCGGGATTGAAACACCTTTACCTGCGGAAACAGATGAAGAGGCAGGCAGCCTGGAAGCCCTGCAGGACGTCCCTACGGAAGGATCCGCAGCACCACCGCCCCGTTGTACAACGGAACAAGCTTTAACGTCTTTCATCATCGAGCAGCCTGATGTGGTCATCGAGGAAGAGGTCGGAGAGGATGACGACGAGACCCACAGCACCGCTGAGGATTTCGACACCGGGTTCGCTTGGGGAGACAGCAAGGAACTTCCTTCCGGGCACACAGCTCGGGTACACTGGTCGGGTGCACTGCCGACACCTTCCCCTGTGCCGTTCCACCGGGTTCCGATACAGACAGCCCGCCAAGTTCAAGCTTCCCGCCAAACCACCAGCTCCATTACTCATCTTTACACCCCGAGCCGTAACGACGGAGATGTACGCCAGAGACGACGAGAGGAGTGGCAAGCCCGAGAACGTGCCAACATGGAGGCCCGTGCCGAGGCTCGCCGCCAGCCGCCGCTGCCTGATGAACTCCGCCGTGAAGGTAGAATTTCCACCTTTAACTTACATACCGGGTGGGGGTTCGCTTGGGAGGTGGGTTTGAATGAGGAGGTGTTTGTGGGGCGCCGGGACGTTGAGTCCAACTTGCCAAGAGGACATCCCGATCGCGACCTATACCGAGGCGATATAATCACCTATGAGCGCTATGCTTGTGCAGATGGGTGGTTCGCTATCCGGGTGCGCCATCACCCTCAGAGCCAGTGACTTTAAAAAAAAAACTTGAACTTTCATCAATGACTCTGTTACCGTTAATCACTGACCGTGTGATCTTGCGGCTACAGCCTGGACTCTAGTTAAAGTACAGCCGACCGCCCGCCGGGTCCGCACAAAGTGATTACCTGTTTCTTTGCTTATAACATCAAAGCATTTCTTTACCTGTTTTTCTATTTTAATAAAAGTGTGTCATATATATGTATAAAAATGTAAAAACCTCTGTAATGTGAGTAGTTTGACGCTTGGGGACAAGCTGATTTAACCAAGGGGGAGTGTGGCGCCCCGCAACGAGTGCGTCACAAGGGAGTATTGCAGCCGCAATATTCTCTAGACAAAGCAGTGCAATGGTTAACTCAGAGATCCAACCCAACATACAACACCTAGAACAGGGGACCAATCATAGGTCCTGGTGGGTGGAGTGTTAGGGTAGTGAGTTGGAACAGAGTCTAGTCTGGAAATATAGAACCTAGAACACAGAACTTGGAGAGGAGCGGGGGCTCCGCACTCCGTGCGGGCCCCTGGGCCGTCACCGGTCGGGTGTCAGCACCTGAGGCCTTAACCACCGGGAATGGGCATATCTACACGGGTTCCCAAAAGACTCCCGTGCCCACAACTTACAGCCGGTTCACTGGTACCGAAGCTGGCAGCAGTTCACCTCTGCCACGCGAACCAGCCCCGTGGAGGAGCAGCTTTATAGGAGCACCCCACCACCAGCCAGTTTCCAGTCGTCTAACCAGCGGTGTACCCACCGAGGGACCCAAGGCTCCCCAAAGAATCCAGAACGTACATCATGGATAGGGCATTGAAGCAGCCTCCCCGTACCCGACCTGGTATTCCTGGGCGACGCTGGCAAGAGAAGCTAAGGAGGTAGAAAGGAGGTACACTGCGGATCTCTGAGGAGCACTATCACTGCTGAGTCCACCCGGTCTTCTACTCAACCACTGTAAGCCATGTACTGCCTGCTGGTTACAGTAAAGAACCGTTGCAGAGACTAACTGTGTCCGTGTCTCCTTATGAACTGTCCGTCATGAACTAAAGGTAACCGCAGCTGCCGCACAACATCTTGAGCAGCTCCAGCCCCCGGGGATCACCGCTCAGCCTGTGGGGAGCGTAACATCTTGCTGCTGTCCATCACCCCGGGAGGTTCCGCAGCGTCGGTAGCCCTTACCGAATCTACTCATAGGTGGCGTCACGAAGAAAACAAATTAAACCCCCCTTTAATCTGTTCCCGTAAGACGTCCTCAATTTTGATCTGCACTACACCGGGCCCCACTACCGGCAGGCGCGGTCCACCCGTGACAAGGAAGGAGAAGAATCGCCTGTATAAAACCGGGAGTAACCCTGGCCCCTGGTGTGCGTCAGCATCAAATAGTTTAATAGCATATTATTCATGTCAGGTTCCCCTTTAAGACAGGGGTCACACAAGTGTATAAAAATTGTTCAGATTTTCTGCTCTTAGGGCTGTCCGAGTGTAATCTAATTATTATTGTGTGTGTAATGTGAATTGAATATTATTGTACATTATTTATCTCCCATGCTTGGCTTAAGCCAGGGGTGTCAAACACGTGGCTCACAGGCCACTGGGGATTCACTGTGTAGCCCGTGGAACCATGGACAACTTCAACATGTCAGCAGTACAGTGCAGGAGGGAGCCATGGTCCCCGCTGTGTTTTGACTTGAGAGATTGTGTGTGATAGTGTGTGTGTGAGAATATGTGTGTGTCAGTGAAAGTAAGTGTGTGGGTGTGTAAGTGTGCGTGTGTGAGAGTGAGTGTGTGTTTGTGTGTGAGTGTGTGAGAGTGAGTGAGTGTAAGGCACCTTTCACATCTAATGCAAGGCTGCGTTTTGCTTCATTTGCATTTCTATGTATTTTTACTGCTAAAAACGCATCGAAACACATGCATTTTTGCCCCCATTGATTTTAATGAAAATGCATGCAAAAACGCATGTGCGCTTTGAAAAACGCAAAACACATGCATTTTTGCAAACGCAGACCAAAACGTCACAAGCAACGTTTTGGTCTGCGTTTGCGTTTTGCATTTTTGAAAATGCACATGCGTTTTTGCATACGTTTCCATTAAAATCAATGGGGGCAAAAATGCATTTTGTTGCATTGTTAGCAGTAAAAACGCATAGAAATGCAAATGAAGCAAAACGCAGCCCTTCATTAGATGTGAAAGGGGCCCGAGAGTGAGTGTGAGAATGAGTATGTGAGAGTGAATGGGTGAGAGAATGTGCGTGTGTGAGAGTGTGTGAGAGAATGTGTGTGTGTACGTGAGAGTGAGTGGGTGTAAGAGTGAATGTGTGAGAGAGAATGTGTGTGTGTAAAAAGAAGGTAGACCAGGTTGGGGACATCAGTACAAAAGGGGACCAGCATGGGGGAGATTACTACACTATGGGGGCCAGGATGTGGATATTACTACAAACGGGGTCCAGGATGGAGGACATCACAACAAAAGGGGACCAGGATGGAGGACATCAGTACAAAAGGGGATCAGTATGGGGGTCATCACTACAAAAGGGGTCCTGGTTGGGGGACATTACTACAAAAAGGGGATTAGTATAGGGATATTACTACAAAAGGGCCCATCTCTGTTCCCTCACTGACCTCTCAAACTCACCCCTCCTCCTATCTGACAACAACCTGATGACTTTCTCCTCCCTCTCCCCCTCTACCAATCTCCCTCCTCTCCAGAAACTCAGTCATCCCCGCAGAAATCTTCAACTTATCAATTTTCACTCATTCTCTGAGTCCATTTCCCTATCACAGACCTAGCTTCCTCACTTGACGCTGATGCTACCCCCACCCTCTATAACACCACATTAACTACAGCCCTTGATCAGGTGACACCTCTCACACACACCAAAACCTGCACACACCCGGCAACCCTGGCTCACCACCCTCTCTAAAGAATTACTGCACTCACCACTGCAAAACAAATCACTCCTCTTTAATAAACGCACTGTCCCACAACCCCAAACAATTATTGAAAACTTTAAACTCTCTACTCTGTCCCCCTGCACCTACTCCCCCCCCCTCATCTCTGACGACGACTTTGCTGCCTTCTTCAAACAGAAGATCGACAAAATCAGAGAAAGCTTTGACACACTGTCCCCTCGACCCCCCCATCACAGCCCAACCCTCTTTGTTCAAAGGAAGCTTTTCCATCATGCAGAGGATCAACTCTCCTCCCAACTGTCACGATCACACCTCATCACCTGTGTCCTCGACCTGCTCCCCTCCCACCTAAACCTGAACCTCACCACAGTCCTCATTCCTGCCTTAACCCATCTATTCAACTAATCTCTCACCACTGGCGTCTTCACCTCATCCTTCAAACATGCCTTGATCACACACATCCTCAAAAAAAACCTCCCTTGACCCAGCATCTGTTTCTAATTATTGCCCCATATCTCTCCTCTCCTTCGCCTCAAAACTATTTGAACAACAACATGACTCGCCCCTGGCGGGATCCGTGGTGTACTTGGAACCGGGCCCTATCATCATTGTCTGGGGCTGCAGGATATCACGGTGGCGTGACCTGGTCTGTGATCCCCTCGTTGGGTGGGCAGTTAATTAGGGGGGTTTTAAAAATGAGAGAAATAAAATAAAAGCAAAAATAAAAATGTTTAGGTCGTGATGCTACCCGTGGAATGCGGCCGGTATAGCCACTGCTGCAGTTGGGACCTCTGTAGATGATGGGAGTAGCAGTGAGGATAGTTCAGCTCTCCAAGGGAAGAGCAGGTCCCCAGGGCAACCGTATAGTTTATGGATGTGATAAGGGGAATAGCGGGCCAGAGGGGCTGTGCTGTTGACAGGGTTCAAAGTCACACTCAGGCAGGCTGCTGCTGCCAGCTCGTTGGATTAGTCTAACTCTCTTCAGATGCGGAAATTAGAGTCTCACACAGTGCTGAGCTTTAACCCGGTTTACTTCACTTTCTCGGCAGATGGTTACAACACAGTGCAGTGGCGGTTCCGGTGTGTTCATAGCAGCCGGGATGGCTCATTCAAATCACTCCCTTTCGTGTTCCTTTCTTGGCCCTCTTGGCCTGTCCGTTCTGTTTTTGGTGTTCTCGCCTCTCCTTCCGACTTTACTTGGCTGACTGGCTTACTAAACTTGGTGTTGTCTAGTTTTGTTGCCTCCCCTGACCGGGTTAAGTCCTAACTTCCCCACCCTCCACTTGTCTCCTCTCGCAATCCTGTTGCAGGGCATATTGTCCCTAGTCTTGGAATTGGGAGTGTGTGTTTGGTGTGTGTTTAGGGTGACTGGACTTACCGATCCCGGGTGCTGCGCCATCTAGTGGCGACTGGTCTGCAGGGGCGCAACAAACACGTCCATTCAGAACTATCCTCCCACCTCTTCTACTTCTCCCTCTTTGACTGCCTACAATCTGGTTTCCGACCTCATCACTCCATCGAAAAAGCCCTAACCAAAGTTGCCAGCGAGCTACTGACCGCCAAGAATAAGTGACACTACTCCGTACTCCTCCCCTACTCCATCCTCCTCCTCCTTGACTTATCTGCCGCCTTCGACACCGTTGACCACTCCCTCCTACTTCAGATCCTGGAATCTCTTGGTATCACTGACCTAGCCCTCTAGTGGGTCTCCTCCTACCTAATGGACCAGACTTTCAGCGTCACCCACTCCCACACCTCCTCTTTGTCCTAACCTCTGTCCATTGGCGTCCCCCAAGGCTCGTTTCTGGGACCACTACTCTTCTCCATCTACACCCTCAGTCTAGGACAACTCCTTGAGTCCCAGGGCCTCCAGTACCATCTCTACGCCGATGACACACAGATCTACCTCTCTGGGCACGACATCACTTCCCTAATATCCAAAATTCCACAATACCTGTCCGCCATCTCATCCTTCTTTTCTGCTTGCTTCTTTAAGCTGAACATGGACAAAACTGAGTTCATCGTTTTCCCCCCAAGTGGCTCTCCCCCTCTACTAGACCTGTCCATCCTCGTCAATGACTGCTCACTCTCCCCAGTCCCTGACGCCAAGTGCCTTGGGGTAACTCTAGACTCTTCCCTCTCCTTCAAGCCTCACATCCAAACCTTCACCACCTCCTGTCAACTCCAGCTCAAAACCATTTCCCGGATCCGCACTTTCCTTGACCACAACACTGCTAAAATACTTGTTAATGCTCTCATCATCTCCCGCTTTGACTACTGCAACCTCCTGCTCACCAGCCTCCCTGCTACTTCCCTCGCACCTATCCAATCTATCCTAAACTCTGCCGCTCGACTAATCCACCTGTTTCCCACTACTCCCCTGTCTCCCCCCTCTGTCAAGCCCTTCACTGGCTCCCCACCTCTCAGAGATCCTGATTTAAAACCCTAACCATGACATACAAAGCCATCCATCACCTGTCCCCTCCATACATTTCCGACATAGTCTCCCGATACCTGCCTGCATGCAACCTTGATTCTTCCAAAAGATCCTTCTTTACTCCCCCCTTAGCTCCTCCTCTCCCAACCGCATACAAGACTTCTCCCGTGCATACGCAATACTCCAGAACTCTCTCCTCCATCACATCAAACACTCACCTACCCTTGGTAACTTCAAAAGAAACCTGAAGACTCACTTCTTCCGACAAGCCTACAACCTAAAATGAGTGTTTCCTCACCCGACTCTCATAGACTGTGAGCCTTGGTGGACAGGGTTCTATCTCCCCCTGTACCTGCATCCCTTGACTGTTCATATATATCATACTTCTCATCGTTCTCTCCTCTTCTTATGTAAAGCACCAAGTAATTTAATGGCACTATAATAAATAAATAAAAATAAGAATAATGAAAGATAATAAAAGGAAATCACGATGGGGAACATCCCTACAAAAGGGGACCAGGATGGGAAACATTATAACAAAAAGGGGATCAGTATGGGGGACATTACTACAATATGAGGACCAGGATGATGGCATTACAACATGAAGGGAACCAGGATGGGGACATTACTACATGGGACCAGGATGGGACATTACTACAAGATGAAGCCCAGGAATAGACCATTACTACAAGAAGGGGATCAGGATGGGGACATTACTACATGATGAGGACCAGGATGGGGCATTACTACATGATGAGGACCAAGATGGTGCATTACTACATGAGGACCAGGATAGGGACATTACTACAAGATTAGGATATTACAACATGATGAGGACCAGGATGGGGACATTACTACAAGAGGAGGACCAGGATGTGGGATATATGCTATAGGATGGGGACCAGTATAGGGACATTACCACAAGAAAAGGACCAGGATGGGGACATTACTACAAGAAGGGGAGCAGGATGGGGACATTACATAAAGAAGAAGATCAGGATTTGGACATTACCACATTGAGCAAAAAATGCTGGTATTACTAAAAATGTCACTTAGTCCTACAAGCAATGCGGCCCGCCGATATCAATTTATTTCTATGTGCGGCACACCAACTCAGCCGAGTTTGAGACCCCTCGCTTAAGCCATCCATATACCATCCGTAAGGTATCCATATGCCATGCAATTTTGGCCAGGCTTTTGCAATAACATTTTTAAGTAAAGTTAAAGGTGCTGCTTGTTTGTTATTAGAACCCCATAAAAAAAAACCTCTATAAGGCACGACATTGGGACCACATAAATATTTTATTCATATTTACCAAAATGTTAGCCTGCTTCCCTTTGGCTGTCAGTTCAACATTATTATTATTAATTTATATAGCACCATTAATTCCGTGGTGCTGTACATGAGAGGGCTTACATACTATAGATATAGTTTACCGTAAACAAATTAACTATGACAGACTGGTACAGAGGGTAGAGGACCCTGCCCTTTCGGGTTTACATTCTACTGGGCAATGGGGAAAGAGACAAGAGGTCAGGGGTGCAGCAGATCTGGTGGCGGGGAGGCGGCAGCTCCGGTGGCGGTGGGGCAGCATTTCCGGTGGCGGTGGGGCGGCAGCTCAGTCATTGCAGGCTGTAAGCTACTTTGAAGGATCCGAGCTTGGTGGATAATCGGATGTGTTGGTGTGCAGAATTCCAGAGGATGGGGGATATTCGGGAGGAATCTTGGAGGCGGTTGTGTGAGAAATGGATGTGTGGAGGGGAGGAGGTGGTCTTTGGAGGATTGAAGATTACATGAGGGAAGATAGGGGGAGATTAGTTCAGAGATATAGGGAGGAGACAGGTTATGAAGGCTTTGTAGGTCAGTGTTAGTAGCTTGAACTGGATTCGTGGGGAAATCGGGAGCCAGTGGAGGGATTTGCAGAGGGGATAAACAGGGGAGTAGCGAGGAGAGAGGTGGATTAGTCGGGCAGCAAAGTTGAGGATAGACTGGAGAGGTGCAAGAGTGTTAGCAGGGAGGTCACAGAAGAGGATGTAGCAGTAGTCAAGGCGGGAGATGATGAGGGCATGTACAAGAATTTTAGTAGATTGAGGGCTAAGGAAAGGACAGATTCTGGAAATATTGGAGCTGGTGGCGACAGGAAGTGGCAAGAGTTTGGATGTATGGTTTGAAGGACAGGGCAGAGTGGAGAGTTACTCTGAGGCAGTGAATTTGATGCATGGAACACAGCATGATACCATTTACCATAATAGATATATCAGGTGGTGAAGATGAAAGATCGGATGAAGGAAAGATGATGAGCTTGGTTTTGTCTATGTTGAGTTTAGGAAGTGAGAGGAAGGAAGAAGGAGGATATGGCTGAAAGACACTCCGGGATTTTGGGCAGCAGAGAGTTGACATCTGGGCCAGAGAGGCAGATCTGAATGTCATCAGCGTACAGGTGCTATTGAAAGTCATGGGACTTTATGAGTTGTCCTAGGCGAAGGGTATAGATGAAGAAAAGTAGGAGCCCCAGGACAAGAGCCTTGTGGGCCTCCAACAGAGAGAAGGCAGGATGAGGAGGTAGTGTGTGAGTGGGAAATGCTAAAAGTGCAGTTGAAAAGTATGAGGCAATCCAGGACAGGGCAAGGTCTTTGATGTCAAGGGAAGAAAGAATCTGTAGTAGGAGAGAGTGGTTAACTGTGTCAAACTCAGAGAACAGGTCTAGAAGGAGGAGGACGGAGAATTGTCTGTTAGCTTTGGCTATAGGTCGTTGGTAATTTTGGTGACCTACTACCTGACATTCAATCAGGCAGAGCATGTACTGTATAACTGGGTGTTATTTCGCCATTTTGGGTGTTTCACCCAGTAATCGGAGATCCTAAGGGGCAGTGCAGACTCTGGGTACATCCACAGTTTTGAAAACAGAGCACAAGAGGACACTTCCAGTGCCTGTATGGGGAGCTCAGATGTCATCCAGACAATTTTTGTGCTTCTATCTAAATTACTGACAACCTTTGACTCTCTGTTGATGGACCTCCGACCTGGAATCACATTCTAATATACAAATATGTGGAGGTTTATTTAATCAGAGGAACTAAGTCTGCTGACCCTGAAGTAGATGATCAATGTTTGTACATTTATGTGTTGTCCCAATGTGTCAATACGTCTGATTCCTTGCTATCTGCACACTTTGTAACATTTTTGACTCAAATATTTCATTTGTAACTTTTGTGCTTATGATGTTGGTCTAACATTGTTTTTTGTTTTTGAGACCTCTCTTTGAGGCCCACTAGAAAGGTCTAATATTTTAAATAATGTGCCATGTGTCTGTTGTGGCAACTGTTATAACGGCAAAAGCAATGTTTATGCACACAAGCATCACTGCTAATACACTTACCTGGAAGCATAAAAATAATATTGGTAATGATGAGCTATTACATGTATTTGTTTACATGTGTCCCGTAACATTCATGTTTTTACATGTTATTGTCAGTATTGAAGTACGTTTTGGCCTTTTGCATGTTAGCTTTGACTCCTTGTCTTTTGGCGTTGAAATACGTGTAGGTGTTGGATGTGTGATTCATCAAAAGCCACAACATTGTAAATTTAATAATGCATGCCACAATGTATTCCATCACTAGTTGCCACATATGTTTTTTTGGGGTTGCTGTGACTGTTGTATCAATGCAGGCAGTGTTAGCGCACCATTTTTCAAAATATAGCACTGTATTTAATGTTTGTCACCTTTGTCTGACTATTAATTGTTGTCCTTTCAAATGTTCCTCACTTGGTTTATCTCATCTGACCTACCATATTCCACTTTACATCTTGAATTCCTCCTTGGCAAGTCCATAACGTCTGCAATTGTTGGGGCAACTGCCACTGAAATCTGGAACCTCATTCAACCATCTGTAATGCCAAAGAAACAGAACTGGAAGACGTTAGCTGGGGAATTCATGAACACATTTCAGTTCCCACATTGTATAGAGGCCTTGGGTGGGAAAAATATCTGCATTAAGAAGCCACCGCAGTCATGGACCCAATATTTCAATTACAAGCAATATTTTTCTATTCTTCAGTTGCTCTTTGTCTACAGCACACACATGTTTAGAAATGTTGATATTGGGGCCTTTGAAAGAACTGTAGATTATTTTATCTTCAGGTCATCTGTATTGGGTCAGTGGCTTCGAAATAAAAATTTGAATGTATCACCCACCACGGCCTTTATCAGTATCCAGTGGAGAGCATGTGCCTTATGTTGTTGTTGCAAATGAGGCCATTCAACTTACATGCCAAGTTATAAACCTCTTTTCCCGCTGACGCCTCGTTCAGCACCAGCATGCTGTCAGCTACCGTCTTGCATGTGCCCAGCGAACAGTAAAATGTGCATTTGCAATTTTGTGTGTCAAATGGAGGGAAATTATGTCAGCCCTCCAATTGAGCCTAGAAAATTTTAATGGTTTTATGAAGGCATCTGTCTGTAGGATCAATGTTAAGCTGTCTATATGAGCATGTAGGACATAGGAAGCTGAATACCTTGATATCTGCAATCTGATATCTTAGTCCATGTTTTGCTTAGATGTGAATGAAAGGTTCCACGCTATGGGTAGGAGAATGATCTGCATAAGAATTTGTCTCCAAAACTTTCTTTTAATAAAATGGAAAGTTATCAGTTTGAGACCATGTAACTAACTATACAGTAGAACTGAATTTTGTTACCCAAGGCTACTTTCACATTGCAATTTTTTCCTAGGAAAGGACAGGATCAGATGTGTGCCTCCGGTTGCCATTTCTGTGTCCGGGATTTTCACGGATCCGGACACAGAAAGAGCTGGAAGGAACCTGAGCCTGCAAAGCACAGCCAAGTGTGGCACTTTCACTTTCGCAATGCACTGTATATACATACATTGCGGAAGTAAAATAAAACAAATAAAACTGATTGGTTGTGGCGAGCGGGCAATTTAAACCACTCAGCTGATACGGTCATCTGACCGATCAGCTGTTCGGGTTGCCCTGCCCGCTCAGCTGATCTAGGTCCTTACACCCTCAGAGCTAGATGCCGCACATCGGAGAGGTGAGGATTTTTTTTTTTAACACTTGCTTCACTTCTTCACTTCACTTATACATATATTTCAAGAGTGAAATTAAATAGTAAAGAGCAGTTTTAGTGTACTGAGCATGCTCAGTACACTACGATCGAGTCTTGGAAACGATTCAGTTTATTCCCGTATTTGCGCTCCATAGGCCCCATGTTATTTGACACAGACGGCATCAGATTCGATTGTGTCCGATTTGGTCCACCGTGCCCAAAATCAGAGCAGTCTCTGATTCTGGGTATAGCAAAAAATCAGATACAATCAGATCCGTTACATTTTTGACACAATCAGATGGCCATAAAGGACCAATCCGTGCTCATAGGGATACATGGGGGCCAAATTGGATCCATGGCTATCCGTTTAACAATGAATTGCCACGGGTCTTCAAGAATCGTGATGTGAAAGCAGCCTTACAAACACGTTTACTGCAGCTCTTACAGCTCTGTTGTATTGTAAGAATATTACAACAATGAATGTGAGATGGAGGCTGAAGCCTTGAGAAGAACTTGATACACAGCTATGCATGGAGATCAGGATTAGTAAAGAGCAGCCATTACACATTACACTGGTAATGGCCAATTCTATTTAAAATAATCTGTGGAGACATCATCTCATGCAGATTTGTGTACTGCTACCTGTAGCCTGGAACAGCTCATTTACATTTAAGAAAAAATGTGACTATCTCTTAAATACAACATTAGATTGCAGATATCAACGCATTATTTTATTCAACTTTGTAAGTCCTCCATGCACATATAGATGGCTTAAGAGAGTTGGTTTTACTGGCAAATTTCCTTTGACATTGGGGGCAGACCACAACAGCCAAGTCAGTAGTAAACAATGTGCTTGTTTCATCCTGCTCCTACCCAGATTAAATGCATGCTTAGTTCCTTGCCACTGGCCAATAGTACTTAAAGGTCTTGTCCTGGACTTTGTTGGGATATTTTAACTATGGGACTAAATACTTACTGGCAGTTAATTGCTAAGTTCCTGGCCTTTCTACCCAGGCACGATAAATCATAGTTCACTAGCTTCATTTGAACTGACATCCAGGGGCAGACGTACCGTGGTGCAGCTGGTTCAGCTGCACCAGGGCCCCGACTGGGTAGGGGGCCCCTCAAGCACCTGTAGGGGGCCCCCCGTGACCCTGTGTCAGAGGAGAGGAGGTTAACTGAGGGAAGCTTCCTGCTTCCCTTGGCTGTTCCCGCCCCTCCTCTCCTCTGCAGCCCCGGCTCCCAGACCTTCAATGCGCGGCTCGCCGCAGGTAGGAGCCGCTCGCACCCACCCCCCCGCTCCACAGCTGCAGCTGCTAGCACCCATAACCTACCCACCCCGCCGCTCCTCAGCTAAAGCTGCTAGTACACCCCCACCCCCGCTCCTCACCTGCAGCTGCACCAGGGCCCGCCGGGCTGAAGGTCCGCCACTCATCAACAATACAGTGCCACGCTTTGAACACAGGAGAGCAGAAGAGAAGACACTGCCCTGTTATTCTAATGTCACAATGAGCTGAAGAATCGCCACCAAGAGCTGTACATGACCATTCTGAGCTGGAACAGATTATCGGAGAGCACAAAATACTGGTAGTTAGTATCTACCTGACTGTAAGTTCTTAACCCTACAGCCAAAAAAAAACTGAAAGCCATGGATAATCTCTTTAAATGGCGACTCCAACACGAGAAAGCTCCAAAACATGAGTCGCAGTATCATTACACTAACCTGATTGATGGAAAAGCTAGCTTAAAGCTAAGACATAATATGTTCTGAGACTGACTCAGAGACTTGAAAGAGCTGGTCTCACTTATAAGTGATTAGTTACACATAGAATCATATAGCACCCAAACTGCACCACTTCTCTGCCATTGATGACTAGCAAGCTGCTGTTTATATAGTACTACATATTGCAAAATGTGTTATTACGGCATGATAATACATTTTGTCTTCTCCAAGTGGATCACATGCGTTTTAGAGCTGACATCTTGAGGATATTGGGGAAGTCAAAGCATATCAGTGATAGATTAAGCTCTCACATCAAGACTGGAGCCTTAATTTGGCATATAGGCTGATAAAAACTATTGCTTATATGACATACCTATTCTTAGTACTCTGAAAAGTGGCTGTATTTCTGTTCTTTTTTCTCCATTGGGCCAGGATAGATTGGTATATCATTCTGCATGAAGGATCAAACTGAAAAGAAAAGTTGTTTGGCTTGCCAAGTCTTTCTTGTCCTTTTTTTTTTTTATTATCATTTTTTTTATTGCTTTTTCAAAATTTGACAAAAAAGTACATTAAATATATTAAACATCCAAATGTATATAACATAACATGTCATAAACAGATTTGCTCAATGGGTCATATAGCAACTAGAGCGTTCAGTCTTATTCAGTTATTTCTTCTAAAGTTGTTCTTACTAATATTTGAAGTTTTGTTGAGTTTAGTAACACCATGTCGAACCTTTTCACTGTTTTTTTTTTCAAACAGTCCCACCCTCCTTCCCTCCCTCCCTTGATGCAATTGTATATCACCTGTAAATCTCGATGTCCTAAAGCAATATTCTTCATATTATATCTTAAGCATTTCCTCTCAGTCTACCCAGTGTGCCCTCAAGCTCTGCTATAGCATACCAAGCTGTCTTTCTGAAAGGGGAGATAAACGTCTCCATTTCCGAATCGGAAAGTTCTCTTTCTGCAAATATTCTCCATTTGCGAAAGAATTTTTCTACAAGATGGGTTGGGTTTTTCCTAGCCTCAGTAGCTTCGAGGTGTAGCACTTTTTTAATGGTGTTGCGGAATGTCTCTATCCCCGATAGGGTCTTCTCCAGCCAATGCCTCAAGATCAATCGTTTAGCCACTATGGCTATAGTGTGAAACAATATGTGAGGAGAGCCTTGGTCAAGTGTGTCTCCGTGATAGTGAAAGAGCCAAAGCATTGGGTTGAGCCGCCCTTCATTTATGAAGTGTCCTCTGGCTAGGCATCCCACTTCCTCCCAAAACTGTGCTGATTTCTGGCATGACCATATACCATGTTCTAAATCTGTCATTGCATCCCTACACTTGGGACAATTTATCCACCTGTTTTGGTTGGCTGGTGAGGGTGGGATGTTGAAACCCTGTATAGCTCCATGCATTAATCTAAATTGTGTATCCCTCCACATTTCATTTGTAACTGCTTTCCTCATGGACTGCCATCCCTGTATTATCTTGTTTGGCAAATCACTTTCTCCAAAGTGTTTTTTCCACCTGGAGAAAGGCCCTCTCGGTCTTGATGGTCGAAGTGCACCTCCCAAATTGCTGTATATTGTACGTATGGACGTGTCCTCCACCCTTGCACACATCAAATCCTCCCATATTTCATTTGTGAATTCCCCTGAAATGTCATGCAAGTTAGTCAAGAGGTGATGGTAGAGCTGTTGGTACTGTAGTACATGCAATCCAGGTAGATTGAACTTAGTCAGGACCTCTGCTCGTGTTAGCCATCTCCTCTCTCCCACATGCATGAGATCAAACAGCGTCTTCACCCCTCTAGATTTCCAACTTTTAAATAGAGAGTTTTCACGTCCCAAGGGAAAGGATGGACACGCCCAGGGATCAAGTCTCACTGAGATCTTCCAAGAGAGACCCAATTTAGAACGGACATTTTTCCAGGTCATAACTGTGTCTCTATAAATCGTAGTGTGCTTCAAATGGCATGGTATCATAGAAAGGGGTGTGTGTAGAAGTGACGCTAAATCCCATGGACCTGCATATTCTCTTTCCAGATCTATATCAGAGAATCTAGTTGACCCCTTAAGCCAGTCCAACACATGTCGCATAATGCATGCCAGGTTGTACCCTCTGACATCAGGCAACTGTAAGCCTCCCTTCTCCGTGGATTGAAGTAAAAAATTAAGTGCGATCCTAGGTCTCTTGCCCCTCCATAGAAACCTAGAGAAGGCATTGTTCAACCTCTTAACGTCTAAATGTGTCAGTAGTAAGGGGATTGTCTGAAGTGGGTATAGAAGTCTGGGAAAGCTAATCATCTTGATCAGGTGGGCACGTCCCAATAATGATAGAGGTAATCCTTTCCACCTCTCCAACTCTTGCTCTATTTTCGCGATAATAGGGACAAAGTTATATCTATATATCAAACCCATCGTCCTGGCTAGACATACCCCCAGATATTGTATATTTTCCTGTGCTACCCGAATGCCCCCCAGTAGTTCAACCCTCCGCCACGGACATTGTTTATGTATGAAGAAAATCTCGCATTTATCTCTATTTAGTCGGAAACCAGAGAAAGCACCCACTCTCTCGATGACATCCAGGACATTAGCTAGGTCTCTCCCTGGGTTCCGCATAAAGAGCATGATATCGTCTGCGAAGAGAGATATCCTCGCTTCCTTTCCCCCAACTTTCAAGCCCTCATATAACTTGTGTGTGTCTAGATATATTGCCAACGGTTCTATGGCTAGGTTGAAAAGCAGCGGGGACAATGGACATCCCTGTCTCGTCCCTTTTTCTAGCACAAACGTATCTGATACAAAACCTGGTGTGTTCACACAAGCTTTTGGAGTATTATAAAGGGATCTTATATATTGTCTGAATGGGCCGTCGAGACCAATAACATCTAGCACCTGCTCCAGCCATGACCACCTCACATTGTGGAACGCTTTTTCTGCATCCAAGGTGATCACGGCTGGATCGGCGTCTCCTCCCTCCCCTTTATGTCTTGCTACATCTATTAGTAACATTGCTTTACGTATGTTGGTAACTGTTGAGCGTCCTTTTACGAAGCCCGCTTGTCGGGGGTTAATTAGTCTAGGGAGAATGGTGGCCAATCTGTCCGCCATGATTTTGGAGATTATCTTTAAGTCCTGGTTTATTAATGAGATTGGCCTATAGCTGGCGGGGTCAGTCAGTGGCTTTCCTGGTTTCGGAAGTAATTTAATGTGGGCTAGATTCATTCTGTCTGGTATAAGTCTACCCTGCAGGAAGGAGTTGTATAGATCTGTAAGTACCGGGGACACCTGTTCCCTGAGGGACTTATAAAAGGCTCCTCCAAATCCGTCTGGACCCGGTGCTTTACCCGAGGGTAATTGTTTTATTACCCCTTCAATGTTTTCCACGGAAATGAGTGCATTTAGATATTGTTTATCCTCCTCTGTCAACCCTGGTATGTCGATGTCTTTTAACCAGTCCATGCCTCTCAAATTCCCTCCGTTCTCATCTTTATAGAGGGATGCATAGAACTTTCCCAATACCCTGGTGATATCCTTGGGTCCCGACCAGACATTCCCATGTCTATCTTTAATTTCTAGTATGGGTGTCGCTGGATGTCTCCCCTTCGCTAGGCATGCAAGAAGTCTACCCACCTTGTCTCCGTACCTGTGAAGTTCCATCTCCAATTTGCTTCTATACATACATTCTTTCCTATTTGCCCATACGTCAAATTCTTTTTTTGCTTCTATCCAATTTAGTTTGTCTCCCTCTGTAATTGTCTGTTTGTAATGCTGATATGCTCCCCTTACTGTCATACTGGACTTCAGATATTGGTCTTTGATTTTGTTTTTCAGTCTTGTTTGATATGCCATGACATGTCCTCTCAACACCACTTTAGCTGTCTCCCAAAAGAGCCCCGGGTCTCCCCTGTGAGTCTCATTATTTAACGCGAAGTCAGCCCACCATTCCTTCAGCATATTGTTGAAGTCCTCCTCCCTTGTCATGTTGTCAGGAAACCTCCAAATGTAGTCTGTTCCTTTTTGATGTGTCTCCCTGGTTTCCACCACCACCGGGCTATGGTCGGAGATGACCATGTTCTCTATAGCTGTTGTGGCCACTCTCTGAAAAAGTAGTGGTGAGGTAAGGAGCATGTCAAGTCTCGACCAGGACCCATGTGGATGCGAAAAGTGCGTGAAATCCCTCTCCAATGGATGCATTACCCTCCACGTGTCCATTAGGTTACAATGTTGAAACAGCTTTTCCAAGAGGCTTCCCTGGGGTGTACCCTCCCCTCCCCCTGCTCCCAGGGTCTGTGTGTACTTGGTGCGCATATCCTCCTGCTCATGTACCACCATGTTGAAATCACCCCCTATTATGCAAAGGCTGAGATGATCTGTCAATAGATCATTCTTAAGGGACTGGAAGAACGGTTTTTGAGCTGAGTTTGGTGCATATAAGTTATATATACTAAAAATGTCTTCTTTGATCTGCAAATTGAGGTGGATCAATCTCCCCTCTTTGTCTTTTCTCTCTGAGATTAATGTGTGGGCCAGTGATCTCCGCACTAGCACAATAACACCTGCTTTTCTTCCCATTGCCCCTGAGCCATATACCTCCCTCACCCAAAGCTTTTTGAGGCGAAAAAAGTCGTCCTGTGCCAGGTGGGTCTCCTGAAGGAGGGCAACATCAGCATGTAATCTGTTGAGATGTCTGAGGACCATCATGCGCTTAGAGGGAGAGCGCAGGCCCTTGACGTTCCAGGAGACCCACCTAACCATATTCAGTGAGGACTATCGATGTGACACAGTGGAATGTCTGCCCGTTTCTCTCCAAACCCTCACCAAAACATCTCTGAGCATCCCTTTTGCTTTTGATATCTGAATATGCTTCACTGGTACAGCCGAGAATGAAGATAAAATCCCAATTGTTATATTGCATCAACCCATATCTTACCATAGTATACCACCCCTCCCCCTCCCCGACATTTCCCCTTTTTCTTATCTTATCCGTTCTATTGACTTCTCTTTCTTCCTCCATGTCTTGCGTCGCCCCAAGGATGGGCCGCCGGAGATCCGCCTTCCTCCAGATACTAATGATGAGTTCACATTTTCAAGTCCCACCCCTTAGAGAAAATAAAATGAAGAGGGAGCAACAAACAAGTAAACAACGTAATTATATCCAAACATTAAGCCTTCCTTTCTGTATAATTTCTCTAATGTAGCCTTGAGTCAGTGACTTTTTTTTTTTTTTTTTCTCCCCTCTTTTCTCTCCTTTTCCCCCCTCCTTTTGGCTACCGCTATTCAATTTCACTGTTTCTCCATATAATGGACCTTTTCCACCTTTCGGTCTTTTGCTTAAGTCATCATTTTTTTTTTTTTTTGTTTTTCTCTGCATATGTCACTTACCCATTTCCATTTGGCCCCCTCCCCACCTCACTACGGCCCTTTAATTTCCCCGTATTCAACTTGTTTTCAGTATAACTCGCTAAGTAAACATCTGAGTACACACGTTCTAGTATTTAGACATTACATCCAGAGATGGTTTTCATCTCGTTTTCTTCTTAGGTGCCGACTGCCGGTTTTTCCGGGGTGTAGTGTACCTTTGGTGATCTCCACTGTAGTTGCCCTCTGAGCGCAGCTGGTAGTGTCTTAAAGAGTCACGTGGTTGCTCTCCAGCTTCCGTAGGATTCTGCGAGCTTCCTTCGCCTGAGTGCTTCTCGTGATCTTTAGGACTGTGTGCTGTTGAGTCATTACTGGGAGTCTGTTCAGGGGATTTGTCACCCATGTTAATTAATGCCATGGCTTCTTCTGGGTCAGTGAAAGAAACCGAGGAGCCGTCCCTTGTGCGAAATCGCAGGGTGGCGGGGTATGCTAGCTGGAAGCGTACATTTCGTTTATAAAGGATAGTGCATACTTCGCTAAATGCTCTCCTCTTGTTGGCAACTTCAATAGAGTAGTCTGCATAGACCAGCACCCTGTGTCCCCTGATGGTAAGGGGTATTTTTTTGGCCTTATATGCCCTCAGGATCTCCTCTTTGTCTCTATGGTTCAAATATCGCGCTATAGCATGTCTTGGCTTGCTCCCTATTCCCCTCTCTCGACTCCAGGATTTTCGGCTCCGCGTGGTGGGGGGTTTCTAGGTATATATATATTATATATACAGTGGAGTATCTTCAGGCCCAGGAGCCCCGATGTGAAAACTCTAATGGGGCCCCCAATTATTGCAAATCTTTAATAATATTAGTCTTTTTCTATGGGTCAAAGGGACCTTGGCTGCAGGGCCCGGGTGCGATTGCAACCCTGCACCTATTGTAGTTACGCCCCTATATATATATATATATATATATATATATATATATATATATATATATATATATATATATATATAGCAGGGATTTGCTCACTGGTGGCATGTTGGGGGGACACTCTGTGGTAGCTGGATTGAGGCAAATTAAAATTGAGAAATCATTTTTGACGGATTGAGGCGCAATTTTAAGCAAAATAAAGTCCAACACTTTATTAACACACCTCATAAACCGCATACAGTGCACAGTTCATACATCAATGGAACATACCAGTCTGTCCCAAGGCAGATATGCCTGCCTTTCATTTACATAGTCCGTTATAGTGTCAAAGTGAAGGAATCAAAACCTCCACTCACTTACCTCTCAGTCCATCAATCCTGAGAAGAGAGAGACAATCCTGGGTTCCCCAAAGTCTACTCACCACGTGTCTTCCAAGTCACCAACCACTTTCAAGCAAACCATCCCAGCTGCCTTCCCAGGACAGTGGCTGCACCAAACACCATGAGCTAGCCCTTCCAGGTTCTGCCTGTCTCTCAGAATCTCATGGACTCTGTCTCTATGTGCTCACACAAACACTCATTATCAGGTATGAGCCACACCCATCTTCTCAGCACTTGCAACCTTAACCCTTATGGCACCACAAGTCCCATAGTGACCTTTCTGGGTTGTTAATGCAGAGCATAAGTTGCTAAACTACAAGTCCCAGCATAAATAATGGCGATGCAGCGATCTGCTGCATCACAATACGTATGTAGATGTATAAATATATGTATGTATACTGTATATATATACATACATGCTTGCATTTTGCATCCTGCCACTATGTGTTAAATGGTTTCTGAGGTTTCTTTGTACAGTCTGCACCTTGAGTCTTGTCTTGTGTGGTAGATTCCTGCCTCTTTGGATTTGGTACTTAGCCCCTGCTCTTGTGCCGCTATGATTACTGTCCAGTGCAGTTTTATGGTGCCGTTACACGCTAGGACAGTGATCGCGAACTCCAGGCCTCGAGTGCCGCACACAGTGCAGGTTTTCAGGGTTTCCTTAGAGTTTGACAGTTGGTAATTTGATTGCCAACTGTCAAATGCAATGGAAATCTTAAAAACCTGGACTGTGTGTGGCACTCGAGGCCTGGAGTTCGCCATCATTGCGCTAGGATATCCTTAGAACGATCACGTGACAGTGATCGGTCCGACATCATTAGTGCATTGATACACACAAGGATATCATTAACAATATCCCATTCGGCAATGCACCAGTTAAATAGGAGAGCAAGGACTGAACGATCTTTTAAAGCAGCAGGAATAGGAGATTTTTGAACAACATCGTTCAAAAAGGTGTCACACTGAATGATGTAGCTTCTTCAAGCAGCGTTAATTGGACGTTGAACGATAGATTGGAGGTCAGGATCTCAAATCTTGGATGAACGATCCACCGCTTTTTTCAGCCAATATCCTTGGTTTACACACAAGGGTGCACAAACGATCTCGTTTCAACGATCTCAAATCCATGAAGTTGCAACATTATCGTTAATGATATCCTTGCATGTAACACCAGCATTAGAGTCCAGCTTTGTCCTTCTATTGGTAGGATCTCTGCATGTTAGCCACCTCCAATATCTGTTATGGCCACTTTACACGCGGCTACATTTCTAGCTTATCCACAGGTAACTTACTCGCTGCAGTGAAATCATGGAGACATGGTTCTATCTTGTTGCTGTGTACAAATGGAATAATGTCTCCATGATTTCACTGCAGCCAGTAAGTTACCTGTGGATAAGCTAGAAATGTAGCCGTGTGTAAAGTGGCCATAAAAGGTACATCCTATGTAGCAGCTTGTCTTGCCATGGCACTTCATGTTCCTTTTCTTATATCCAGGACTGCTGTTGCCGCTGCCTTAGTTTCTCTTCAGCATCTCATCTTTTAGTGCAATTTTTTATGTATTCCTGGATACTCTTTGTTTCATTCATGAAAAGATGGTTTGGATGCCTACCAAGCCTTTACCATCCTCCTTTTTGTTTGCATACAATCTTTGTTATGTTTTTAAACTATGTTACTATCATTTTGAACGTGTTATGACTAAGACTTAGGTCTAAGAGTCGACATTCGTCAATGGTTTCTATGAAGCTGACATTTTAAAGTGCGCAAAATAAAAGGAAAAATATTCTGAAAAATACCTAAAGTCTAATTGGATTTTCTTCTTATAATCTTTGTTTGTTAGACTTGGCGGTAGAATCCCCCATGCATTGTAAAGAGCTTCCAGGTCTGGACATCTGTAGCTTGCAACTCTTCTTTTGTCTAGCACAATATGCAATCGGGGTACTTGATAACAGGCAAAGCATATGTATTGATAGCACAGATCTTATTTTTCCCATTGCGCTAGCTATTCAGGACCGGTCTTACCCTTTGATGGTATTTGGATGTTGCTGCTGTTCTTTCCTGCTGATTACCATATCACTGTAGGATGCCTAGATACTTTTAGCAGGTCTGTACATCTGCTATGTGCCATGTTGTTAGTTCTACTCTATCAGGCTTGAATACTTTGCCTCTCTTTATTACCAACAGGCCACACTTCTCCAATCCGAAGGACATTCCAATGTCTTTGCTGTAGCTCCTTGTCAGCTGGATCAGTGAATCAATGTTTTGTTCATTTTTTTGCATACAGCTTGATGTAATGCATGTAGAGGAGTTGGCTGATTGTGATTACACTCTTGAACTTTTATTCATAGTCTGACTCTATAATTATCTGACTGGGGGGTTCAAAACCATGTAGAACAGCAATAGAAATAGTGCATTACCTTGATGGTCACTTGTGCTAGTTGTCTTGAGTTGACATCCAGTGTTGTCCTTCTTAGCCACATTGAGTTTGTGAGTGTAGCACCTGCTGTGGAAGCTATGTATAGAGTGACACAGATTTTCACTGCTGTTATTAATGACTATTCTGCTAAAACTACAATTTCCAAGGTGCCTTACTCATCTCAAAAATCTTGGGGAGAAAGACCAGCAGAGAATAGGACAAATTGTACAGATGTGTGTGAAGGGATTCAGCCATCTTGGAGCAGCGAGAAGCAGGTGCTGAGAACTGAAGCTGCTGCTCTGTGTGATGATATTAGAACAGGGATTTCCATATACTTAATGAGGATTGGGAGTCACAATGTGGAACCAGCCTCAAGAAGCTATTCAAAATATTATACACATCAAAAGAAATATTAGTGAAGAGTTGAAGTATTAAAAAAAATTGTGTTTTTATTACACCTATAGGTCAACCAGGGCAAGGCTGGCAGTTAGGGATGGGCAAATCCTAAATTACTCGGAATCGCTAGACTCTAATGAGTCCGAGTCTGGGACTCGCTACTCGTTGCGAGTCCAATGTAAATGAATGGGGAAGCAAGTAATTGCGAGTAATTCCTCTGCTGCTGGACCCTATAAGGTCTGGCAGCAGAGGAAAAACCTGCAATTTCTCATTTCATTGTTTAAAAGCCAGCGGTAAAAAAACGCTGGCTTTTAAACAATGCTGACAGCTTGCAGAGGCTGTCACTATTGTTCGGGAGGGGGAGGGGGGAGGGGGTAGCGTCGGTGTTCACTCAACGTCCTCCTTCTTCCCTGTGTCTTTGCGACTGCAAAACCAGATTCTCCCAGATTGTACCGATCAGGGTGCAATCCGGCGCCCCATAACATGGGGCTCTATGGTCCCTGATTGCAACCTGACTGGGTGCAATCCGGTT